>SRMA01027226.1:87093-153862 GCA_007224835.1 Danionella cerebrum
CCCTCTCTCTTCCTTTCTCCCCCTCCCTCTCCCCCCTCTGCCTCTCTCGTCTCCCACTCTCTCACACTCGCTCTCCCCCCTCTCTCTCTTCCTCTCTCCCCTCTGGCCCTCTCTCTCTCCCCCTTCTATCCTCTCCCTTTCTCTCTCCCCCTCCCTCTGACTCTCTCTTTCCCTCCCCTCTACCCCCTTTCTCTCTCCTCTCTCACCCTCACTCTCTACCCTGCCCTGTCCCCCCTCTCTCTCCTCCACTCTCTCCTCTCTGCCCCTCTCTCTCTCCCCTCCCTCTGCCTCTCTCTCTCTTTCTGCCTCTTCCTTTTTCTCTCTCTCATTTCCCTCTTTCTCTTTCTCAGTTTGCCGACAGATTCAGGCAGATTACTGAAGTCTAAAAGGGGCATCTCAAGCCATATCGGCAGCCCTGATGATGCTGATCAAAGGGGATCAGTTCAATTAAACAAATAATCCATGAGGAATCTTCTGGCTTCAGACACGCGCCATGTTCCACTAATGCATCCCCAGAGAAACTGTTAATATACCTTTCAATCCACTTCCATGAAGAGATTTGTTTCCCGAAAGTTTTCATTTCACCATGTTTTGGAACATTTAAGCTCATGAACCATTTTACAACCTTTGAGAGCGAAAACATCTTTAAGCCTTCGACACATTTTTGAACTGGTCACGCTAGATTCTCCACTAGTGATGCAGCACAAAATACAGATCGACATTTTCGATCAAACTCTAAACCTGTTTTCATTTTGTCTCGGTGCAGTAGCTTTTGTTTATTTTCAGCACTTTTCAGGAAATGTCTTGTTTTAGTCTCGCACGACATGACCACACCACACAATCGACAATTAGTTTATGCCCATTGCATTATGGGATCTGTCTAATGTCAGCATTTCACAAAGCAATTAATAAAAAAATATGACTGAATTTTTAGTATTGTGAAGGGGCAGGTGTGAAAAGAAATTCTGTATAATGAATTTTATGAAATAATGATTGTTTACTTTTGTAAATGTACAAAACGCAAAGTGAGTGAATAAAAGAAAAATCAATATTAAAGGAACTCTTGCACAACGTCAGAGATTTTGCACAATTGTTTTCAGATTTATTAGCAACCGCTAATCATTTGACTGAATCCAGTCATGAACTGAAACAGAAACAGCAGTGTAGGAAGCTTAAATCTGGCTGAGGAAGTGTGTTCAGGTTGGTTTAGCCTCCTGTTCACAGCCACTCTAGAGTGTTTACGGTTTAACTTGGTTTATATCGGTTAATTCATATATAATTGTCAACCATATTTTTGAAGGTTAAACTTTGTGATGCATATTTTTCTCCCATAATTCAGTTTGCTTTAGTCATTGAAGGTGCAGCCATTAGTGTGCAGAACATTGAAGCCATTCGACGGAAAGACCTTAATCAAAGACCCCCTGTCTGGCGTTAGCAGGCAAAGTGGTAAGTAAATGTATTTTTGTCTATTTTGTTTTCTTAGCGAGTGTTTTAAAGTGTATTGACTTAAGACTGTAATGTATTTCTCCTGTTTAGTTCCACGGTGGTGATGTAGAGGTGAATGAAGAACTAAGTACGTAATAAATCATCTGTAAAAGCAACCTAAGGGCGGCATCCAATGTAAGCTCTTTTCAAGAAGCACAAAGACACGAACAGAACAGTGGTCAGCCAGGTGATAGGCATTACTCTATGTATAGTAAGAAGTCAGAAGTGACAGAAACCACTGTCTGGGGATATCTGGCTAAAAGTGGCCTATCTGGCTAAAAAAATCCTATCTCTAATGTGAGAACAAGGCCAAGTGACTCAGGTAATGCAAGTACAGGACAATGGAAGCAGGTGCTCTGGACGGATGAGTCAAAATGGGAAATATTCGGCTTAGTCATTGTAAAATAATGAGTGTCTGCAGGCGACCGTGAAACATGGTGGTGGTTCCTTGAATGTGGGGGGCTGCATTTCTGTAAAAGGAGTTGGGGATTTGCTCATGGTGTACTAATGAAGACATGCTGAAGCATCTTGCAACACCACCAGGGAGGTGTGTGATTGCCCCAAAACTTGCAAACTTGTAAAATGATCTTGCACTTTGTATTTTCTATATAAAATGGTCAATGGGTATTTGACACATTTGCTGTGAGAAATTGAATATTACCTCTGTTTGTTTTAAATTCTTTATCCTTAATTTAAAGGTTTAACTAAGGGGTTTGTATGAAAGCCATTACCGGCAGGTAAAATAATAATAATGACTTAAAAAGTCCAATTTTTATCTTACTAAAGTCAACATTTGGAGATTAAAAAGTCTAACCAATCATTATTTACATTATTAGCTGAGCAGCATGGGCTCATGCAATGTGTTCGATAAGGCATCTACAAGGACAGCAAGTCTAAAAATGTTGACTTGTCATCTCAACATTTTAAATTTTGTATGTCAAAACTTAAAATTTGGTATCTCCAAAAAATGTCACCTTTTGTATCTCAAAATTTCCACATTTGTATCTAAAATGTTGACTTGTATATCTCAAGATTTGGCTTTTATTTCAAAATTAAAATTTTTTCCTCGACTTTTTATCTAAACATTTTGACTTTTTTTGTCTCAAAAAAGCTGTGTATCTCAAAAGTTCGACTTTTTAATCTCAAATTTCCACATTTGTAACTAAAACAATAGAATTTGTAATATGTAACAATTGTGACCTCTAAAAATAACTTTTATCTCAAGATTTCATCTTTTTATCTAAAATGTCAACTTTCCTTTCAAAATTTGGATTTTTTTTAATCTAATAATTTCAACTTTCATTTCAAATTTTTATTAAATTTTTTTGTTATCCAAACATTTTGACTTCTAAATCTAAATATTTAGACTATTTAAGCCGTAGTTTTGTTTTAATCTGGTAGAATTTTGTTTCCATAGGGTTTGGAACACAAAGGATGTTCATTTTTAACAGAGTGACACGTAAAAACTACAGATTAAAAAGAAATGCATTTTCCTTCCTGCGTCTTTTTCCCAGAGCTTTTCTGAGTTTCGGTTCTGATCTCTTTCAAAGAGACATCATGTGATCCCAGTGGAACTCCATCAAAGACCCCAGTTTCTCTTCTATGGAACAGCTCGGCTCGTTTCATAACGTCACATTTTATAAAGAAGGAGCCAAAGAGACAGATTCATGAGGGCGAGAGTAAACGAATAGGTGTGTTTTCATTGATTGCCTGGTTTTAAACTGGGCCAGCGGGAATAATGGGTTGAGATGCAGCACTTGGCTCAAGGACGTGCACTTTTACTGTTGTGTGTCCTTGGTTGCGTCACGTTCCTTCTGCACCGTTCGCCTCGTACCGAGTAAATTGTGTTAATATCTTTAGAGCTGACTGAGCTAAACTAAACACGCCGGTGGATATCCATCACACGCACAAACACACTCACTTTGTCAGGGAAGAGGTGAGAAATAAACGCTGGATTTAGATCAAATCCATGAGTGATTTGAGAGCGTGTACGCAGAGGAGACAGGGCTTTTGCGGCTCAACACACCAGAGATTTGATTGTGTGAGAGTTTGTTTGGAAACTGCTAGGTAAACGAGTGAAGAGAGAGGGATATGGGGATATTTTAAGAAGAATGCTGAAGATGCAGAGATTTATCAAAACCGATTGCCCAAGAGCGGATTCTAGGAATACTTTGATTTTATTTAGTGTTCTTTTTTCTAATAACCCCAAACTTGATGGCATGCAATTACTAATAAATAAGAATATTGGTAGATTTCAATGATTTATGTAAATTTTGTAACTTGCTTTCAGTTTAAATAACACAGAGTTATTAAATGAATCCTCATTACAACGCATTAAAATTGTCCAGACATTTGCACATGGCCTAACGGACAATATATATCTTCATAATCAAACATTTATCTATTCATTTCTCATCTGGACATAATTCTCTTTCAGAAATCACTGACTGGTGCACAGACTATGTGGGATGCTGCAATTACTGGGAAATGATGAACCACTGGCTCCATTGCTGAGTGAAGCTTTATAAAGACATCAATCCTACGCCGCCGCTCCAACCGACAGAGCAAGAGAACAACGGAAGAGCACTCTGTGTAACTTCGAGATGAATCACCCGAACCTCCATGTGGGCCTGCACCTCCTTCTATAAAGGGCATCTGCGCTTTGCTGAAGAGATACTGCACTGAATGAGTCTACGGAGTTAGTACAGTATAGTTCAATGGGTGGGGGGTGGGAGGTCACGGATCATCTCTGTGGAATAGGGAGGACAGTGGTCTTCTGAGCCACTTTATTTAAAGCAAAAGAACATGTTTTGAAGAATGAAACTGGCGATGCGTCGTAGTTAATAAAAAACGCGAGAAGGTAATTGTTTCTACTGTGATTGGTGGAGAGTTTAATAACTTATAGACGACAAAGCCTCTGCTCCCAGAGTTTAACAACCATTATTTCTGGAAGAGAGACTCGTGGATTATATTTTTATTAATGGTCCGCATTAATAGAAAGAGCAACAATGAAGATCTAAAAGGCAGTTACATGGTGAGTTACAAGCTAGACATTGATGAATGTGTGTCATTAACTCGTGTTAAATGTGTGTTTTTGCACGAATAGTATGAATATTCGTCTGCGTGCCTCTACAATACCGATGCATTCCCAGGCCAATCTGGCTCTACATGCACAGAACACCTAGGAAGACTCAGCTGATTCCTCTCGATGTGGACTGGCACCCCTTCTCTACTGCATAGAGTAACTGAGCTTCCCACCCTATCGCTAATGCTGCGTTTACACTGGATTTAGTGGCACAATGACTCTTGGTATGGCTTAGCTCTACGGTTTGCCTTTGTTTCCACCAGTGTCCAGTATCAGTTCTGATCGGAACTAGTTCAGACATGTCCTTAAAGGTGTGTCACTCGTCTACGTCACATGGTGTAATCACAGCGAATGTGAAAGGGAGAATCTCAAAACCTTTTACTTTCTTGTTGCAATGGGTTTTGTGGCATCCCAGGGATTTTTTATTTAGAATGCAGTACAAAACAACAGTAGAATCGTTTGTTGAAGTTTGGAAGTTTTACTGTGGTTGTGTGTAAGGCTTTGGTGATTCTTTCTGGCCAATCAGTGAGCTTAACAACTGACCAGTCAGTGATCGCCACTTTTTCTTTCCAATCAGAGAAAAGTGTCACTTTGGACCAGTTCGGCCTGCTTTTAGAACCTCATCCAAATGGATATCTAACCCGTAAATCATGAGCTTTGCCATTCTTTTCTTTCTTCATCAGACCTGCATATCAGCCACGGACTTGGAGATGCTAATTCTCAAACCCCTGCCTCTGGTCCTGGAGACCCAATAGCCAACATCATCCACCAGGATGAATTTGTGTGGTATCTGCCACAGCCACTGCCAAGAAATATTGTCCACAGACAAGCGCTTGGTGGATGTGTCTGGGCTGAGTCCTAAAAGAAGACTTAGGGACTTTTGGGGGAAATTCCAAGATTGTAATTTTTCTTTCATCAGAGCTGCATACCAACCACATTACTTAAGCTTAAGATACACCAACTTGTTTGTCTATCTCACACTCCATCCTTCCCTTTGCTTGAGAATAAGTACGGAAATATGAAAACCCCTTTACTCAAGGCTGGAGCTCTTGTCCAATCTGGACAAAGTTCCTGACCATAGACTCAGACTTGAAGGTGCCCCTGCTTTTGGTCCTGGTGAACCAATAGGACATCATCACCTACAAAGAAGAAATTGTGATGTATCAAGCCCCTGCTTATTGTAATAGAAAAACTATTTACAGTCCTATTTTCTGGTTGATTTCTGAGATACAGGAAATGCAGCAAAAAAAAACAGGAAATAGATCACAAACAGGAAGTTACAAGCTCTTTAAATGAAGTAGCTCATAAGACAATATTTCCTTTTCCATTCCCAGCAAGATCTGTGACACCCTTTCTTTTGTCTTCATCTCTCATAGCAAAGCAGTGCTTTGTTGGGTTTAAGTTAAATAAAGCTGCATTTTCTGTTAAATCTTCTAAAACTTGCTTTCAGAGCCTTTTAACATGGTTTAGAATATATTCTTCAACCAATTCTGTCTGCAGACAAACGCTTAGTGGATGGGTCTGGGCTGAGTCCAAAAAAAAGGACTTGGTGGCTTTTAGGGTTCAGTTAATTCAAAGATTGACCAGTAAATCATGAACTTTGCCACTCTTCTCTTTGCATATCAACAGCATTACTAAAGCCATCAAACCAAATTGTTTGTCAATATCACATCCCATCCTTCCATCTGAATAATTTCGAATTAGTCCCAAGATATGGAAACCCCTTTATTTGAGGCTAGAGCTCTCGTCCAATCAGGATAGAGTGACCAATCCTTTCCTGTGGCTGACCATAAACTCAGACTTGGAGATGCTTGGTCCTGGAGAGCCAGTAGGATGAAGAAATTGTGAGGTACCTTTTGAAAAAATATGTGGATTTCTGAGGTAGAACAGGAAATACATCACAAACAGGAAATAGATCACAACCAGGAAGTTACAATACAAACTGGCGAGTTTTGGTTGATTTATGACGTTGCAGCATTTCCTTCCTTTGTTTTCTTTTTTAAAACGGAAGCATCCTTCCTTCTCCCTATTTCAACCTGCTTCATCAATCAATCGAACAATATAAATCCCCATCCCTCCATCCTCCCTCCGCTCTCTTATCTCTGCATCGACCGATGACTTCTCTAGTGTCTGCAGCTTGATTGACAGCGCAGCGATCAAGATAAATGTCTTTACAGTCCTTTCCAGACTCCACTGGTCTCAATCAGGTCCACTCTCCCTCCTCACAGCCTTGACATAACCCCCCCCCCACCTCATCCTGCCATCCGTTCAGGATGAGTGAACAGCGCTGAGCTTGGGAAACGAGGGATGAGACGTGTAGAGGCGAAGAATGGTCTCCCCCGCAGGGCTTCGGTGATACTTATCATCCCTGCGCGGTCTTCTCTCCTTTATGGGGGATTAGCAGGAAAATTTGTAACAGTAACTCAGAATCAAGGTGATGCGGGGGTGGGGGGGGGGGGGGTTGGGTTAAGAGTTATGAAAACAGGCGGAATAGATATTTGCATACTAGAATCGAATTCTTCTCCAGTGTTTCAATGAGTTGCTGGACCCTCATTTGTTCAATAGAGGGAAGACATTGAAGTCTCCCTAGGTAGGCAGCATGTCAGTGTTTGACACCGAGCTTCTATGAATACTGAGCATGAGAGGGACTTTTCATTAGCTATGTTACAGAAAAAAAGAGATGCTTTTAAGTGATGTCACATGCTCTGCCCGGGGTGTGTTCAATATTACCCCAGTTATGTAACGCTTCAAAATGGCTGTGTGTTTCCATTAAACAGTTGGGGACCTCTGTGAGCGCCGGGAGCTAAAAACTGAACATGCGGACAGGCATCACAGACCTCACCAGATATTTAAACTGAAATCAGTGTGCTGCACTGTGTCCACTTTATAACACACAAATGGTTTCCGTGAGCATGGAATCAGCATATAATGTACAACTGCAATCATTAGTTCGGCACAATATGGGTAGAATATGAGGGAGGGGTTATGCAACAAGCAGGGCACTGTCTGGCTTCCCACTACAAGACTACTACTATCTGCCTTTCAAAACCTGACCAAATCTCTAACTGCTTTTGCAGAAATGTAGCCCAAAGAACCTCCACCATGCTTCACTGTTTATGAACTCATTATTTTGACTCATCAGTCCAGAGCACCTGCCAATTTTACTTGAGCCGCTTGGCCTTGTTGAACCACCTCCAGTCAGCTCCACCGGACAGGGTCCACTCGTTTCTGCCAGTTCTGAGCTGATGGCACTGCTGGACACTGTTTGTTTTCAAATGGTCATTAGCTCGAAGCATCTGCTGCTCTAAGGTTCCTCGGCTGACCACTACATCTACAAACCTCAATGTAGTTCGTTCAAAAGAGCTTCAACAGCTCACCTTGAAATCTCTCTGGGAGAGACCTTGTTGATGCAATATAACTACCTTGTGTCTTGTCGTTGTGCTTAATCTTACTATTCCAAGAAAATAGCAGAATTTGTCCGTTTCTCACCCAATGGAGCTGTCTCTTTCAGTCCATGACTGGGTTTCAGTCACAACATTGATGAATATTAGCATCTGTTTGGTAGAAATTAGCCAAATATACTGGTTTGATTTGGATTTTTATTTTGCTTGTTCACTTTTGCATTTTGTAAATTGACAAAAATAGCACTCTATATAATAATATGTGAAAGTGAGAAGAGCCCACAAAAGGAAGGAGGCTTCAAACAAACTCCCAAATCTCAGAGATCAAGACTCAAGAGGGTGGAAACAAGGGTAAAACAACTTGTTGTAACGGACCAATCAAGGTGATAAGTCTTCACGGGTCAGAACCTCTGTGATTTATAACACCCAAATGTTCCTAATCCAGGATGCCAACGCCAAACAGTTTTTCCACAGAACAGAAGCAGCCCATTTCTTCCAAACCATCTCCCTCTCACAGATTTCGATTGGCTCTCCTGTGGGAGGGTTCTCAGGTCTGAAACGTTATTTCAGAAGAATGCAGGAAGTAAATGTTGAAATGTTCAAACTTTTTGTAGGTGCTGTCTAATCTCTTACTGCAATGCTGTTGAATACAATTACATTATATAACAAGAAGTAAAGGGTTAATTGGAACGAGTAAGCACATTTCTATAATTATCAACAATGATCAACACATTTTTTTGCAATAGATTAAAGGTAAAGGTAAGCAAAAAACTTTTTATATGTAGTCAGATAAGATTTTTATTTAATGGCTAGATGGCTAAAGCACCATTTGAACATGTGTTTTCTAAGAAAATTAATTGGTTGCTCAGTGGCATACAAAGTTCCCCATGTCAATATGAGTGAAATAAACCAAACTCATGTCTCTATGATTTCCCTTACCCGATATAGTGATATGCCAATCTGGTTGCTATTGTAAACAGTCCAGTTGCTATGTAGGTTTAAAACTGGTTGCTATACTAAAAGTGATATGAACCATCCCTCGTGTCTTTATCATTTACTAAAGGTGAAACTTTAGTAACACAAAAAGTTTTTACCAATTTTAGTGTAAACAAACCCAATTTCTCTATGATGGTTGTCATTTCCCATTTATTTTCAAAGGATATTATAAGGCAATGTTAAGTATTTAACCCTGTCCTGAACATAATACTTTTGCACAGAGGTTGTTATGTTCTTGCAAAGACTGGTAACCTCCACAAATGTGGCCTGTTTGAAGTTTCTATGATAGTATTACAAAGTTTGACCGTATGTTAAGTCAATGGCAAATTTCCCAGAATTCCTTTAGTGCTAACAGTCTGAAAAGATATGGCAACCTGAGTCAGACCAGGTGAATTTGTTTTGGGTTTTTTTTTTGTCTGAAGCCTAAGACGAATAACAGTATGTGGGCTCCCATAAGCTCTGAAAGACTGGTCACGGTTGAAACCTGTTATTAAAGCGAATAAACCATGACCCGAAACTGATATCTTTAATCTGTGAACCTCATCTAAATGAAATCTAGAACCAATCCCCGTGGGGAAGCTCAATAATCACTGTCTAATTTATTAGTAGTCGCAGATTCGCAGTATCTTGTTCTCTGCTCTGGGGTTTGTAAATGTAGTATCTCGAAGGAATAAATAATTACAGATGAAATGGTCCGTTTAGTAGCTTTACAAATGGCCCTCACCTTTATAGCATTGTAAGTGTCCAGTGTGAATTTCAGAGTCATTGACGGGCAGTTTCATGGAGTGATGCTGCAAATCGTAGGAGCTCGGGTCATTTTCAGGGCTCTCAGTCTTCAGTGAAGCAGAATAGGTTGAGTATGATGATGGGGTATCAGTGAAGGGGGTTTACGGGCCACTCTTTAATGGTGGTTATGCTCAATAAAATTGTCTAGAGATTATGAGGAGTGGACATTTTCTCTATTTCTGTCACCCGCATGAGTGGCATGAGTGAGTGTGTTCAAGCATGAAGAGAACTAATAGATGTTCACTGAGCAGGACATTCTGTACAGGGACAGTAAATAACACTTTTTGAAGGTTTCTGTGTAGATTCAAACTGAATTCCCATCACATGTTCAATCATTAACAGATTAAAAAAAAATATTTAACTGAAAAGACATTTTGACAGACGCTGATAGTGATCTATTTCAATTTGCAACTGCAATTCGCCCTCTGTCCAGTTGATGGCGCTTTACTGCATGCATTAGCAACTGTCATCTTTATTTCTACGGGAATCAGAAAAGTACGTTATAAACATTTTTATTAATAATATAAAATAGCTTTTTTTCACCTTACTTTATTTCAGCTTAACCTCAAATGGCTAGTTTTAAAAATCAATTAGTGCTAGTTCGATTTAATGGTAAAAGAACAACAAAAGACATACAGATTTGCAAATTTTGAATTAAAATCCTGTTATTATGCTGTTTTGTCGGCTCCTAAGCATGTTCAGGTTTACATGTTTTTCTTAAGGTGTTTTTAAATAGCATTCCCATTAGCAGAGTCAGGAAACAAGATCCTGATGCTAATTAAATGATGCCATGGTTTATTGCAAACTAATATAAACATTGCTGACTGTAAAATGCTTCAAGGGAGCTTTTTAAAGCCAACCACTGTAATAGAAAAGCTTGAATTAGCAACAGATGGTAGCCTGGAATAACAACTTAGCATTGTATGCTAATAATTAGCCTGCTCAAAGTTGATGCTGTTTTGAGTGGTTCTTGTTTTTATGAATGATGTGTGTGATTTTATACAGAGATATATGTCAATTAACGAGTTCACATTGGCATCTAACACACTGCAGATTTTCTAAACCAGAAAGGAATTTGCATTAGCATGATTGGATATAGATGAACATGTACAAGTGAGCAGACAGCTCGCACTTCAGAATATACTTAGTGAGTCTGAAAATGAACAAACAAAGAGGTTTGCATTTGTTTCAGTTCCATTTAGATTTATCCTCACTCTCACTAATTTGAAGTCATAAACAATAATGATTTCATTCACAGTATTGTAATTTCTGAAATTGCTTTGGTTTGGCACTTCAGATTCAGAACTAATTTGGTATGCGTTTCCCTGCCAAACGAGTCAACATTCACATTATTTTTGGACGTTTCCATTTGAAAAGCTGCAAAAAGCCCAGGAGTCTTTGACCTGTGGGTATGTGAAGTGCCGCAGGTTTCATTGTATTCATGAGATTTGTTTGGAAGGACCTGGGAGACTTCTTCTGCTGGTTTCTATACGCCTAGGTAGATTCAATGTGGAGTTCGGGTTGTTTGTCTAGCGCATAAATAGTTCCAGAGCCAGCTTTGGGATTGAGCTCGATTAGAAATCATAATGCATTTTTTATGGGAGCCAACTGCTATCTCTGGCTCAGGTGTTTTCGGCAGTGAAGATAAATATAGATTACAAACCAACTCTATACATCAGAGATAGTAAGGTTTTTCTTTGGCAAAGTATTTTGTGCATTTGACATTTTTAGATATAAAAGTGATTTTGAATTTGAATCTCCAGCTCTCTATAAAGATGCTAATGCGGAAGTGATTTGGATTTGACCAACCACTTGAGACGGGTCCTGAAAGAGAGTACATACGATAGTTGACCCTAATAATAACTAGATTTTAAAGTTTGCACGCAAACTTCGATGTTGGCTTGCGTTGGTACCGTTAATACCTATTTTTTTAAATGTTGTCAATTCCGCAACAATAACATAATCCAACCCCCATGTCTCTATGATTCTCATAAGCTGAGATAGGTACATGCAATATTGGTTGCTATGGTAACCAGTCTGGTTGCTATGGAGGTGTCAGTGACCTAACATATTGTTCCCCATGTCAACACGAGTAAAATACACCAACCCCCATGTCTCTATGACTTTCGTAAGCTGAGATAGAGATACGCCATATTGGTTGCTATGGTAACAGTGTGGTTGCTATGGAGGGGTCGCTGACCTAATATATTGTTCCCTATATGAATACGAGTAAATTACAGCAACCCCCATGTCTCTATGATTTTCCTGAGCTGAGATAGGTACATGCAAAATTGGTTGCTATGGTAACCAGTCTGGTTGCTATGGAGGGGTCAGTGACCTAACACATTGTTCCCCTTGTCAATATATCAACCCCCATGTCTCTATGACTTTCCAAAGCTGAGATAGAGCTGCGCCATATTGGTTGCTATGGTAACCAGTTTGGTTGCTATGGAGGGGTCGCTGACCTAATATATTGCTCCCCATATCTATACGGGTAAAATACAGCAACCCCCATCTCTCTATGATTTTCCTAAGCTGAGATAGAGACATGCCATATTGGTTGCTATGGTAACCAGTCTGGTTGCTATGGAGGTGTCATTAACATAATATAATGTTTCAGCTGTCAGTATGGGTGAAGCTTACCAGCCCCCAAGTCTCTAGCATTTTCCTAAGCTAAGATAGAGATGTGGCAATATAGTTGCTATGGTAAACAATTTGGTTGCTATGGAGGAGTTAGTGACATCATGTTGTAATCTACTTTCCATTTAGACTAATATAAAGCAACCCCCATGTCTCTACTGTGTTCCGTTTAGAAGATATTTGACATTGAAAGTTATGTCAAAAAGTGGGTGTGGCTTAATTAATTTATGTTAATTCACAAGCAATGATGGGCTGGATAAGTAATTTGCTTCCTTAATGCTTGTATGACTTTCAGTGTCAATCAATTACAGAAGCTCTTTTACATTAGGATCTATGGGATTCATGCTCCATTCATTTCAATGGGCCATTGAAAGTCAATGAGACACCTTTGACCTACTTATTTGAAATCAGCTTGCACCTGGAGTTATCAACTGTCAGATTTTCAAACGAATCAGCTGCAGCTGGAAATTCAACTGTCAGATTTTTAAACGATGGCAAATCTGCTGGAGAAAATCCGATTTCCATGCCTCAAACAAATAAAGATTATAGAAGAACCGTAAGACATATCGAAATGATTCTTTCTTTGTAAGAAGCAGAAGACCCTAACGAAGAGAATGCTGTAATTTTTGTAAAGGTGTGATTAGAAATAAAAAAATTATGGCGAGCTACAAATAGCCTTCATTTGATTCTGTGCAACTGCTCATTTTAGAGAAATCCATACCCTCAAACAAATAAACATTACGAAAGAATGAACAGAGGTATTGAAATATTTCTTTTACTGTTAGAATCCCAAGATTTTAAGGAAGAGAATGGTGTAAATTTTGTGAAGCTGTGATAAAGTTTGAATGATTTATGGCGAGTTAAAAATAGCCTGCGTTTGAGATTTTGAACAGAATCCACCAGAATTTTTGAATGGAGGTGAATGGAGCAATTATGTGCACTCCTTGTGGTTTAGGCCACCTGGAGTAAAAACCGTGTGTTTTTTAAAAATGAAAACAGCACCAACTGAAAGAGGACAAAAATCTCTACCATTTAGGTATAAAATGTGTGTGTAAAGGTTAATTTTTAGTTGAGAAAACAGTGCAAGTATCAACAAGACTGCACTTGCTCAAAGTTAGAGTGGGCGATGACATCACCACTCTAGGGCTCCCATAGGGAATGACTTGAGCGATTTTTGGGCCGAAATTCGCGATTTTTACGGAAACCGCTGGTCAAATCAGTCCGAAAAGATATAGCATAAATCTACATAACAGCTTTGAGGTGTGTGGAAAGTTTCGTGGCTGTAGCTCGAACGGGCTAGGAGGAGTTGACGGTAGAATTTTTGTCAGAAGAAGAAGAATAAGAAGAAGAATAATAACTAGATTTTAAAGTTTGCACGCAAACTTCGATGTTGGCTTGCGTTGGTGCCGTTAGTACCTATTTTTTAGAATGTTGTCAATTCCGCAACAATAACATAATCCAACCCCCATGTCTCTATGATTCTCATAAGCTGAGATAGTTACATGCAAAATTGGTTGCTATGGTAACCAGTCTGGTTGCTATGGAGGGGTAAGTGACCTAACATATTGTTCCTCATGTCAACACGAGTAAAATACACCAACCCCCATGTCTCTATGACTTTTGTAAGCTGAGATAGAGATACGCCATATTGGTTGCTATGGTAACAGTGGTTGCTATGGAGGGGTCGCTGACCTAATATATTGTTCCCCATATGAATACGAGTAAATTACAGCAACCCCCATGTCTCTATGATTTTCCTGAGCTGAGATAGGTACATGCAAAATTGGTTGCTATGGTAACCAGTCTGGTTGCTATGGAGGGGTCAGTGCCCTAACACATTGTTCCCCATGTCAATACATCAACCCCCATGTCTCTATGACCTTCCAAAGCTGAGATAGAGCTGCGCCATATTGGTTGCTATGGTAACCAGTCTGGTTGCTAGGGAGAGGTCGCTGACCTAACATATTGTTCCCCATATCAATACGGGTAAAATACGGCAACCCCCATGTCTCTACGATTTTCCTAAGCTGAGATAGAGTCATGCCATATTGGTTGCTATGGTTACCAGTCTGGTTGCTATGGAGGCGTCATTGACATGATATAATGTTTCAGCTGTCAGTATGGGTGAAGCTTACAAACCCCCAAGTCTCTAGCATTTTCCTAACCGAAGATAGAGATATGCCAATTTAGTTGCTATGGTAAACAATTTGGTTGCTATGGAGAAGTCAGTGACATCATGTTGTAATCTACTTTACATTTAGAATAATATAAAGCAACCCCCATGTCTGTACTGTGTTCTGTTTAGAAGATATTTGACATCGAAAGTTATGTCAAAAAGTGGGTGTGGCTTAATTAATTTATGTTAAATCACAAGCAATGATGGGCTGGATAAGTAATTTGCTTCCTTAATGCTTGTATGACTTTCCGGTGTCAATCAATTACAGAAGCTCTTTTACATTAGGATCTATGGGGTTCATGCTCCATTCATTCCAATGGGCCATTGAAAGTCAATGAGACACCTTTGACCTACTTATTTGAAATCAGCTTGCACCTGCTGGAGTTATCAACTGCCAGATTTTCAAACGAGTCAGCTGCAGCTGGAAATTTAACTGTCAGATTTTGATGGCAAATCTGCTGGAGAAAATCCGATTTCCATGCCTCAAACAAATAAAGATTATAGAAGAACCGTAAGACATATCGAAATGATTCTTTCTTTGTCAGAAGCAGAAGACCCTAGCGAAGAGAATGCTGTAATTTTTGTGAAGGTGTGATTAGAAATAAAAAAAATTATGGCGAGCTACAAATAGCCTTCATTTGATTCTGTGCAACTGCTCATTTTAGAGAAATCCATACCCTCAAACAAATAAACATTATGAAAGAATGAACAGAGGTATTGAAATATTTCTTTTATTGTTAGAATCCCAAGATTTTAAGGAAGAGAATGGTGTAAATTTTGTGAAGCTGTGATAAAGTTTGAATGAATTATGGCGAGTTAAAAATAGCCTGCGATTGAGATTTTAAACAGAATCCACCAGAATTTTTTGAATGGAGGTGAATGGAGCAATTATGTGCACTCCTTGTGGTTTAGGCCACCTGGAGTAAAAACCGTGTGTTTTTTAAAAATGAAAACAGCACCAACTGAAAGAGGACAAAAATCTCTACCATTTAGATATAAAATGTGTGTGTAAAGGTAAATTTTTAGTTGAGAAAACATTGCAAGCATCAACAAGACTGAGCTTGCTCAAAGTTAGAGTGAGCGATGACATCACCACTCTAGGGCCCCCATAGGGAATGACTTAGGCGATTTTTGGGCCGAAATTCGTGATTTTTACGGAAACCGCTGGTCAAATCGGTCCGAAAAGATATAGCATAAATATACAGAACAGCTTTGAGGTGTGTGGAAAGTTTCGTGGCTGTAGCTCAAACGGGCTAGGAGGAGTTGACGGTAGAATTTTTGTCAGAAGAAGAAGAATAAGAAGAAGAAGAAGAAGAATAATAATAAGTTTAAGTGCAATAACAATATGTTGGCTTTGCAAGCAAGCCAACATAATAACTAGTTTTTAAAGTTTGCACGCAAACTTCGATGTTGGCTTGCGTTGGTGCCGTTAATACCTATTTTTTAAATGTTGTCAATTCCGCAACAATAACATAATCCAACCCCCATGTCTCTATGATTTTCATAAGCTGAGATAGGTACATGCAAAATTGGTTGCCATGGTAACCAGTCTGGTTGCTATGGAGGGGTCTGTGTCCTAACATATTGGACCCCATGTCAATACGAGTAAAATACATCAACCCCCATGTCTCTATGACTTTCCTAATTTGAGATAGAGATGTGCCATATTGGTTGCTATGGTAACCAGTCTGGTTGCTATGGAGGGGTCAGTGACCTAACATATTGTTCACCATGTCAATACGAGTAAAATACAGCAACCCCCAAGTCTCTATGATTTTCCTAAGCTGAGATAGAGACATGCCATATTGGTTGCTATGGTAACCAGTCTGGTTGCTATGGAGGTGTCATTGACATGATATAATGTTTCAGCTGTCACTATGGGTGAAGCTTACAAACATCCAATTCTCTAGCATTTTCCTAAGCTAAGAAAGAGATATGGCAATTTAGTTGCTATGGTAAACAATTTGGTTGCTATGGAGGAGTCAGTGACATCATGTTGTAATCTACTTTCCATTTAGAATAATATAAAGCAACCCCCATAACTCTACTGTGTTCCGTTTAGAAGATATTTGACATCGAAAGTCATGCCAAAAAGTGGGTGTGGCTTAATTATTTTATATTTATTCACAAGCAATGATTGGCTGGATAAGTGATTTGCTTCTTTAATACTAGTATGACTTTCCAGTGTCAATCAATTACAGAAGCTCTTTTACAATAGGATTCATGGGATTCATGCTCCATTCATTTCAATGGGCCATTGAAAGTCAATGAGACACCTTTGACCTACTTATTTGAAATCAGCTTGCACCTGGAGTTATCAACTGCCAGATTTTCAAACGAGTCAGCTGACTCAACTGTCAGTTTTTTTAAACGATGGCAAATCTGCTGGAGAAAGTCCGATTACCATGCCTCAAACAAATAAGGATTACGAAAGAAGGACCAGACATATTGAAATACTTCCTTGACTGTTAGAATCACAAGATTTTAAGGAAGAGAATGGTGTAAAATTTGTGAAGCTGTGATAAGGTTTTTAATGATTTATGGCGAGTTAGAAATAGCCTTCGATTGAGATTTGAAACATTTGCTGGCAGAATTTTTGAATGGAGGTGAATGGAGCAATTATGTGCACTCCTTTTGGTTTATGCCACCTGGAGTAAAAACCGTGTGTTTTTAAAAAATGTAAACCACACCAACTGAAAGAGGACAAAAATCTCTACCATTTACATATAAATGTGTGTGTAAAGGTTAATTTTTATATAAGAAAACTAAAGTATTTTAGCAAGTATCAACAAGACTGAGCTTACTCGAAGTTAGAGTGGGCGATGACATCACCACTCTAGGGGCCCCCATCGAGAAAAAATTTTAAGCTTTTTTGGGAGATTTACACGATTTTTAGGGAAACCGCTGGTCAAATCGGTCCGTAAAGACATAGCAACAAACTACATAACAGCTTTGAGGTGTGTGGAAAGTTTCGTGACTGTAGCTCGAACGGGCTAGGAGGAGTTGACGGTAATTTTTTTTTTTTAAGAAACGGAAGAAGAAGAAGAAGAACTAGATTTTAAAGTTTGCACGCAAACTTCGATGTTGGCTTGCGTTGGTGCCGTTAATACCCATTTTTTTAAATGTTGTCAGTTCCGCAACAATAACATAATCCAACCCTCATGTCTCTATGATTCTCATAAGCTGAGATAGGTACATGCAAAATTGGTTGCTATGGTAACAAGTCTGGTTGCTATGGAGGGGTCAGTGACCCAACATATTGTTCCCCATGTCAACACGAGTAAAATACACCAACCCCCATGTCTCTATGACTTTCGTAAGCTGAGATAGAGATACGCCATATTGGTTGCTATGGTAACAGTGTGGTTGCTATGGAGGGGTCGCTGACTTAATATATTATTCCCCATATGAATACGAGTAAATTACAGCAACCCCATGTCTCTATGATTTTCCTGAGCTGAGATAGGTACATGCAAAATTGGTTGCTATGGTAACCAGTCTGGTTGCTATGGAGGGGTCAGTGACCTAACACATTGTTCCTCATGTCAATACATCAACCCCCATGTCTCTATGACTTTCCAAAGCTGAGATAGAGCTGCGCCATATTGGTTGCTATGGTAACCAGTTTGGTTGCTATGGAGGGGTCGCTGACCTAATATATTGCTCCCCATATCTATACGGGTAAAATACAGCAACCCCATCTCTCTATGATTTTCCTAAGCTGAGATAGAGACATGCCATATTGGTTGCTATGGTAACCAGTCTGGTTGCTATGGAGGTGTCATTAACATAATATGTTTCAGCTGTCAGTATGGGTGAAGCTTACCAGCCCCCAAGTCTCTAGCATTTTCCTAAGCTAAGATAGAGATGTGGCAATATAGTTACTATGGTAAACAATTTGGTTGCTATGGAGGAGTTAGTGACATCATGTTGTAATCTACTTTCCATTTAGACTAATATAAAGCAACCCCCATGTCTCTACTGTGTTCCGTTTAGAAGATATTTGACATTGAAAGTTATGTCAAAAAGTGGGTGTGGCTTAATTAATTTATGTTAATTCACAAGCAATGACGGGCTGGATAAGTAATTTGCTTCTTTATTTCTAGTATGACTTTCCAGTGTCAATCAATTACAGAAGTTCTTTCACAATAGGACCTATGGGATTCATGCTCCATTCATTTCAATGGGCCATTGAAAGTCAATGAGACACCTTTGACCTACTTATTTGAAATCAACTGCACCTGGAGTTATCAACTGCCAGATTTTCAAACGAGTCAGCTGCAGCTGGAAAGTCAACTGTCAGATTTTCAAACGATGGCAAATCTGCTGGAGAAAATCCGATTTCCATGCCTCAAACAAATAAAGATTATAGAAGAACCGTAAGACATATCGAAATGATTCTTTCTTTGTAAGAAGCAGAAGACCCTTACGAAGAGAATGCTGTAATTTTTGTGAAGGTGTGATTAGAAATAAAAAAATTATGGCGAGCTCCAAATAGCCTTCATTTGATTCTGTGCAACTGCTCATTTTAGAGAAATCCATACCCTCAAACAAATAAACATTACGAAAGAATGAACAGAGGTATTGAAATATTTCTATTACTGTTAGAATCCCAAGATTTTAAGGAAGAGAATGGTGTAAAATTTGTGAAGCTGTGATAAAGTTTGAATGATTTATGGCGAGTTAAAAATAGCCTGCGATTGAGATTTTAAACAGAATCCACCAGAATTTTTGAATGGAGGTGAATGGAGCAATTATGTGCACTCGTTGTGGTTTAGGCCACCTGGCGTAAAAACCGTGTGTTTTTTAAAAATGAAAACAGCACCAACTGAAAGAGGACAAAAATCTCTACCATTTAGGTATAAAATGTGTGTGTAAAGGTTAATTTTTAGTTGAGAAAACAGTGCAAGTAGCAACAAGACTGAGCTTGCTCAAAGTTAGAGTGGGCGATGACATCACCACTCTAGGTCTCCCATAGGGAATGACTTGAGCGATTTTTGGGCCGAAATTCGCGATTTTTACGGAAACCGCTGGTCAAATCGTTCCGAAAAGACATAGCAACAAACTACATAACAGCTTTGAGGTGTGTGGAAAGTTTCGTGACTGTAGCTCGAACGGGCTAGGAGGAGTTGACGGTAGTTTTTTTTGTTCTAAGAAGAAGAAGAAGAAGAAGAAGAAGAATAATAAGTTTAAGAGAGATAACAATATGTTGGCTTTGCAAGCAAGCCAACATAATAAGTTTAAATCAGATAACAATATGTTGGCTTTTGCAAGCAAGCCAACATAATAAGTTTAAATCAGATAACAATATGTTGGCTTTTGC
Organism: Danionella cerebrum; assembly: GCA_007224835.1. Classification (NCBI taxonomy): domain Eukaryota; kingdom Metazoa; phylum Chordata; class Actinopteri; order Cypriniformes; family Danionidae; genus Danionella; species Danionella cerebrum. The sequence goes on from SRMA01027226.1 coordinate 106,986, forward strand.
AAGCAAGCCAACATAATAAGTTTAAGTGCAATATCAATATGTTGGCTTTGCAAGCAAGCCAACATAATAATAATAATAATAATAATAATAATAATAATAATAATAATAATTTAGAAGTGAAGAAAAAAAGAATTGCAAATGAATAAAAAATAAAATAAATAAATACCTACCTAAACATGACGCCTAAGTCCTAGTTACAGTTCATTTTGTCCATGTCCGTTTGTTATTGTTCATGTAAAACAGTTATTGCAGTTTGTATATTCAGGCACACATACACACATGTTTAAATATACATACATACACAGCCAATATCTTAAGTGAGGTGATAATAATGTTGTATGCTTTAAAAAGCAACTCAGCTACATGGGAGGGAAAATACATAACTTACCAAAGATCACAAACAGTGAGTTGGGCGAACCACACATATATAACAAACAAACAATTGCAGCACACGGTGCCCAGGGACAGCAGACCCCATCCCCCAGTGGCCGACCAACTTCCCACGAATCACCCTCACTCCTCTATACCCGAGTGCGCTGCGAGGTCCGACACAGAACCGGCTCTGCAATCAGACCGAAGTAACCCGGTGGATCGTTCCACCCCCCGTGGGCCGACATGACCGGGGCCCCGGGCTCCCGAGCCAGAGCATCCCACCCCACCCCACCGAGAACCGCCAGCACCCCCAGAGAGAAACGCCCCGCGCCCGGATGCGAGAGAGCAGGGACGCGCCCGCCACAGCGGGGGGGCAGCCCACCCGACAGCGGCCAGGCCGGCCCCCCCGACAGCACAGGGAGGCCCCAGCAGACCCCACCCGCGACCACCGCCACCCGCACAGCCCCCGGCGGCAATGCCACCGGACCCGGGCCCGGCCGCGGCCCCACCAGGGAGGCTGGGGGGCGAGGAGGGGAGGAGACCAGAAGAGGGCAGAGAGGGAGACCGCACCAGGCGCAGCGGAGCCACCCCCCAGCCACAACCCGGCCCTGCACCCACCACGACCAGCAGCCTCAGACCCCTCCCCCAGTCATCCATCCATTCATCAATCATTCCATCCATACGCCCATTCATACTCGAAGGGCGGTCAGTCACCGTCCAGTGGACCCGCGCCCACCCGGGGATCCCACGGGCCCGCGCTGACGGAGGGCATATACCCACCCCGGACGGGAGACAGAGACGGCCGCCCACCCACTGCCCATCATCTGCCCCCAGTTGGAGTGTAGTGTATGTGTTTGTGTATATGTTGAAGAGATAAGTTGCATTAAAACTGGGGAGTGATGTCCTGGAGCGTCACCGTTGGTTGACAGCTGACGTCCAGGCACCACCCCCCATTCCCTGCGTGTCTAATATGTATGTAAAATAAGAGGGCCGTCATCTCCGCCCTAGAATTTTGGGGGGGCCACAAATCTGCAGCCCCACCCATCAGATGTGGACGGAGAGACTAGCCCTCCAATCCTAAATGTAGTGTGTCCTTGCAAGTGATATTTGGGGCACCGGGAGGGAGACCGGCTCCCGAAGCGGGTCAGTGCCAGATGTTATTGGTCTTCTGACCGCTCCAGGAGGCAGGCCCCTCTCCAGTGCCCTGGAGATGTTGAGTGTCTAACTGAATTAAAACTGGGGGTCCCCTGGCCTGGAGAATGCCGGGGGGGGCTGATCCGTGATAGGCCGACCCCCCCCAATCCCCCACAGAGACTGAGACCCCCGGGATCCTGTGTGTGGGGGTGGAGGAAATGTACCAGGAGCCGATGCGGGCACCATGCCGACGAGCCGACCGCCCCCCATCCAGGGGTGGCACCGCCCCCCGCCCCGGGGGACACGGTAGAGTCACCAAGGGGGACGCGGGAAACCAGGCGGCAGCTGCCCCCCCTCGGATCCCATCCATACTCATTCGTTCACACTCATCCACCCACCCCTATGCCCACCTACACACGCATTCACCCCAACACCCCCCCCTCTACATGCACACTCACACACACACACACACACGCACACACACACACACACACACACACACACACACCCATACACGTCCAAGAGCTGCTGGTCGCGTGAGCACAGAGTCAGCAGTACCTGAGAAGGAGACCCCGCCACACCCAGCCCGGCCAACCCCCACAGCCCCCAACCGGTCCCCGAGCCACCACCCACCACCACACCCCCAACCCCCACCCGGCGGGCCCCGGCCGCAGCACAGGCGCGGACAGGCCCACCACCAGGCGGCTGCAAAGGCAGCGGCACCCGCGAGCACGGACCCCAGAGGCCCCCCCCACACCGCCCAGGAGGCCAATCCGGCCACACCGAGCACACCACTCCCCCCGCCGCCCGGGCACAGCCGCCACCCCCCCACCCCCGGACCACAGAGCCCCCCGTCCCCGCAGGAGCAGCCGGCACCCGGCGAGGCAAGAGCAGTAGCACCCCCGGAGACGGGTCCACAAACTACATGTCGTCCCAGAGGAGGGGGCAGTCCCACCTGAAGCACACCCATCCGAGAGCAGGAACCGGTGATCTGTTCAGATCCTCTAACTAAAATTCAGAGGAATAGGGGCATTAATAAGAAGTGACAAAAAAAAAACTATTTATGTGAAGGCAGACAACATTTCCGGGGTGAGATAGTTTAATAACATGTTGTTATATTGAGTGATGCTTAGTTTCTTTTTCGTTTTCCAGTTCATAAGAATGGTTTTCTTTGCTACAAGCATAACAGTGAGAATTAATAGTGATGTGTTAATACGAGTTCTAACTGTGTACTGTCTAGGTCACCCAATAAGCACAGTGCTGGAGTTGGTAAAATGAGGTGGTTAACCCATGATGTTAGCTGACAGCAGACTTCTTGCCAGAATTTTTGCACTGGTGTACACGACCAAAGAGCATGTAGATAGTGGTCAACTGTATTGTTAGTGCAGTGTTGGCAAATGTTAGTGTCTGAGAGACCCATCTGGAACAATCTTTGACCTGTGTAGTGAGTTCGGTGTAGTATTTTATACTGTATTAGTTGCAAATTTGGGTTTGTAGATGCTTTAAACGTGTTTAAGCATATCCGGTTCCAGAATGGTTGATTTCCATTTACAGATAACTCTTCGTTCCATTTAGTGGTGGGGAGACATACAATATTGTCTGTTTTTAACATTAACTTATAGATTTTGGATATTAACCTCGGGTTGTCAACCCAATAAATTGTTCAATTACTGTGGGTAGCTGCAGAGTCATGTGCTTTTTGCATGTTGAAAGAATGATATATTTGAGCTGTTGATATTCTAAAAATTTGTTAGTTGGTAATCCGTATTTAAGAACCAAATCTTCAAATGAAATTATTTTGTTGTTGACAATTATATGTCTAAAATGTGTTATTCCATTATTTTGCCAATTTGGAAAATATACTGCCCTTTTGTTTAGTAAGAAGTCTGGATTGTTCCAAATTGGTGTGTGCTGACAAGGAGCAAGCGGTGAGCCCGTTATCTTAAGAAATTCCCACCAGGCTGTCAGTGAAGTACGTATGCTGATATTCTGAAAGCAGTTGTGATGGTTAATCTTAGAGCTTATAAACGGTAAATCTGCTATCTTAATTTCTTTGCAAAATGTCTGTTCAATGTCGAGCCAGGTGAGTTCAGTCGAATTAGAATTAATCCATTGGTACACGTGCACCACTCTATGGCATAGGAAATAATGGTATACGTTTGGGAGCTCCAGGCCACCGCAGTCTTTGGATTTCCTAAGCTTGTGCAAGCTAATGCGTGGAGGTTTGCTTTTCCATAGAAATCTGGAGAAATGAGAGTCCAATGATTTGAACCAATCCCGGGACGGCTGGTTAGGAATCATTGATAACAGATACTTAATTCTGGGCATGACCATCATTTTAATGCTGGCAACCCTTCCCATAAGTGAAATTGGTAAGTGTTGCCATCTTTTGAGGTCATCCTCTATTCTTTTAAGTAGTGGTGAGTAATTTAGTTGTACCAGATCCGACAGCCTCGGTGAGAATTCAATGCCAAGATATTTAATATTCCCCGAATTAAAAGTGGTGGAGAAGGAAGGATTCTGAAGAACCGTGTTGAGTGGCATAACTGTTGATTTCCCCCAGTTTACAGAGTATTCAGAGACAGCTGAAAATGATTCAATAACATTAATCGCTGCTGGAAGAGAGAGAGGTGGATGAAGGAGAAATAACAACACATCATCTGCATAAAGACTTATTTTGTGATGTATATTTTTTGTATTTATTCCAGTAATTTTAATGTTTTGCCTAATTGCTTGCGCCAGTGGTTCAATGAAAATAGCAAATAGTGAGGGAGAGAGTGGGCAGCCTTGTCTGGTTCCTCTTTGAAGGTTAAATCTAGATGAAGTTTGTTCATTTGTTCTAACTGACGCATTCGCAGAGCTATATAGAATTTGGATCCATTCTATAAAAGAGTTACCGAATCCAAATTTACGAAGTGTTGCCATTAGAAATTTCCAGTTAACTCTATCAAAAGCTTTTTCTGCATCTAGAGAGATAATGGCAGATTCTAGACTCGTGTGGTTCGCTAGATCAATCAGGTTAATTAGTCTGTACATGCTATTTGTTGAGTGTCTACCCTTGATAAAACCTGTTTGGTCTGCATGAATAATATGAGGGGTAATTTTTTCCAGCTTTTTAGCGATAGCTTTGCAAATTATTTTTAAGTCTACATTTATAAGAGAAATTGGTCTATAGCTTGATGGCAGTGTGGGGTCCTTCCCTGGTTTTAGGAGTAAACTTATGAAAGCTGAGTTCATGTTTGATGGTATTTTTCCTTCAGACTTAATTTCAACTACCATTCTGCTAAAGGTAGGTTCCAGCACTTGCCAAAACTCTCTGTAGAACTCTGCTGGATAACCATCTGGCCCTGGTGCTTTTTTATTTGGCATTTGTTGTAGAGCCTCGTGGAGTTCTGTAGAAGATATTGGTGATTCTAAATTTCCTATCTGTTCGTTTGATAGTTTTGGTAATTCCAGATTCTTTAAGAATAATTCAATTTCAGTTGGCGATGGGTTAATTTGAGATGTATATAAATTTTTATAAAATTCCCTGAAAGTATTATTAATGTCTTGGGGGTCGTGAACAAGTTGTCCATTTTTGTTAATTACTGATGAGATAGTTTGTTTTTCCTTGTTATTTTTTAGTAGACCTGCTAAAAACTTGCCACACCTGTTAGCATGTTTGAGGTTATCCAGCCGTAGTCTTTCAATTTGAAATTGAGTTTTTTTATTGATTAGGATATTCAGTTCTAATTTAGTTTGCCTTAAATCTTTCAGGATGTTTTCTTGGGGGTTGTCTGTATAAGCAGTTTCGAGGGATTTAATTTTTAATTCTAATACTTGCTCTTTCCTAGTTTCTTGTTTTTTCTTAAATGATGAGAATGAAATTATTCTACCTCGCATTACTACTTTTGCAGTCTCCCATAAAACACACGCTGAAATTCCTGGGGTGTCATTAATTTCCATAAAGGTTTCCCATTCTTTTTTAAAATAATTTATAAATTCCTGGTCTTTAAGCAATGATGTGTTAAGTCTCCAGTTTCTCCTAGGTTGTGAAACATTTGTGGTTATTGAGAAAGAGACTGGTGCATGATCGCTAATTAATATAGAATGAATGCTCGTAAGAGTAATATCTGACAGAACTGAGTTATTTACTAAGAAGTAATCTAGACGTGACTGTGAGTGATGAACCGATGAGAAATATGTGTACCCCCTTAAAGTTGGATAAAAAGATCTCCAGGCATCACAAAGACCAAAATCAATCATATATTGTTTGAGAATTCTTGCTGATTGAGAATCTTTACAATTAGCAGCTGTACTCAGCCTGTCCAGTTCTGGGTTAAGTACCAGGTTAAAATCCCCACCTATTATGAGCTTGGAATCCGAGTGCGTAGATAGAGCTGTGAAAAGGTTGTGAAAGAAAGAGGGGTCATCAACATTGGGTCCATAAATACTAGCGATGCAGTATTCTATGTTTGATATGGTTATGTTAACTATAATAAATCTCCCTTCAGGATCTGCAATAGTATTATTATGAATAAAGGTTATATTTTTACTTATGATTATGGCGACCCCTCTTTGCTTGGAATTGTAACAGGCTGAGTACGCGTAGGGAAACAGTGGTGAATACACTGTGTTATCTATTGATTTGGGGAAGTGAGTTTCCTGTAGTAATACTATGTCTGCCTTTAACTTATGTAAATGGTTTAAAACTTTAATTCTCTTATCTTCCTTATTAATGCCACGCACATTCCAAGTGACAAACCTCAGTGATGCCATAGTTAGTTGATTGGCTGGTTTGTGTTAGCAGAGCTTGTGTACATGTTAATCTGGGCATTCATGCAAGTACACAGGGCTAGTGCTGGCATGAACCGAAATACATGCGTGTTTGTTAGCTGCTTTTCATGAAGTGAGTCTATATTAGTAACTAGGTGAGTTATGGAGTATCTGTTTATCAGTGCTCGAGGATAGTATAGATTAATAAATTGTGTATTTATCAGGCAGAGAAAAAACGAAATAAGTGTAAGGAAGTGTGTGATGGAAGAGAAAGGGTTTTTGAGAGTGCCAAAAATGAAGAAAAGAGTGAAGGAGAGAACAAAAGCACAAAAGGAGTGACGAACATCCTGCATACTCATTATTAATAGTAAGGACATAAACAGCTCTTACCTGTGAAACGGTGCATTGTCGTGTTGATACAGAGGTGAAAATGACATTATTATTAATAAATCTGACCACCTGAAGTTAGTAGAGCCACGGGGTAGCTTCTTTGTCGCGGTATAGCTGGTTGTTGACGTATAAACGGTCCGCGCTTATCACAGCTTTACATCCCTGGTCCAGGAACCTTCTTCTCAATGGAAAGAGACGCTTTCTCCTGTCCAGGATCTCCCGGGGGTACTGGTCGTTGACGCTGAAGTTCGTGCCTTTTAATTCACGGCCGTGTGACTTTAAAAGCACTTTCTGCTTGAAGTCAGCGAACTTTACCACGATGGGTCGTGGTCGCTGATCATCCGCTCTTTTTCCCCCCAGGCGATGAGCGCGGTGAATTTTGATACGGCCAACAACTTCTTCTTTTATCTTCAGCTTGTCTTTTATGAACTGATGAATTGTTTCTTCCACGTTCTCCTCCGGTTTCTCCGCGATCCCCATGAAGACGAGATTGTCGCGCCTGCTGCGCGCTTGTAGGTCCAGCATGGTCTCTTTAATGCGTTTATTCTCTCCATGTAGACGGGCTACATCTCCAGAGAGAGTATTTACGTGTGTCTTCAGGGCTTCGTTCGCTTTAGAGAGTTCTACAACCTGTTGCTGACTGAATTCCAGCGATTCGCGGATCGCTGTGAACTCCCGGTGCAGAACTTCGACTAAGGCCAAACGGGCGTCGAAGCTAGCCAGACGCAGCTCAATTGACTCCAGGATTTCCCTCAGTCCTCCGTCAGGTTGGGAGTCTCCAGGTGAATCCGAGGGACGCTGTCGCTTGCTTGATGGCGTCGTGTTTGTAGCAGAAGCTGCCGGGCTAGCTTTCTTCTTTGATCTGCCCATCGCGTATTGATCAAAACAATCGTCGATGTATTCCTCCAAGTTATCCAGAGTGGCGCGGTAAGTGTTTTAAATTTTACAAGTTGTTTAAATTAAATATTTACGCAACCTCGTGCAAATTTTGGGGGCGGAAAACTGTGTTAATCTATTTGTTAGAATTTTTTAACGTGCCGCCATGAAACTCTGCACCTATTCCGCTTCGTACGTCACAGGAAGTCCATAAAAGACGTATCTTGTAATGTTTGCAAATTGTTGCATTATTATTTGCAATGATCCTTTGCTACCATGCTCTTAAGGTTATTTTTACTGTACTTGCATTTTACTGTACATTTAAACACTCTAAATGTATCTAAAGAAGGGGTGCTCACACTTTTTCAGCTTGCGAGCTACTTTTAAAATGACCAAATCAAAGTGATCTTTACAAAAATGTAAAACATCAATCAACAAACAATTATTTTCAACTTTATTGAGAATTGACAAAACACACATAATAATTATTTAAATTTTTTGTAATAACTTGAGTTTAATTTGATGACTTGCACTGAATTGAATCATTAGAACAGTTGTGTGTGACCAGAATTGATGGTAATGGAGTGATTTTATGGGAGCAATTGAGCTTTGATCCAAATAATCAAGAATAAAAATGATGCTCTAATAAATATTTCAATATTTTATTGAAACTGAGCCGCGCAGTACAATATACAGGTGAGGAGTGGTGTGTTGCTTGATTTTGGTTGTAATAGAGTAATTTATAATGAAGTTATGAAGCATATTCTGGGTAAAACATATTTTGGATCTGGTCATTTGCAGACGGTCCCTAAGCGATTCCATGTCAGCGGGTTGCTCATAGACGGTAATGTGTTTCTGTGAATGCAGAGGGAAACTTGTTTTGATAAAAAACGTTTTGTAGTTTGTCCGCTACATAACACAGATTAAAATTAGGTTTTATTTGTTTACTAAGAACATTCTGGTCTCGAGCTATTGAGCAGAGAAAACCGAATCCGTGAATCTGTAGATAACTTTACTGAACTGTGACGGGATGGATGATCGGCTGATATTGTTTCAATTCCACGCCGCGATCGACGTAATGAGCACCCCTGATCTAAAGCATTTAGATAATTCCATTTGAGTTAAATTGATGAGTTTTCCTTAGTATACAATAACTAAGTTACATATTTTGGTCAACATTTAGTCACATGTGTTCAATGTCCGAGACATTAAGTCGACTCGTTTGAATCGCCTAATAATTATACCTTCAGGTTTAAATAATTCCCTAATAGCTACAGAGATATCATACAGCTTCACTTTAAGGTTACACATTTCACGAGAGCACACCTACATCACCTAAGCCCTGGTTGAGCAAGCAGTAATGGTGTTTAAAACACATTCCAGGCAAGCTGTTCGAAGGAGGACTTTTGAGTCCCAGGAGAGACAGAAGCCCGAAGGACCTCCAATAAGGCAAGAAAGGACTGCAGCCAGATGTGTTTCCCCCCAAAAGCTGCTTGTGATCTGACAGAACTGGGAGAGCCTTGTAAACATAGGATTGGGAGCATATGAAGGGATCAGGACGCATAACCACATAATGGTCCCTGCAGGGTCTGAAACTTAAGCTCGGGCATGGATTGAGAGTGCTGAAGGTATGGGAATTTTTGAGAATTATTAAAATTGGGAATTCAATTTGGAATTTTGTTTTGTTACGTGGGGTGAATTGATCTACAGACTGTAATTACAGAGCTGCCATATTTTCGATTGCACGGTAGCAGGGCCATTCTTGAAGCTAGCTTTTGGGTTAGCTTGATTTGGGATCGGGAGCTTACGAGAGGATGCAAGCCTGTGTTAGGAAATTATGCGGGAAGTCGGGAACCTGTATGGGGAGTTTGAGTTTCTTCAGAGCTGTCGAACTGGAAAATGATGTGGACACCGGCGACAGGTTTTTTTCCCTTTGCTTAACGCTTGGGAGGACGCTGTTGATTTTTCCACCAGTGAGCGAGAACGGCTGTTGGTAGCAAATTGTTTGGAGCAAAGTCGGCCTGGAGCTGGGTAGGGCTGGATCCGTTACTTGTGCCTAGCAGCTGATTTTTTTTTTTCAATTCAAACAACTCTACAAAAGTTCTAACAACAAACTTGAATTCTAATTTAAGACAAATTAATTTGGGAAAATACAAAGATGTATGTAATAAAAAAATGAGCAATTGAGAAATATTTTTTACATTTAAAAAAATGTTTCACATTGCATTCGATCCTCTATTTTAAGTTTGTCTCATTGTGTTTTTTGTGTGTGTGCAGTTGTGTGTTTTAAGGTACAGTGGTACCCCGAGATACGAAACTAATCCGTTCCACGGTGGCAGTATCACAAACATTTCGTATCTCGAAGCACTTTTTACATGTAAAACACCTGATCTGTGCAATGGCTCTCAGAAACAACAGAATAAGTAGATAAAAAAAATGGAAAATGAGATAAAAATCAAGTAACATTTCTTCAATCCTTAAATCTACACATTGTTAATGTAATAAATGACAATAAAACGCACGCAAAATACTAATAAGTGTACAAATGTGAAACCTGACATTAAGTGAAGTGATGTGTCTGAGGAGGTGGAACAGGTGGCAGAAGACATTACGACACTACGTATGAAAGTTAAATTTCTCGAGATATTTCACGAATTACTGACACAAACATGGTTTCAAGCACAAGCGCAGACAGATAGAGAGAGGTTTCTGACTTGCGCTACAGAACAGCACTTTCTACGTTATAAGCGTTATTTCTTTTACGACACCTTGACTCTAACATTTGTTATAGCACATTATTAGTAATCTACAAGAACAGCTTGAAGTTGTTCGTATCTCAAATTTTTCTTTGCATCTTGAAGCAAAAAAAGTCCTGCGAGACCTTTCGTATCTCAAACATTTCGTAACTCGAAGCATTCGTATCTCGGGGTACCACTGTAAGTGGAAAGGTGTGTGTGAGGAATGGATAAAAACAGCTGAATTACAAGTAAGTCGGCCCACAGTAAAAGTTAAGAAAAAATTTAGTAAACAAAGATCTTGAGCCACAATAATAAATACATTTTATTTACTGGCACTTTTCTAGTCACCCAAGGATACCTTGCGTCAAAATACATAAAACAAGGAATAAAACATACATGGATTAAAACATAGTTTTATGAACACACAGACGCATGTGGTGTCTCCTTAGCCTTGAGGGAGCAAAGCTCACTCAGAAACCTGGGAACTGAGCTTTTAAATGAGACGTGAGAGTGTGTTTTCAAAGGAGCACAGGCGTTAAGTGAATAGAGAGAGACTGATTACACACCGACACAAGATCTTCAAGGTCCAAATGAGCTGTAGGAGTGGGAATATTAGCAAACAGATGGCCCAAGTCAACAACATTTTTAAGGTTCCAAAAGGTGATAGAACAGGAGTTTTTGTGCCTCTTAACCAGCAGGGAAACTGTGAATGTGATCAGCGCAGTGGTGGGCAGTAACGAACTAAATGTAATTCTTTACTTAAGTAGCTTTTTCAAGTATCTGTACTTTACTTAAGTATTTTAATTTGGGGAGACTTTTTACTTTAACTTCACTACATTTCAGTCAAACATCTTACTTTTTACTCAACTACATTTTGGGAAATCAGTCGTTCCTTTATTTTAATGAGTGGATAAAAAAAACTATGCGTTATGTGGAGACTGTTGATGGAAAAGACGAGAGCTGCAGCGCTCTTGATTTCTAGATCCACCGCCGCGACTAAACTTAGCGCAAAGACAACGCCCCTAAAGTTGAAGTGCTTTCCTTTAGTCGATCTAAGTTCATCTATTGGTTGTGTCCCGTTTTGATTGACGTGTGATTGGGTGTCCCCGCTGTCACTCTGTTTGAGTGACGTGCGGTGCACCTGTAGGCGGAACCTACATTTTCCTTTAGGGCACGGGTGTCAAACTCATTTTCACCAAGGGCCACATTAGCATAATGGATGTTCTGAAAGAACCAGATGTAACTTATAAATGTAAAACAATGTAATCGAATGTAATGTAAAATAAATGTAACTACTCTTTAATGTTAAATAACTCATTATTTATAACTTATTCAAGTGATAATTCAGTTGCACAGAAACAATTGTATTTGTTGTTGTTCTAATATAAATCCTTTTGATTTTTGTCAGCTTATGAAAACCCACATAACTCCATTAATGAAGGATCAAACTGTCCAAGAGAATAAAGAAAAATACAATTTTTTAAATTTGTTTAGTGAAAAAAAAACTCACAGACTGAAGACGATGCATATCGACCATCATCTTTTATCATCAGGCTCAAGAAACAGATCACAGATAAACTATTAGCTCCGCCCATTTCACATCTTTAAATTTATTTTAGTGTGAGAAATCGGAGGTGTGGCGTGAGAGATCACTCAAATGCGAGAGTCTTACGTTCAATGTGTGAGAGTTGGCAGCTCTGCAGTTTCACTCGTGAGTATCGATGTGGAAACACCGTTGCAGCTACCGTAGGCACTGTGGGAAATGTAGTTTTATTTTTTATTTTATTTTTTCACTCAAAACTTTTAAGGCCTCTGGGGGCCTTGAGTTTGACACATGTGCTATAAGCGAACTTAGTGCTTGGTGGCCCCGCCACCACTAGGATGCCCCCACAAACCAATGGTTGAGTTGTTTCGTTGCAAAGCGCGCTGCTGTCAACAATAATACAAATGGCCTTTACCTCGCCCGATCGCTCCCGTCACCTACCCCTCCCTGGATTTTTATTTATTTTGTAAATTAGGACCGCAAAAATGAAACGAATCTACCCTCCAGTTGCAGAAAAAAGAAAATAAAGAAGAATGATAACTCAAGCTAATTTTGAGTAAGGTGATTTTTAAGTGGTAACGTCTTGTTGAGGTATAGCTAATATAGGTACCGGTAATTAAATATTAAGTTGAAAAGTTATCGCTACATCCATAATGTAACGGTTTAAAATATGAATAAAATATGCAATATAAGAGTTAAATCATAAATAATAATTAAAATAAGTAAAAATGGCATTCAACCTGAATTATTTTAATTTCTTAACACTATTTTCTGTACACACAAATTGTAAAAAAATAACTTTATCAGGAGGTGTCATTCTTAAATATTTTGGTGGTGGTGGTTGTGGTCAGGAGGCATTAATTTGATTAATTAATTAATTTCCTGCCTGCAGATTTCCTTTCAGAGTATACATTAGACTGTATTCAGTACATTTGATGGTTTGTGAGGACAGCACTTAATTAAATCATTGTAAGGTAGGGCCACAAAATTTCCTGCTTAGGGCCATCAAATGTACAGGGACGGCCGTGCTCCGCATGTGATAAAAATTGCGTCCAAGTGGCACAATGTAAATAAAACATCTACACATAAGAGACTTCTTTAGATGAGACAAACTTCAAGTTACTCAAAGAGACGCATAAGATAATGCCTGAAACTCACAGAACTGCTATCTCTGACACCTTTCATCGCAGCATTGACTGTCATTGTCATGATAATTATTTTTATAATAAATAACAGCGATTAAAAAGGCTTATAGTTGGTCAAAAAAGATACGCTTTTCATTGTTTATATGCTTCAGGTGTTATTTGTGTGTTGAAAAGCTGCAGCATTTAAAAAAAACACCAACAATAAATGATTATTAGATGTAAATATTTTTATATATGTTTTGTAGACTAAAAAGGGGTCAGGGGATGCTCAGATAAAGAAAAAAGGAGGAGGAGCTTCCTAATTTACGTAAAGAATTCACTTAGATTGAATGCTTTTAGACGGTGCTTTTTACCATCTAAAAGCATTTCAACTTGAGGAGAAAATTACTGATACACCAATAGTTTCTGCTGCTTTCAGAAAAAGATGTAGAGAAACTACATTCTACATAAATTAGAAAACCTCTGTAAATAGGAATCTGAAGCCCCCGCACACAAGCACAGGAAGAACGTGCGAAAGCCTCCCAGGAACCCATCTGCTGGCCTTGAACCAGTGACCTTCTGGTGAAAGGCCACAGTGCTACCACCGTGCCACCCACAAACCTTCTTTTACTGGAGTAATATTTTACCTAGAGAATCTCTACTTTTACTCCAGTACTTGCTTTGTGTACTTTGTCCACCACTGGATCAGCGAGTGATCAGTACGTGAAACTCTTATATTAGTGGGAGTGACACCAGCACAGCAAAAAAGATTCTGTGTCTGAAGAGTCTGTGGCCTTTCACTTAAAATATAAACCATCTAGGAAACATGTTTATTGTTCTATGACCTCAAGGATTTGCAATTCTCCTTCAATATTTTATAACTTACAGGTATCTGGAGATTAATGATGCATTAATGCAAAAAATACAAATGATTTAAATTACAAAGCAGTGGCTTGACTGTAACACAGAGATCTGTGTGTGTGTGAGGGCTGAGATCCAGCACAGCTATAAATCAAGAGGTTACAGAAAGGTAACTGCTGGCCATGACTCGAGCTGCCGCCAGCTGACCATAAATTCACTGTCCTGAGTTTACAAAAGCTTTTTCAGAGGATTTCCAACTTATGACGTAATTCGTCCTGCAAAAGCCAGCACCCAACACTCCTCTGCAGACTCTCGGAGCACAGAGTCTCCGAAGCTTGGGTATCCGGAGCTGAGGGACACTTGAAGGAACAGCGAAAAGGACTTGTGTTTTGAAATGTTATGTTATTTTTTTTTTAAATATAACCAATAAATAAAAATGTAATTGATTATAAAAACTTAAGAGTCTCCTGACCAAGTTTTAAGTAATTGCAATTACTTAAGACGCAGTCAGAAGACTCCAAGTTTTAATAAAGAAATTGCAATTTCTTAAAACTTAGTCAGAAGACTCCAAGTTTTTATAAAGTAATTGCAATTTCTTAAAACTTAGTCAGAAGACTCCAAGTTTTTTATAAAGTAATTGCAATTTCTTAAAACTTAGTCAGAAGACTCCAAGTTTTTATAAAGTAATTGCAATTTCTTAAAACTTCGGGAAGATTTGACTTTCTTAACCTAACCTGAGAATAATGAATTATAAGGGTTAAAGAGATACACCATAAAACAAAATCTTTAAAGTTCAAAACTAATTGTGTTTTTTTGTTCCACTAATAATTGGTTGTCTTTCACATTGGGCCAAAACAACATTAATAGTGTAGATTTGGTGTATTTGACAAATTTAAGGGACACAAGAATTTATTTCCCTGATAATTAGTTACTTTTATAATGATGTAATTCAGTTACTAACTCTGTTACAATTTGTGAAAAGTAACTAGTAACTAATTACTTTTTTAAAAGCACCCAAACACTGGTTAGCACTAAGTTATAGTTCTTCATTTGGAGCAAGAGGGGGATATTAGTTGTCTTGACTAGCATCACTGTTGTTTATGTTGTGTTTAATTTGTTTTAATAAAGCTGTTAAATTGAGCTGTTCATGATGCTTTCTATTGTAATTCTTTCTGGTGTTACAGAATATTGGATTCCTGGAGACAGAGCAAATGTTAGCGCAACCTGATCCGAACATATTCCTGATCTGCCTTATACAATGAAAAATCCACAGAACATTCAACAAATAGAGTTAACTTTCACTTCTAAGTCAAAAAATTACATTTCCTCTGCTATAAAGCATCAGGAAGCTGGAGATGTTGCGTGTATGGAGGGCAGTGTATGAAGCGGAGGAGTGCGGATGAATGGGTGAGCAGACACCCACGCAGGCATGTGGGGGATTCAAGTGGACGTCACACAAACAGACTGTGAGTGGGAGAGGAAAGGAAAGAAAAAGAAAGTAGGTGTTTTGTTTGCTTGTTGCCATTGAGGATCTTGTGTAATCTTTTTTTCATTCTGTTGTTTCTTAAAGCCGGCCTCTGATATGTGTCAAGTTTGCAGTAATTAAAAACTAGATTAGAACCAAATAAATCATCTCTCCCGATGGGGCAGGAACAGAGCGGACCAGACACCGCTTCAGTGAAACACTGTGATCATGCTACACGCTCCAAACAATACCCTCTTCAATTGTTGTAGTCACCGTACTCCCAGTACACCATTTGCATCAGTGAGTCTGGTCCCCACTGTTCTGCAAGACACACATGCATGGAGAAGGTTTCACCCCTCTCCCGCCACACAACACTCCACTAATTACTACAACAATATCAAACAGGGTCCAGTCCTAGTGGTCATGACAAATTATTAATAATTACATGGAATAAATACGGCCTGACAGTAAGGTTTTACAGCATCAACCATCTTATGTCTAGTCCTTTGGCCTAAAAAAACTCAGAGAGCTGGTTAACTGTAGCCCCTGTGATTGGCCGTGGCAGGTGATGAGGGTTAGAATGTGTACCATAGACTGTAAAAAAATATGGATGGCGTGACACCACTCACTGCCATTGGGCTCATATGAAGTTTTTCGAGATGGAGCGGAGAATTACCGTTGATGGCCGCACATGCGACTTCCTATTAAGGATGGAACAATTGTGGTGTCAGAGCTCCACCCTCAGTCTGGCTCTAACACGCTCTTCTCAAACGCAGTCTGTTATATTCAGAAGAATTTGAGAGCGACTTATCTGAATTTGATCCTTGGCAGCGTAAATGATCTTTCTCACGTCCTGATGCCAGCGGATAAGTCAGCTGGATTTCCCCTAGACTTGTATTAGGTGGTAATAATTCTGTAGCCAGCACCATGGGGGTGCTCACTGTGGTTTGGTACGAGGTAGTGCTAGAACGCTGAACCCTGTATAGTACACACAGCTGCTGAATCAGAGTTGATTCAAATTCTGACCTTGTTTAGGAACGGATGCGAACCGGAACCCTGAATTTTCAAAACCATTAACCGACCAGTACTCTAGTGACCATCTCAGCTCTCTGGTCCTGAGTTGGCACTGCTAGAGTGTACTTTGTGAAGACATTCTCCAAACCAGACTGAGTGGGCTCCAGCACTGTAAATTCGATGGCTATTACTTCGCTAGGCTAAATGCTAGCAAGAGCCCCATTCAACTAGTTGATCCCACCCCAGTATCCTTGGAAACCTGGCACCATTCACACTACCCCACTGCGCCACATCTCTAGCCGTTCCAGGCCAAAAATCATCGTACCTACTCAAGTTGTGGGGTATTAATGTTACCTTGAGTGCCAGTTCAGATTTCCTTAACCCCATCAGGACTCCGATAAAAGAGTGAAAATGGCTCTCTTCAGATGACTCAGATCCTTTATTTTGTAATTTCAGTAAACAATCCACACATTGAACAAGGGCGTTATGAACAGACTGACGCACTATCGAAAAAATAGTAAACCTCAAAAAGTAAGCGTACATCACGTGTTTAACGCAATACGTGTGACTTGCAGTGGTCTTGTCCAAAAATGCACACACCAACCACCCGTAAAAGATTTAAAACTATTTAACATGAATAATTCAGAACACAAGTATTTTATCAACCCCCTGGTGCCCATGCTCATGATGCACTTGTGTATGCACAACTGGTCTCAAGGAGAGATGTAACACCAGGTAGGGGGTCCACCTGGACCCTGATCACTGGACCTCAGGCGGAAGAGTAGCCCCTCACCTTCATGGAGCCTGGTAGTTTGGCAGTAGTCCCCTGCCTTCTGACAGTAATCCCCTGTTTTTACACTGTTTGAGTACTGTTTGAATACACTTCAAGAGCCCACATATCCTGCTCCTGAAGTGGCAAAGGACTTATAATAGACTGGGTAACCAGGGTCTGGGTAGCCTGTCGGAAAAAGAAAAGAAGGTAGTTCCACTAGTTCGCCCTGCCTGGTTTGGCCTTGGCATGATAGGGTGATCCGCATTGTGGTTTGCTCGACCAGATCAGTATTTAGTATCATTGTTAAAATCGGCCAGCTGTGCTAATCGTGGTCACCATTGAACCAGTGTCAATAAGGCAAGGAAAATCCACCCCTCGCATTCGCACTGTAAGGTGGGGACATGAAAACTTGCGAGCTATGATTCCGTAGCTGTACAGGAACTAGTTTTCCACTTGGCTGAAGCTAACACGACGGTCAGCCCTCGTTGTATTGGGGGGTCTTCACGTAACCAACCTTGGGGCTGGTGTGCCCTGTTCCCCATCAGAATCACATATTGTCTCTGCTTTTGACAGCGCCTACAAATAAAGCATGGGGGCTGGGGAGGGTTTGTAGGTGGCTGACGACTACCCAGGTTATTTGGTCCAGTTGTCGCTGCTGCGCTTTTAAATTATTATGCAATTCCCTCATCCCAAAATCAAATTGCCCTTGGACCCCCTACTGTATCCCAAAAGCCATAGGTAAGGACTGGCTAAGGCCTCTCGCACTTCATAGCACCCCTCTCCCTGAACCTAGAGTAGAGTTTCGGTAGGTGTACTGCGGATAATTAAAGCTTAAAGATAAATAAAGTGTATTTTGGCCTTGGATGCATTTCAACCTGTTGTAAGAAACTTCAAAAACCAAATAATTAACTCTTCAAGATGATGATATAGGCTCTTTAAAAATGCATTTCTCAATATTCTCTGTGGGAACTACGCTATCACTTCGAGTACCTTGCTTTCTTCTTTACACTGATAGACCTTAATAACTTCTTGTGTTTGGGGACAACCATGTGCCTCCCTGATGGTACTGCATGATGGATAAGTATCTGCATGTATTTCTCAGTATTGAGAGTGCCATTAATCCTGACCAAATTCTCATATCCTTTTGCAACTCAAAAAAAATCTTTTTGCTCCAAATTGCAGCCATAAAAATTCAAGGAACCATTCTTCACCGTTGCCTCCAGTCACTCATTATTGAACCAGTCTCCAGCCCTTTGATGAACAAACTGCCTTCAGCTTCTGCAAAATTCAAACTTCAAATTTTGACAATTTACTCATAAGCACATTCTGGCATTTTCTGCCACAGAGTCTCTATTTTTTTGTGCATACTTGAGTCACTTGGCCTTGTCTCCGTGTCAGAATTATATGTTTTGATTGCAACTCTTTCATGAAGACCCCCTCATCTATTTGCACCCCTCTGGTTTCTGTCAGTTCTGAGATGGACATCTTCCAATTTATTATGGTAATGAGCTTGATGCGTCTTATCTGCTGCATTGCGTCTACAATCATCACTGTTGCCCGTCTCTTTGTGCTTCTTTAAAAAAGCTTAAACAGCATAACTTGAAACCCACCTAGTTGATGTTGCACTCAATATTTTGTGCATCCCCCTTTTTGCAGAAATAATGGCCTCTAAATGCTTTCTATAGCTTCTATTAGATTCTGGCAGAACTGTTTTGGACCGTTCTTCTTTACAAACCATACCCAGTTGGGTTTGATGGTTTCTGAGCATGAATAACCTGCTTTAAATGCTCAATAATATTCAGGTCTGAGATTTCAGAATGTTGTACTTGGTCCTCTACATGAATGCCTCATTAGCTGTGTCCCAATCCAGGTTCTAAAAGCTTTCAAAGGATCTTCCGAACGCTGCATAAACCCTTGGTAACCGGGATGGTCTATCTTCTTCATTTTCTCTCTTCTTCTGTTGTTTTTTGGCAGTTCCCTTATAGTGCATTAGCGCCACCAGGATCAGTAGTTTAGATGCAGAAATGAACTAATGAATGAAACATTTTTTGTATCATTAATATTTTTCTTTAAGTGATTCAAAAAATGTTTTACATTTTTGTTTATGTCTGAGATATTTAAAGATCACTGTTTGTCTTTTTTTGTTTTTAATACGTTGTATTAAAACATGCTCTGTGGATTCATTTTAGGTGCATTGGTCGTATTTCCATGTGGGATTATTTTAATTTAATTTCATGTTGTGGGTATTTTATCGTTGTGTGTATTATTTTTGTGACAGTATCGCCTCATTCTGTTACATAAACTCCTCCGTCTGCTTCTTATAATGGCATGCATAAATATTTAGTTGACATTTAGTTGGCTACGTATGATACTGTTTTTAATGTCATGTTTTTTAAAACTGCACAGTGGCGCAGTGGGTAGCACTGTGGCCTTCCAGGTAGAAGGTTGTCGGTTCGAGGCTCGCCGGTGACCTTCCTGGAAGGAGTTTGCATGTTCTCCCTGTGCTTGCGTGGGTTTCCTCCGGGTGCTCCGGTTTCCCCCACAATCCCCAAAAACATGCGGATAGGTTAAGTGAATAAGCTAAATTCCCCTTAGGGTGTGAATGTGTGTGAATGTTGCCCTGTGATGGACTGGCGAACTGTCCAGGGTGTACCCCTGCCTCTCGCCCGATAGGCACCGGCAGACCCCCGTGACCCCGAAAGGGAATAAGCGGGAATGAAAATGAATGAATGAATGAATGAGTAGTTACATTTATTTATAACATTCAAGTGACAATTCAGTTACATAGAAACAATTGTATGTTTGTTGTTCTAATATAAATCCTTTTGTTTTTTGTCAGCTTATGAAAACCCACATAACTCCATTAATGAAGGATCAAACTGTCCAAGTGAATAAAGAAATACAGCATTTTTGTAATTTGTTTAGCGAAAAAAAAAAAACCCTCACAGACTGAAGACGATGCATATCGATCATCATCTTTTATCATCAGGCTCCAGAAACAGTTCACAGATAAACTATTAGCTCCGCCCATTTCACATCCTGAAGTTTTTTTTTGCGTGGGAAATCGGAGGTATGGCGTGAGAGATCACTCAAATGCGTGAGTCTTACGTTCAATATGTGAGAAATGGAAGCTCTACAGTTTCACTCGTGAGTATGGATGTGGAAACATCGCCGCGGCTACCATAGGCAACCCTACCATAGGTTTTTTTTTTTTTTAAGTTAAGTTAGTAAGTGCTCTTGAAAGAGTAGAGTTTTTAGTTGCTTTTTGAAGGTGTAAAGAGATTCAGCTTTCCGTAATGGGACGGCAATGGAATTCCACCAGCCAGGAACTGTGAAGGAGAAGGTCTGAGATGGGACCACCAGACGCTGAACGGAGGCATCTGGAGGGGATGTAGAGCAGTTTGTGAAGGTATGAAGGAGCGGAGCCTGTAACTGTCCTGTATGTCAGCGTCAATGATTTGAACTTGATTCGAGCTTCAATGGGAAGCCAGTGGAGAGAGATGAGGAGAGGGGTGACGTGTGCTCTTCTAGGTTCCTTGAAGATCAGTCAAGCTGCCGAGTTCTGGATCATCTGAAAGGGTCTGACCGCACATGCAGGAAGTCCAGCGAGAAGAGCATTGCAGTAGTCGAGTCTTGATATGACACTTAAAACTTTTAAGCTCTCACGGGCCACATTAGATTACATGACGGGCCACATCTGGCCTGCGGCCTTGAGTTTGACACATGTGGTCTAAATTGAGCTCAGATGATAAGTAAAAGTAAAGGGGTCAGAAGCCAGCTAAGATAGAGAGTTTTGAAAATGAAATGGGAATAGAATCAAATTATATCCAACCTGAAGAACGCTCGGGCAGATCAGAGTCTGAATCCGGTTGAAGGACTCTTCTCCATCCAAGTCAGAAGGGTTGGAACTGGTCAGTCAAATTCTCTGCTTGTTATATATGACAGACCATAAACCACACTGCCCCCCCCCCAAACAAACCACAAGCAACCATTCCTTTACACCTACTCCCCTGCAGAGAACCTCAATTACACATGAAAAGGGGCCCAGCGTTAGCCAGAGGCTCAAAAAAGACTTCTAGTGTTAAGGCCTTTACACATCTGTGCGTTTTTTTTTAAATGCAGTGGCTGCATGCAGTAAATATTTAGCCTTAATTACCTGTGACTCACAGAGCGAGTCATTTGTTCTTCAATCTGTGTGATTGTCACACGTCTGCATGAATCCCGATCTGTATGCGATTCTGGGCATAAACTCAAAATCATGTTCCTGAAACCAGCTTTAATAAGAGGTCATTTGTTTTAAAAAAACACATCTTGCTGTACACTTTTGCATAGGAAGTAAAACTAAAAATACTAATAAAATAACTGAAAATGGTGTTCCCTCTTGTTTTTGTTCTCACTCTTTGTTCATCCGCAGTGTCCTTGAGCACAAACTGAGAGAAAATACAATTTCTATTAAAGCTGTAAGCAGCAATCGAAGGGCCCTCGCACATCAGGCACCATCACATTTCAGTGTTGGAATACAAATCATATCATAAGTTGTCAATGACTCTAGGTGGCTCTGTGAATTTCTCTTATTGTTTTGGCCAATATTCTTGTCCCATATGTCAAAATTTGTAAAAAGAAGTATTTTATCTCTTTCTATGGCCACCTGGGGGCGCTCTGACTGAAAGTGTACACTGTAGATGTTATTAGACTGTTAACATAGTTGCTAAATTTGGAACCGATTAGACATTGTATCTCTGAGTTATAACAACTTGCTCTTTATGGTGAAATGTTGACTTTCGTTGGCCACTCTGTGTACACAGTTTTACGAATTCAAAACAACTTTGCGATTAACATCCTGTATGCCTTAAGATGACACTGGTGGAGATAAACAGATAAAATCTCTAGGAGGAGTTTGTTTTGTTGTTAATAACATACCTCACATTGCTTGTGAACCACTCACTGATAAGCAACGGAGCAGTGGTGCGTCCACTAGCGACACTCTGTTCACCAGTTCCGATGGTGCAGAAAAGTCACAAAACAATATCACTCTGCCTCCAGGGCCTCTGGAACTAGGCCGCACAACCAGTCATTAATTGTTTTTGTTTATATTTTTGAAAAATGACCATATTCTGTCAGTTTGAACAGAATGAAGGAGAAACAGATGTTTTTGGGCAACTTTGGAAAGAAAAAAAGCTTTTTAACAGACAACATCAGGAAATGGTCAAATTGTACTTGAATATGGATTTATGACGGTAGGTGATTCCTCCACACCAAACTCTCTACTGAGGCATAACCTGAACGCTGGTCCGGTGAAAAGAAATTCCTGCATTAAACCGGTCCGTGGTGTGAAAAAGGCTTAAAGAACATTAGGGGAGCACTAGGGGGCAGCACTAGCATTTGTGTACTCAGAGCTTGTAACAGAGCAAGCTTGATTGCATTACTCAGACAATATCTGAGACTTTTTGTGAAATTATTGCTCTTCAGAACATTGTTACTCCCCTACTAATCCCTATGTGAAGCACAGTAGATTATTATGTGAACAGCAAAAACTGGAAGAACCCGGTTGACCTTCTTCTTTCAGCAAGGCTCTGTAGTATGCATCGTATCAGCGTAGTGTGAACACCCGGATGCAACGTGGGAGGAATGAGACAGTGGTAGTTAATAACGATTTGGGTAAAGGCCTCCAGGTTCATTGTCTGCATGAAAACACTGAAGCTCTGAAATGCTCACCTTGGCTGGAGTTTGGGTGTCACTGTCAAATAATCCCCAGACAACATAGAAAGAGTTGAGGCTAGAGTTTAGTTATTTACTCTTTAAAATCAGAGCAACAACATGTGCTTTTTTCATGATCACAATGCAAAGTAAAATGCATAAATAGTTTAACAGCAAGAACACGGTCCTTTTTACCATTTGATGTCTGTGGCATGGAACATCACAATTTTTCTGTTTATCTCAGTGTTTTTTAGTTCAAGCATTAGAAGCGAGTAGAAAAGCTTCCCTCTGTTTTGGCAACGAGGAAAGTTTATTCACAATGGCATCCTTTTTCTCCATCCATAACTGTACAGCTTGGGACCACTCCTCAAAACCTCTATTGTCTCAGACACTTCCTGCTTCCCATCTGAAACAGTTCCTGCCTACATCAATCAGATGGGCCTGTAGGGGAGAAAAGGAAACTTCAGAAGCCAACCCTGCGGCTTTCTCTGACAACACAATCCTGTTCCTTTTACTGCACGCCTTTCTTTAAATCATCTTCAGTTGTAAACACATCCTATTGTGAACGCCAACGCCAACGCCATTACTTAGATGTGACCGGAGGAGATGGTTAGAGCTTACAAAATGATGGTCACACCACCCTGACAACCATATCACAAGTTTAAATCACACAATGCTGTTTATCAGTTCCCCTACTCATTTCAGATTCGACAAATCCTGAAAAGACAAAAGGAGAAAACCAATGTATTCTAACTATGCTATTTGCTAATGGTTAGACTGGTTATGTCTCGTGAAGAGTCTCCAAAGGTACCACCACTCATACTCATTGATAATATTCAAACTCACCATAAACATCATATTGTTTACATTGAATTAACATTTATGACATTTTTTTTTAGACAGGGTTTCAGAATGGAAGAATCTCTAAGGGAACGGGGAGGAGAAAATGCTTAACGCAGGGAGCAGGTTCTTGATGAACATAACATAAGGTTTAGCTGCAGACTCCTATGGTGATGTTAGAGAAAGCTTCCGGTGATGTTTCTTATTGTTTTATTGGTATGCAGGAGAAAAAACATGAAGACTAGCAGAAACCATCTCAGTGTTCCTGCAAAGAACCACTAAGCTTACCACAAATAACCACTGACTTAACTCACCTAAGAAACTTTTTAATAGCTGTGCTGCTATATAACAGCTTTGGATCCTAAAAACAGAAAGAACCACTAAAGACCCCAAAGAGCTTAACAGATGTGCTCGGTTTTATATTGCTCCTCAAATGCAAACCACTGAAGATCTGCTGAAGAAGCTTTTTGTTCTGTGTTTATGTCACAGGTGAAATATAGCACCCAAAAAACATTTATTTAAGCTGTGATATGTAGTAGAGCATGTCACGGAAGTGGATTTTCACACCTGTCCCATCCCACTCCCAGAGAAAAAAAATCCTGTCCCATCCTAATCCTTGAACAGAGTAAAAAAATAAATCCTGTCCTGTCCCACTCCAGTAGAATTTACTTCTGGTCCCATCCCACTCCCACTCCCACCCAACTTCTGCCATCCTACAAATACCTGTAGTCTTTTAAAAAGGATTCCAGTTTAGACATTGGTCACACCATGTCCATCTTATTGGAATGAACCGAACCCCAAGAAAATTGTGTTTGTATTTTAGCCTTTTTTCTTTTCAGAGGAAATAAAACTTTCAAAATCTGGCAAATATTTGTTATTTGTATGTTATAAATGCTCAGAACAGTGTGTAATAACAAAAAAAAAATGACATATTAAAAACATATGACTGTGACGGTGACACGCTCCCTGCTGTTGCTGTTTGTGTTCCAGAAAACTCACAGGGGCTCTAGGCCTATAGATGGTATAAACATCTTTCACTATTTACAAGTGTTTGCATCACTTTAGTGTGCCAAAAACCGCAGAAGAATGCGAGGAAATATGAAAGAAAAGACGTACTTGCGCGAATGCGGAAGAAGAATTACAGACAGAACACGGTAAAAAAAACAGTACAATCTAACACTAATAAACCTTTAACTACTACTACTAAGAGAATGCTTATACTAATATATACAGTATAAATATTATATTTACAATAAAAACTGTTACTAAAATGATCACAGGAAATCTATCATTCATCTGCCATTGGTCTCCTGCGCTCCACAAACTTCCCACCCCTGGCGAAATGTCTGTTTCTCTTTGTTGTTTGTCACTGGCAACAGCTTCGGTGTTAACTTCTGTTGCCGACCTGGAAAAAAACTTGCTTTTTGGACTTCCGTGTTTTGACACGCTGAAAGATGTTTGGATTGCTTAACACAGAAAATTATAATTTATTAATGGTGTTCCTGCTCCTGCACGCTCCTGTTGATTTTTATTCCCGTCGCATCCCAATCACGAGACTAATAACAAAAGTTTATCCCATCCCACAGGAATCCCACGGGAATCACGAGACCTGCGGGAAATCCAGACAAATGTCATCCTCTACTACATAGCACCAAGAGACAAAAGAACCTCAACAAACCCCAAGGAGCTTAACAGGTCCTGTATGCTGAAAAATGTTTAAGCTCCTGACATACCACAAAGAACCACTGACTTGCATGTCACTGGTGAAATTTAGCACCCAGAGACCCAAACGCCCAATGAAGAATCCATGTCTTGGATGTTTTCAATAGAAAAGAACCACAGCAGAACCCATAAAGAACTTTAAGGTGCTTAACAGATTATTTAAGATGAACAATCTCTATATGGCACCTCAAATGTCACTTAGAGCCACTGATGAACCCTTTCTGTTTTGTGTGTATGTCCCTGTGCCATAGAGCACTCAAAGATCCAACAAAGAACCTTTTTCAAGAGCGTTGTGCTTTATAGCACCCAAAGACACAAGTGAACCTCTTAAGACCTGCCAACAAACCCCAAGGAGCTTAACATGTTGTTTATTATGAGAAATTTCTATATAGCACCTCAAATATCACAAAGAACCACTCACTGGTGTAATATCACGTTATTTTCTGTGAGGGCTCTGGGAAAGGCCCTTGTCAACTATCGTTTTGTTTACCAGAGAGATGCCTTTAGCTGATATAAATGTTGGTGTTTTAGCATGCAGTTGTAGAACAGATGAAGAGCTCGATATGCTAGTGGCGAGTTTGCAGGAGCTGCGCTCCGTGTGTCTGTCTCTTTAAGAGCTCCGTCTGTGCCAGCCCTGGAACCTCCGGTGTCACAAACAGCCATCAGCAGCTCGGAGCTCTAACTTTCACCAGCACTTCTCAGATTACTGGAGTTTACACGGCTCCCCATCAACACCGCGCTAAATCACGGAATATGTGACGCCAGCAGCTACGGTAAGGAGCGGATTACAGTGTTCCGTAGTGTAACAATAGCAACATTTGCGTGTGTTCAGTGAGTGAAACCCTCAGCACTAATGCAACTTCAAAAATCCGCATGCCGTTCCTACTTGTGCTTTTCTCTCGTGGCGCAGTGTGGGCTTCTCTTTCAGCCCGCGCTCTGTTGACTGTTCTCATGGCATTCCATTGATTCTGATGCCAACCCATTATAATGCTCTGTGCCACTCTGATGCCCATAGCCTCGTTGAATCTCACAGTTTAGCTTCAGCTGAAAGAGAAAACCCTGAGCTCATTTGCCAGACACAACATCTGTGGGAGGCAATGGGGAACTTTGCAAGAATAACATTTTGAAGGCCCCTGCTGAAAGCATTTGTAATGTAGATAATGACAATTCTCATACACCCTGCCCTCTATTTCCTCCTGCACAGACCCTATGTTGAGCTCAATGGGTACGAGTGTTTTAAATGTGATTAATCTCTTGCAAATCTTCCCTCCATGGCAAGCTTTTTGCCCTAATGTTCAGAGGTATTTGGTTTACTCAGTTTTTTTAGTTAATAAGTCGTGAATTGCTATTGAGTTAATTTGGTTTACCAAAAAGCAAAAATGGAAGGAAAACATTGGATAATAAAAGTTTAAAAATAATCTAATTAGAAAATAACCTGAACATTTCAGTCTTGGTTTGCTTTGACACTGAGATTGATTTCTTCTGGTTTCTTTCCTTCTCTCCACAGTCCCTCGTAGATTTATGTTCTGTAACCTATTACTTTACCGAATGCACTTGAGGGAGGAAGATGCACCCGGGCCTCTTGCATTTTCAAAGTATTTTACGTGGAATGAAGGCTGTGACTGTAGATCTTTGGTATCTGTTTCATGGATCTACTCTCGAACATCTTGCACATTTGAAATACAGCCCAGGCTAAAAGATGAAATCTGCACACACTCTTTGTGTTTGTTTTGAGGGGGCACCTTTGGTGACACATCCAGTCAACTTCCTGTTTTGATGTCCTGCCCATTTGTCCCCGGACTGCTTAAACATTCCATAGACCACCTTTGCAAGGTGTCCATAGTTTCCTGGGAGTGAAACATTTACTTTCAAATGTGCAAAAATCAGAGGTCAGATGATGGGGTCCGAAATGGATCATGGAATACCTTCTAACTCGGAAAGATTTGTTCAGTACGCTTCAATTGTCTCTTGCTATCCAAAAACATTCAAGTAAATTAAATATAGAGTGTGTAATTTTCACTGCAAGACGAGATGAGGCTCCCTTTGATTTTAAAAGTAGCATATATATAATAGGCAGCCAGACAAGTAAAAAAAAAACTAAATTGATGAGTGGAATTATTTAATCTCTTTAAGAAGTTTTGAACTGCATCTCAACCTCATGCGCAGAATCAAAACAAACATAGAGAAGAGTAGGTCCAGGTTTTTGCTGTAATAGCTGTTGTTATGCAAACTTTGTTCACTGGGTAATGATTTAGCAAAATAATAGAGAACAGTTGTTTCCAAGCCACTGAAGTTAGAGATTAAGACGGTGCAGAATTCTGTTCTGAATCCCTGATGCGTGCACTTACCTCCTGAACAGAACACAATCTCCATCTACCCTCTTTCTCCACCTCAAAAAAAAATGTTTACGTTTATTTTTCTGTCCCAAAACTAGTAATGGTAGTAATTGGAAGTTATTCTGCCTTGCCTTCTTTCATTGTTATTATGTAAATGCAGCTAGACCAATGTGTCTCACATGGCCAGCAGTGAAGCCAAACCACGGTAAAGCCAAACCCTGTGACTGGTTGCAGATTGATTTCCACCTAATATAAGTTTATGGGAAAAAGCCAAATTCAAAAAATTTTTCCTCAGATATAATGTTATTTACACAAACGGTTTCAATGGTTTTCGAAATTATCTTTAGTGAACAAAGTTGAATAGTTTTTCTTTTAGTTCAAGTTTATTTTCGTGTGGTTCACGATGGTTACATTTTGCCCCCCAAAAAAGCAGGACCATGTGATTGACAGCTATGCTGAATAGAGCGAACTCACCGCTGGCAACACATCGTGAGAAAAATCATTTACGCTGTCAACAATCAAATTCAGAGAAATAGACTCGAGCCAGACTTTTATAGAAATGTCCACTTCACTGTATATTATTTGGTTTCAGAAATATTTGGACACAACTCAGACGTTGTTTCTTGGTTTTTAGGTTCTAAGCTCTCAGCTCAGAGTCATAAGTTGGTAGAAGATGAAAGAATGATGATTATGTAGACTACACCCACAAATGATGCAGTCAGTTACTACCCAGTGCTGAGAATCATTAACCCGAAATGAAAATTCATACAGTTTTCACTCGTTGTCTTGTAGAAACGTAACATATGATGGTCATTAACATACTTGATATGTTTCCGTCCTGCTACGAGAGCACACAGAACCAGATTGAACAACCAATGTTTGATACTTGGTTAAAGCACTAGATTTTACAGAAGCAAGACAAATAATACACAGTCAAATAACTCAAGACAGCTCTGGGAGGAGATGTTCCCAAACCAATTTTCTTCTACTTTGTTGTGCGCATAATTTTTTTATGAGCATTTTCAAAATGTATGCACATCTTGGCGTGTCCATGCAGGTTTTTCTGCCAAAAAAGGTGCACATAAAAAAGGTAGATGGAAACGCAGCTAGTGGCCATATCCACTAGGGATGCCAAAGTACTCGGTTTTATACCGAACCGCTCGGTACACCCTCCTCGGTTCAATATGTGCTCGTAAACCCCGGCGTCTTGTTTCTCATTTGAATAACTCCATTTGAATAACAATCAATTAACTCCTCCATCTGTAAATATCCAATCAGTGAGTGCTAAAGTTAGAGGAGTGTGGTACTCGAGAGGATTTGTCAACGTTGTGAGGAGATGCCATCAATTTTTTGCTTGTTTTCCTGACAAATTTGGCAAAGATACAGTAAACAAAAATTGTCTTTAGAGAGATGTTCCTGGTTTCAGTACCCATAGGTGTCCATTACATTGCCAGCCGTAAATCTGGACTGAGGGTGGATAATGAACTTAAAACTAATATATACAGCATTAGCAACAGTTTGCCATCCATTAATGGGTTTGTAACATAATGAAATGCAAAGATGCATGCTTTTAAGTCCAGAGCAGAAATATGTGCTGCTCATGGTGCATCTGAGTTTCTACGGGAGAATGTGCAGCTTTTGCATTTACTCACTGTGTTTGCTCTTGTGTCCAGGCTCTTCGGTTATCATTGGCCATCAGTACGACATACAGTTGTGCTCATAAATTTACATTCCCTAGGATTACACAAAAAGCTTTTTTCCACATACAGTTAGTCGTTGGGTAAAATCATTTATTGTTAAACAGCTGTGTTTACTATTTTTAAATCAGAATGACAACTCATCAAAAGTTTACGCACCCCAAAAGACATTTTTCTCACAATCTTAGAGTTTCTCAGCAGAATGAAAATAAACACGACACTTAAGGCTGAGTGATTTGACCTAAAATCAAATCTCGATTTGTTGAAGATTGTAGATGGATTACGATTATTGAGCGACTACTTTCATGAAATTATTATTTTTGGTCTCATTGGTCATTAGGATGTTTTGTACAGTAAAACTGCTCTTTTTACAAATTTTCACATAAAGGGTGTGTTACTTGATTTTTAAAATAATTGAAGAAACAATTTCTGATGGCTGTTTTGCGGCTCATATCGGCAGGATATAGCCAATAAAAATACATTTAAATACTATTAAATGCATGGAAAAACTGTGACTTTCTATTTTTTCGCTGTCAGTGGTGTAGTTTGCTTGCAGCAGGGTGGTTTCGTTGCTGTCGGGGGGGGTGAGACCTCAATTCGTTGCGCTGGGGTTCAGCATATTAATACACAAGTGTGTTCTGTCATCTCAGCTACGCGGCCTCCACCAGTTGTGAACAATGACATATTGTGTCACACAATAGTGCTTCACTGTTATTTATACACCCCCCCCCACCAGCACACTGCATCCCAAAGCCTCTTCGTTTCACAAATTGCTTTTGACTCCTCGGCTTCCACTAATTGTTCCTTCTGGAAGCCTCGGGATGTTTGAGTAGGATATGAGAGGGGAAAGATGTTTTTCTCTTTTGGCTCCATCATACCCAGCGCAGTGCAATCAACCGGTCATGAAACATTCATGAAAATAAAAACAGTGATCAGGGGAATGAAAAACAACAAATACCAAAAGAAGGCGCTACACTCCTGAAGAAGCATCCTTACCGTCTGACTTCCATTCGCTGAGGCTTTTTTTCTTTCATTTAGTTGTTTGTGTTGGTCATCTAGTGAACGATGTGCTAAAGTTTTCATATCCTGCCGTGGAGTGCAGAATGTTCAGAGTTCAGCGGTTTCAATCTCTGGAGATTGTTTGAAATGCAAAGCACCGTTTTCCAATTTGATGAGCAAACCAAGATCAGATGTTCCTTGTGTCCACTAAGTTCTAGGGAGCTTGAGTGCAATCAAAACCCTCTGGCTTACATTTTTCAAATGATCTGCAGATGATTTCAAAGAAGGAAATCAAACCTTTAAGCACGACTTGTCGCGAGAGAGGTTAAAGGGGACATCAGATGTTCGTTTCTCACAAACGTGGGAAGGGTCCTTTTGGGCATTTATTGAGTGGCAGTAACATTAATAACATTGATTTTCTCACTGGTATTTGTGAGGAGTGACGGGTGTTGGGATGGTCAGTGATCCAGACTTCAGACCATCATCTGCAGCTCATTTGGAAGAGCTGATAAAGATAGCAGACCATTCAGGATGTGCTTAGTAAATGAGGACTGGAAAACGTCAGTCATCTCGTCTGGAGCTCCTCATGCATGAGCTCTTCCTCTTCCACCGAGCTGCTCAGCTGCAGACAGCTCAGGCACCCTCTGCCAATGAACATATTTTCCTGCCACTCACCTTACCCTTGGTCACCGTATAAAGATAACAGTGATTGTTCTTTGTTTAATAGATCTAGCTTGTTATTTTCTCCCACAGCATACACCTGATTTCATTTATAATATTTTCATTATTCATATGTGCACCACCAAATACTGGTTGTGATAGCCCTCAGGTGCCATGGAGCAGTGTGACCATTGCCTGTATATAACATGGACGAAGCTTCAGTGACGTCACCTATTGGTTTCTGGTAAAAGTGAAATGCTGCTTAAAGTGGGCGTCACCAGTAATCGCCTTCATGAAATTGGGCATAGAAACCACACACTCGACTGTCTAAAACCCATGTGTCAAACTCAAGGCCCGCGGGCCAGATGTTGCCTACCATGTTGCCCACTATGTAATCTAATGTGGCCTGCGAGAGCTTACAAGTTTTGAGTGTCTATAATAATAAAAAAAAAAAAAAAACCTTCATTCCCCACAATGCCTTTGGACTTAGCCAAAACTTTAGCGATGTGTTAGAAATCATTGTAAATATAATGTTTATACTGTATATAATAGCATAAGCATCGTCTTAGTAGTAGTAATAGGTTTCTTAGAGTTAGATTGAACTGTTGTTTACCGTGTTCGGTCCGTGATTCTTCTTCAGCATCTGCGTCTTTTTTCCCTTATTTCCTCGCATTCTTCCGCCGTTTTTGCCACACTAAACTGTTCGATTTCAGTGCTAAAACACTTGTAAATAGTGAAAGAAGATGTTTATACCATCATCGAGAGCCCCTGTGAGTTGTGAAACACAAACAGCAACAGTAGGGGGCGTGTCACCGTCTCAATCAAAGTCATATGTAATAAAGGTTTTTATACACATGGTTTATTCCCAACAATGTTTTTCAATATACTTATAGTGCAATTTTTGACATTATATTATACTGCTTTAAAACTGCTCTTGATTCCAACAACATATGGCTTCATTCATTTATTTTTATCTTTTGCTAAGGTCTTCAGCTGGACAGGAACTACTCTACATTATTCCACAGCTGAGTTAAAAGACCTGGACCTTTGTAAATAAAACAACCTGTAAAATCGACACCGAAAGACTATTCAGATGTTTTGGACAGGGTTCATTTTTTACTCTGGTCCAGGACTGGGATTGGGACAGTTTGATCCTTCATTAATGGAGTTATGTGGGTTTTCAGAAGCTGACAAAAATCAAAAGGATTTATATTAGAACAGCAAGCATACAATTGTTTCTATGTAACTGAATTGTCACTTGAATAAGTTATAAATAATGAGTTATTTAACATTAAGGAGTAGTTACAGTTATTTTACATTACATTGTTTTACATTTATAAGTTACATCTGGCCCTTTGAGGACAGCCTTTATGCTAATGTGACCCTTGGTGAAAATGAATGTGACACCCCTGGTCTAAAACCACACACACACAAAAACAACCAACAGTAAAATCTAATAACAAAAAACACAAGGAGTAGCTGAGTTCTTCAGATAAAATGAGCTGGAATGAACGACAACAGAGGATGACATCGTGATGTGACTGGCTGAGTCAACTGTCTGTCAAGAAACCACGCCCTTAATTATGCATAATTTTAAGACTTAATAATTATTAAACCAACAAATAAACAAACAAAAAACAATATTCATCCACCTCAGAGTGTTCATGAAGATGAAATTTAAATTAAAACAAAAACTAGTGGAGTCTGAGGCGGGCAGTTTACCTCAAAGTGAATGAGGAACCTGCTCACTTCTGGAGTGAGCATCAAGAAGGAAAGCAGGAGGTTGGCTTGACTGAATTTTGCTACCATTTCACTTTGAATGCACACACATTGTGCACATGCGTTGATTTAAAATGAAAGAAAAGTTGTTTAGAAAAGTTCAAGCTGTGAAATACAGTGACATACAGTGCAATTATTGTTCATCTAAAGTCATATTTTGTTTACTATATTTATAAAATTTAAATATTAAATAATCACAAAAGGTCAAGTTTTTTCTCAAATATTCAAGCTTACCTATTATATCGAGCCCTGTTGTAAATTTTCTGGAAAAACTACCTAGATTAAAAAAAAAAAAGGTACGGTCATACCGCCCAGCCCTATTATCATTCATCTAGTTCAAAATCAGTTATCATATTTAAAATTTGAGATTTGGCTTTACAATTGTTTCGGTTTTATTGGTTAATTCCAGTTTCTAGTTGTGCTTATTTCTCTTTTTAAGGTTACTGCAGGCTTTGCTTTGATTTTAAATGGGCCTGAACCCTCAGCTCCTCTGCCATGGCTTCCACCGCTTCCACACAGCTTTAGGAAAACACATGAGAAAACCGGTGATGGAGTTCAGAACTAAGCAATAAGAGATGAACACAGTGCCAATATCATCTACACGAGTCTGAACATTCACTTTGATTGTAAGCACACTGTTCTTAAATCTCAAATCACACAAGAACGTCTAGACTTATTGCTCCGGCAATGTTTCTATCTACAAACTATATTTATATATTTGATTTTTGGGCAGGGCTCCGAAAAAAAAGTATTTAATTTACTGATAATGAAACAGAAGGGTGTGTGTGCGCGTGTGTGTGTGCGTGTGTGTGTGTGTGTGTGTGTGTGTGCGCGTGTGCGTGTGTGTGTGCGTGTGCGTGTGTGTGTGTGTGTGTGTGTGTGTGTAATTAATTCCTGGATTTTTTCAATGGGAAGCTTTATATAATGTGTTTTTAGTTTTTCTTTTTTTGTCTTCCCTGTTCCCATTGGCTTTGTTTTTTTGTGGACTACTAGCTGTAATTTAGGCCTGAAACGTTTGACTCGGCCCCCGACCCTACCCGAGTTTATTCAAATGAAGTGTGATTATTAATAATATCTGGCAGAATACATGACTGAAACGATGACCGCAGCAGTTCTCTCACCATGACTAAACCGAAGAATAGCTCTGTGTTCATGATGGTTTACCTGATCTGACGCAGCGACGAGGCAAATTGGGTTTAATTCCAATTTCTGGACAATAATCTCTTCAGGGTTACGGTTGTCTGCCAAAAAAGACTTTTGACACGGTGCACTTCAATTTAAAGGCAGGCGCAATGGCATGTGCGGCTGATTTTGTGTCTCTCAGTCCAGTTTTAGAGAGAGATCCACAAATAAGACTTTTGCATAATAAATGATGGTACAGTATATGTCTATGAAAGAAGTAAAATAATCCAGTAATCTGAGTTCAGAGAATCTGGAAAAGCTGCCATTTTGCCATGAGGTACTATGGTTACCATACAGCAGACTGATATTATAAGTGAACAAACCAAACTGGAGGAACCTGTGCGGTTATATGAAATATTTTTATAGCAAAGGTAATCTCCAGAGACAAGCCTCGATTTCACCTACTCTGTGTCCATTTTCGAGTCTCTTGTGGCATCACATGACAATGCAGCACAGAATCAGAGGTTGATCGAGGCATGTATAAAATCATATAAATTAAGCCAGAACCCAACCCGATTGGTTGGTCCCGATGGGCCTGACGGGTTAGGTCAAAGATCTAATCGATAGTATCCAAACTATTGGGGTTTGATGGGTCAGGATACACTCTAGTATTTGGGTTAGAAACCCACTACTGGGAGACATGAAATTCAACAACCTTCTGCCCGAGAGACATTTACCAGAGCTAAGCCTTTAGCAAACCGTGATATTTCCATGCATAAAGCTTAGATTTTGATGTTCTTCATAAGAATAAAAGCATCATTATACTTTTCCATCGTTAAAGCATTTGTGGGCCTGGCTTAAAAAAAGTATGTGTTTTAATGTTAGAAATGATTTGACTTTAAAATGTGGCTTTTTGTATGTACCATCTTTGATTTTTCATTTAGTAAAATGCTGCATGTCATTTTTGCAGTGATTATTTGTGATGTAAAGCCCTATGCATCTGCAGCACTGCAGCGGCTGAACTGCAGCGGCTGCATCGTCAGCTCTCTGCGTCAATTCTCTTGCATTTAAAAAGATTGCACAGATCATCTCCTGAACACCAGATGGCACTTCTGTGAACTGCAATTCACTCCATGCCACACAGTGGCGCAGAAACAATTCACATTGTTTGAGGTGTATTTATGGAGAAGGAGGAAAGATCAACCTAAACTACTTGTCTGGAAAACAAACCAATTCCCTTTAAATACGGTTTCAGACTGCACCCGTCTGACAGTCGTGCAGTGCGAAGTACCAAAGATGCAATCTGCGAGAGTCAGAGGCATGCAAGATGCTTCCCAATTGTCTGGCTCTATCAGTGTCACAAAGGTTCAGGTTCTGACTTAAATAATGTCTGTGATTTTTCTGCAGTCAATGTGAGAACGTTGCGGAGGTAGCAACAGCATAGACAACAATATAAACAGTGGTTTAGGTTCAAAAGGGAGTTTCTTTTTATTTTATTTGGATCCAATAAATTAATTAAATTGTTGTATGCTCCCATTTTTGATATAGAAACTCATGACATCTGGCTGTTTTCAAATCTTTTTCGCGAATGTCTGTTTGGTTTAAGAGTATCGACAAAGTTCTCTGCAATTCTGTTTAAAGTCGTACAGTGTGATATCCTCTGTCGCTGATCTCTCGAGCTGCAGTCTGAAGGGACCCGGCTTTACTTCTTCTGCTTCTACAGTTCCTCATTTTTTTTCCCTTGAGTGCCACCAACCGCTGCCATTCCCAGCTGAAGACGTGTGACAAAAGGAGCCACTGTGTGGACAAAGAAAACGGCTCGCTCCGTTTCTTACAACTGACCCATTGACGCACTACATTTTTTCGGGCTGGTGTGTAAGGTCACATTAGCGCTTGTGTAATTAACATTAAAGATCCATTGCATGCAGCTCTTGCATACAACAGATGCACAGGGGTTTAAAGGACTTTAGTCTCCTTTACTTAAAAAGCACCTAGCTCTCTCCGACACAGTTGTCCTTATAAGTTGCTCTCATATATAGTTAGAACCTTTGAGCGTCCCCCATGATGTGCTGGTGTCTTAGGTGCGCATATGATTTATTTATTTAGTTTTATTTTGTCCTTTTGTTATGTGTAGAGCTGAACTCAAGAACACAATTTTAAAAGTGCTGTTATTAAAAACTCTTTCTCACCACTTTATCACGTTCTAATGGTTTGAGATGGGGATCACCAGTAAATCTCTGTACCATGTGCATTGTCTCTTTTCCTCTTGAGCGCGAGAGAGGAGGAGGGTTTTGTTTGAGGGACAGCTGTATCCTGTGTATTCA
Source organism: Danionella cerebrum (assembly GCA_007224835.1). NCBI lineage: Eukaryota > Metazoa > Chordata > Actinopteri > Cypriniformes > Danionidae > Danionella > Danionella cerebrum. The sequence continues at coordinate 143,206 of SRMA01027226.1, forward strand.
GTAGTTCGGAGAAAACCCAGATCGGCCATCAAGATAAATATAGTTGGGGTGGGGGTGGACAGAGCAGTGCAGGGTACGGTTTTCCCACCAAAACACATGTTTGTTTTTTGAGACCGTGGCTTTATTGCTTTGTGTTTACAGTCTCACTCGAGAATTGCTGGATGTTTTTGGAAATACAAGTTTGATTGCTGCTGAAATATGCTGCTGCTTCTGTCCTGTGAGCTTCGGTCATTGGATTTGACTTCTCTAGACTTTACAAGACTAGGCCTGTCCATGACATCTCTTCAATCACGGATCTTATCTCCAGGGTCCCATCTCCTGGCCACACAGTCAAGAGGATGTGGTCATTAGACAAACACTCCCATCTTCACAGAATCATTTGATGAAAGTACATGTTATCATGGTTTTTTGTTATTGATTCAGTGATTATTCTGTGGCTGACGGCAACCCACGAGTCTTTTTTTTCCCTAGCGAAATATCATCCTGAAATATCATTCTTTTGTTTCTAATATTGTCATATTTACACTGCAATTCTTGTAAATATGAATTGATAAAGTCAGTTCTTCAGTTATTCACATTTATTGTGTTTAATTACAATTCTAATGAAATTACACTTCACTACCAGAATGGGGAAAATGGTGAAGTGTACTGGCACAACAGAAAATATCTTAACCCTATGTAACAATAAATCAAGTGCAAGCAGCTTAAGGTTATGTAATAGATGATTCTTCTGAGAACAAAACCTTTTAGAGGTACACTCTTTTTAGAGGTGCTTTTAGAGGTACACTCACTGGCCACTTTATTAGGTACACCTTGCCAGTACCTTGTTTAACCTCAGTTTGCCTCCAGAACTGCCTTAATCCATCATGGCATACATTCAACAAGGAACTGGAAACATTTCTCGGCGAGTTTGCTCCATATTTACATGAGAGCATCATGCAATTTCTGCAAATTTGTCGGCTGCACATCCATGATGCACATCTCCCGTTTCATCACTGGTTTGAGATCTGGCGACTGTGAAGAACTCATCATCATGTTCCTGAAATCAGTCTGAGATGATTCATGTTTTATGACCCGGAGTGTTCTCCTGCTGGAAGTAGCATCAGAAGAATGGGGACACTGTGGTCATAAAGGGATGTAGATGGTCAACCATCATACCCAGGGAAGCTTTTGCGATTACATGAGCAAACTCTTTGCAGCTTTGACAGGTTCAACTCTTCTAGGGAGACTAAGGTGTTTTGGGAGATTTTGTGCTGTTCTTTCGAAAATGCATGTGTGAGGTCAGACGGATGTTCGGCCTGACTCCACGATTTGTTCTAATTCGTACCAAATGTTTTGAAGGGTTCTGTGCTGGTCAGTCATGTTCTCGCTCATCCCTATTTGAGGATGATATCGACAAATAAAAATGAATTAAAAAAAGTCACATGTTTTATTTGTTGGTGCATTGTCAAGTTGGAACTGGAATTGTCCAAGTTCTCTTGCTACACAGAAACAACCAACTCTCTGAAAAACAACCCTAAACCATAATGCATCTTCACCAAACTTTTACTTAGTTTGAATATTGCTGGCAGTTACTAATTTGTTAGTTGTAATTTCAGTCGTAACTAGACGTGTGCTCGATAAAATCTCATTAGAGTACCACACTGGAACACCAGGGTGAGGTTGAGAAAGACAGATTCATGGCATGGCAAGATTGAGCACAGCAACAAGACACAAGGTAGCTCTACTGCTTAAACAAAGTTTCTTCCAGACAAAAGATTTCTAAGCAGACTGGGGTTTCAAGATGTGCCGTTGAAGCTCTTTTGAAGAAGCACAAGGAAACTGCCAATGTTGAGGATTGGAAAAGCAGCGGTTGGACATCAAGCGAGTTGGAAATGAAAGATCTCCAGTAGTGCTCTCAGCTCAGACCTGGCAGAAACAAGCAGGCCCCCGGTGCACCCGTTTACTGTCAGGAGAAGTGTGGCCAGAAGTGGTCTTCGTGGAAGAGTTGCCTCCAAGTCATACTTCTGATGTGGGAACAAGATCAAGCGACTCAAATATGTGAGAAAACATAGAAACTGAATGCAGACAATGTGATGAGGTGCTCTGGATTAATGAGGCAAAAGGTGAAATATTTAACTGTAGCTTAATCTAGTTGGAGATATAATAACGAGTGTCTGCTGCGACAGTGAAGCATGGTGGAGGTTCCTTCAATTTTTGCAAATGACTTGGTTCATGATTAATGGTGTTTGCAGTGTTGGGAAATACATGCAGACATGTATCCATTGTGATATACAACTAGGGAGCCGTATGATTGGCCCCAAGTTTATTCTACCGCTAGAAACAACCTCAAACATACAATAAACGTCCTTCAGAGCTGTCTTTCAAGTAAAGAACAAGAAGTGCAAGGAGTACCTCCACAGAGCCCTGATCGCAACATCATCAACAACCTCCAGGAGAGTTCCTTCAGAAACTGTGCAAGTGTATCAAGAAGAATTGCTTATAGCAAGCTAAACAAAGTAGTAAAAGGGTAAATTGCTCGTAATGTGGCTTTTTTTTAAATGCTTTCATTTTGCATTTACAGAACAACCATTTTGACTGAGAATTTTTCTCTGAAAAAAATGGTGAATGAATGTCATTGTGCTTAGTTGCAAATAATACTTTTTATTTTTGATGTAAAGGCCATTTATAAATCAATATTGTAGTCTTTTGAATTGACTACTATTGTAGTCTAAAGTGGGCGGCACGGTGGCGCAGTGGGTAGCATTTAGAGGGTTGCTGGTTTGAGGCTCGGCGGTGACCTTCCTGGAAGGAGTTTGCATGTTCTCCCGGTGCTTGCGTGGGTTTCCTCTGGGTTTTCCCCACAATCCCGAAAACATGTGGTTAGGTTAATTGAAAAAACTTAATTCCCCTTAGGTGTGAATGTGTGAGTCCCTGTGATGGACTGACTGGTGACCTGTCCAGGGTGTGCGCTGGAGACCCCCGTGACCCCAACAGGGAATAAGCGGGTTGGAAAATGAATGAATGAATGTTGTCTAAAATTGGTAAATTGTAGATGAGGGGTACTGATGACTGTTGCTGCTGGAAATGTTCAATGTTTACATTTTCTGTTCTTCTTCTTCTCCTTTCGGCTGTTCCCAGTTTAGGGGGCGCCACAGCAAATCATCCTTTTCCACCTAACTCTGTCCTCAGTATCCTCTACTCTTGCACCAACTACCTTCATGTCCTCTTTCAGCACATCCATATAATTTTTTTTCTGTACATTATATTTATTTACATTTTATTTACAAAGATTTCTCTGTACCATACATTTCACTATGTCCTGGATGTTGTGTAGATTCATTTTGAGGTTAAGGTCTTGACCGTCATGGCCAGTAAAACACATTTGATGTAAGCAAAAATGAGCACTTACTTTAGCTGAACCTAGATCTGTTGAATACAGTCTTCTAGATGTGATCAACATCTTCTTCTAGAGTTTATCCCTTAATTCCCCCTTTGCTTTCCATTCACTCTGGAACTGGACTCATAAGCCTTTAAAGAGCTGTCTTCCATGAGTCAATGGTCCCATAATTATGCTTCTGTGAAAATTGACACCTTTTCCTTATTTGCTTTCTGAGGAGACACCACATTGCAGTTTATTCCAAATCCATTGAGTTCTTTCCCGCTGTGTGTTGATGCCCTTTCCTTTTCTCTTAAACAGTTAATTACTATATCAAAAATTTTTGGTCTCATAGACGATCCTCCCATTTCAAAAGAAGTTGAGCAAAACAACATTTAAAGGCAAATGCTGTTTTTATTGAGAGGTACTTGCTGCCACACCATGGACCCGCAGTAATGCACTGGCAGATGACAGTCTGCAGATGTCATGAACCTTTAAGTGTGCAGGTGGAAAAGGTGGCACATGCTCTGTTCAGGCGGTTAGGGTCAGGAATAGGGTCTGGGTAATGGCCCATGATGTCTGAGGGTCATAACGTTCCTGCATAGAGTAACAAATGGCAACGTACAAGTTTACATATAGCTCATCACTATGCCGATCGGGAGTGCTGCCTGACCCGGAAGAAAGAACAGCAGAAGACCCGCGCTCAAGAACAATCAGAGAAAGTATGTTTTCTGTCGATTATAATGCAAAAGGCTTTAGGGTTGAGAGATGTCCAGCAATTTGGGCATCGACGATGTACAATGTGAAACATTGCAATGGACGATGACATCATCGCAATCACCAACTTAGATTTGAGCATTGCTGCCTAATAAATGGTGCATTGCAATCCAGCATTGCACAAAACACGTAAAATTGGCAATTTTGGACTACATTTCCCAAGATACCTGAACTACAATTCTCAAGAGGGGCGTGAAGAAATGGGGGTAAATGGTGCGTTTTGCAGAGGCAAAAAATATGAGGACATTTTTATTTGCGTTTAGAAAGTTGCTAACGGTGCAGTGCAGCATGCAGGACTCAATTTATTACAACTGCTTTAATGCATTGCTCAGATATCTGTTTCTATGGATGGCCCGAGGATAATCAGGAGATGCTCAGTGCAAAAACAGGAAGCCGTGCTTTAAATAATCTAGTTTTTTGTAACGCCATCTGTATTGCAATGGTTCCTAAGAATTTGATAAGCTTCCACTTTGTTTTACAAAGGAAAAAAGGCGTTTATGACTCCATGAAGAAAATCTTATTACAGAAAAGAGAAGGCTGGGGCAAATGCCAGCTTAATTGAGGCAGTTACCAAATTATATGTTAATAATTGCTTTAGGGTGTTTTTTGTAATGCTTAGACAATTTTTTTTCATATAAAAAAGCACCCTTGCCTATGGGAATGTATGAAAGGAAAGTTTATTAAAGTTTTGGCAGAAATTATTTACACTCTCGAATCTTAGCATTTGCCTAAAAATGATGGTTCACGACTACAATAGTTGTGCCCCTCTTCTCATCCTGGTCATTCAGTTCTGTTCTAAACCAGGGTTGTGCCTCCAAGATAAAAGAAAGTCTGTCCCCAAATGTGCTGCCACTGCTTTTGCCACGCCATGATGACCGTCTTTCTAAAGGGAGTTTTACTGCGTTGATGACAGGGAAAAAGACAACACCCCAAGCCGTTTCTCTCCTTTCCTTAGGTCACACTTTATCAGTCCGCCTCACGAGCTTCCTGCCCCCCCCACCACTGCATGGGATCCGGTGAATCAGAGCCAAAGGTTAGCTTCCAGAGTCCAGACAAAGGAAGATGAGGATATGACTCATCAAGCTTTTTAAACAGCTCTTCTGCTCTTCTCCTCCGACTCGTTGAGTAAAACAGACGTTGTTGACGTAATCAAGGATTTCCATCTGAAAAGTGATTTAGTGCAGTGTAAACTCTTCTGCTCGATCCTGAAAACACTGAGCATCTTTTGTGGGGAATTCACGCAACAAGTTTATCCCATCATCACACCCGCACACTAGGCTCCACCCCTCACAGAGGTCATGGAATGTAGCAGCTCTGTCCCCTGTAGTCACAACGTCCTTGCCGATCAAGTTGCCCATATCCTTGCCCATATCTCACGACCACCCTGGTTGTGCCATCATCCGTTGCTAGTTTACTCCCCTAGACCTGGTTCTCAGCAGCTTTTCCTCATTGTGAAGATCCGGGCTCAATTTGACTGCTTCTCAGATTTTCATTTTTATGAATGTGCTTCAACCATACACTACTTCAACTCGTCATTTGAACAGAAATGGGCGGGGTTCTGACTCTGACATGACAGGCTGAAGGATGCAGTATATTTATAGGAGTGGTCAACAGGAAATCTTTTTGAAGCTCAAAAGAGTTTGATGGAGATCTATTTAGTAGGGGTGTAACGGTTCACGGGGATGTATTGAGAGCTACACGGGAGCTGTGAGAAATGGCAACAGCGAAAGAGAAGCCAGAGCTTGAAGACCCTCCCACCTCACTACGGTCTCCTGTTTGGGAACACTTTGGCTTCTCTGTTAAAAGACATAATGGGGATAGACGAGTGGATAAATTTAAAGTTGTATGCCGACATTGTTCCACAGCAGGCAACACATCTAACATTTTCTACTGCTGGAGATATTGTCACTGCAACCAGATCTGTGCTCTCTTCAGAAAATGTGGATAGGTTAATCTTTTTAGCCAAAAACTTAAAACTTGAATAGTTAGTTTTGTTGATATACAAGCTGAAGCTGTTGCTAGTGTTAAAAGTTTTCAGGTCCTAACTAGTTGCAGTATTTAATTTTTTATTTAAAAAATGTGTATTTCTTTATAAAGAGTGCAATTTATTTAAAATATCACCCAAATGTGTCACTTTTATTTATTTTTATGCAAGAATTCTATTGTGTATTGGCAGCTTTTCAAAATAAAGATTTTGTAAGCTCTTATTGTTTTGTACCGAAAATTAACCGAACCGAACTCTCCAAGACACTGTACCGAACCGAATATGATTTCAGCGTACTGTTACAACCCTAAAATTTAGATTTTTTTTGACAGTGTTGATGACAATACACCTCTACCACAATGTGATGACGGCACACAGTTAGCTTGCTAGTGTAGCTGAAGCGGGGTCGTCCGGTGGATCGATTGGCTGCCATCTTAGGACAGGACAAGGGATGTCTATATACTGGACTGGTCAATGGAAGCTGAGATCTACCAGCAAAACAATACCACTGATTTAATTTTCAGATGATTTTCAGCACTTTTTTTTATTAGATCTGTCAGATAGTTTTATCATCCAATATTACTTAACTATTTCATTCATTTAATATAAATTTACATATATCTCCCACGTTCATACATATACTGGTGAGGAAACTGAGGATATGGATGCTGAGGATGCTGAGGATGCTGAGGATAATATAGAAAAAAGTAATCAACAATTTAAAATGTATATAAATTAGGAATACAAAGATAAATAGCATTAGAACTGAAATAAAATCCTATTAATAATGTAATAAAAGATTGGGCATTTTACTATTATACAATAATTTTTTATTGACATTTCAAGGTACAGCACTAGTGCAATCAGCTGAACAAAGTATATAAATAAATATGATGTGCTAGTGTGTCAATGTGACTCATGGAGAGACATGGTTCCTGTGTGAAGACCGCGTGTCTTTGTAGTTCCATTCCCTGTATTTTCCCATACAACAGAGCAGAGAGACGGAACCCTAGGGGGCTTGAGGTGAAAACATGCTTTTCTGTAACATCCTTTCAATGCATAAATAAACCAGTTTCCTTTCTGTGCAGTACAATCCTGCCTCCCAGGTACGACCCATCCTTGCAATGGCAGCCTCTGAAAGAAACTGTGGCATTCACTTTCCCTTCCGTAGTGCTAAGGTCTTCTCCTTTGGCAAGAGAGATTAACCCTTTAATTCCAGATTCCCATAAACCTGGAACCGGGAAACCTCAAAAACATGGATACCCATCCAAATTCCTACAAGTTTCTTTACTATAACACCAAAGAGCTATACCCATCCCACACTTAAATTTTTACAGATGGATCACAAACAGGAAACCTCAGCACTGACCTCAGCACTCGTCACTGGAAGGAAACAACAAGCCATTCGACTCCTGGAAAACCGCTCCAGTTTCTCTGCAGAGACCTATGCTCTCCTACTGGCATTAAAATACATAGAAAGATCAACAGTTTATTGTATTCTCAGACTCCAAGGCCTGTCTGGAAGCAATAGGCAATATGAGATTGTGTCACCCGCAATCACGTCTATCGTGGAAAAAGATAATCAACTTCTAATTTCATGAAGTTCACCTGCAAATAAATGCAGCAAATAACAAACCAGAAACAAGGAAAGAACAAATTTAGCTCACAAGATGTCGGAAATGACATACAAGAATAACCCACAGTTTCCTTCTCAAAGGAGAAACCATTCTTGAGTGCAGCTCATGCTAGAGCCGGATCACCGTCAAACATCTACGTGTGGAGTCCATCATATAAGAAGAAACCATGAGATGCCACTTCCTTAAAACTCGAAACTTCAAGGAACTTTTTGAAATGCCAAATGCAATCCTAAACTTAGTCTCTAGAACTAATCTGAGAAACTAGTTATACCAGGCTGAACTAGACAGTATAAATATACACGAAATGACCCCAGATGTCGTCTTGGCTGTATAAACTACTAAACAAACAAACAATCCTGCCTCTCGAGTTACAATCCTGCCTCTCGAGTCTTCAATTGTAGAAGGATAATGTAGTTTCAATAATGCAGTGAATGCAGTACAAAAAAAAAGTACTCCAGTTATTCAATTAAGATCAAATTTTGTGCTTTGAAGATCGAGGGAGAATTAATCAAATCTACATCTGATTTCAGCTCCAATTTAAACCCAGAAAAGTTCAAGTTCATTTGTATAGCGATATTCACAACAGACATTGTCTCAAAGCAGCTTTACAGTAAACCAACAAGTTTAAACTCAGAAATTAATTAATTAATAAGTGGTGTATAGTCCCTGATGAGCAAGCCTGGGCGACTGTGGCAAGGAAAAAAAAGGGTGGCCTGCAATTGGAATACAATCTTACACTTGTGTTTACAGTATTTGGCTAAGAGAAGGAAGAGATTAAGTACATGCATTTCATCTTTATAAGACTATCATAGAAACAAATGACACAGTTTTAAAAGTAAAATTAAAGTCTGCTTAATAAAATCAGGAAAATTACACCAGAAAACATCTGTATATCTGACATTCCGAAACAAGTGAAGAGATGTTTCAGGTTCATCAGAGCAAAAACTATCGAGGAGCTCAGAGAGACGCACTCGGTGCAACCCATAGGCTGTAAATATGGATGATGCGTGCCATTGATGGGAAGCTTTGCCTGCTGTGGTTACACTTTGATTCATCTATTCCCTTGTATCTCAGATAAGCATTCGCAACCACACTTTAAGGGTCTGTTGCTTCAACTGATATTGTGCACTCTCTGGATTCCATTTCTTTCAACCAACATGGTTTCTCTTATTAGTGGTTTTCAGGGGTATCCTCTCCTTGTTAACTCCAGTAGATATTTGGGCTTTATTATCATCTTATTCTGTCCTGGTAAAGAATTTTTCTGTCTGAATTTTTGGAATATATACAGTGCCTATAGAAAATCATCATACCCTATGAAATACTTTACCTTTTGTCACACCCTGGAAAATAAAATAGATTAAGTCTTAAGTGCAGTTAAGAGCTGGATGTACACATTGCAATTCTCATCATTAAAGTAAAAAGATACTTTAAATAAATTCCAGAGGATGAATCAAAATGAATCAGTGAAATGCCTGGTTTGGTAAAGTGATCAGCCCCTTAGAGTATGACATTATAAACCTGCTCAGGTGCAAGTAATCAACTTCAATATTAAACACCTGGTTAATTGCCCCATCTGACATCAGTAGTAGTGGTGTTGATTGCCTTTAGAATAAAAAGAGCCGTTTCTTAAAGAATTCACTGTTAGTAGTGCATTGTACTGCAAAGAATTCACCATGGTTGGAAAAGTGCTTTCAAAGGACCTTCGGGATAAAGTTGTCAAGAGGTACAAGTTAAGAGAAGGCTACAAAAACATTTCAAAGGCTTTCGCTATCCCTCGGAGTACTGTTCAGAGCATCATTAAGAAGTGGAAGGTCTATGGCACCACCAGCACATTGCCAAGATCAGGCCGTCCATCCACATTAAATGACAGAGCCAGGAGGACATTGGTAAGAGAAGCTACCCGGAGGCCAAAGGCAACTTTGAAGGACTTGCAGGACTTTATGGCTGGGTCTGGTCAGTCTGTGCATGTGACAACTATCTCCCAAGCTTTACATAAAGCTGGCCTGTATGGCAGGGTGGCTCGAAAGAAGCCTTTTCTAACAAAGTGTCACACCCAGTCTCGCTTGCGCTATGCAAAAACTCATTTGGAAGAGTCTGATACCTTCTGGCGGAAGGTGCTATGGTCTGATGAGACCAAAATTGACCTTTTTGGACTAAACTCCAAACGTTATGTTTGGCGAAGACCAAACACCGCACATCACCCAAGACACACCATACCTACTGTAAAGCATGGTGGTGGCAACATTATGTTGTGGGGATGTTTCTCTTCAGCTGGAACTGGGCGATTGGTCAGGATTGAAGGAAAATGGATGCTGCCAAGTACATCAAAATTCTTGAGGAAAACCTGCGTCCATCTGCTAGACAACTGAGGATGGGCAGGTCATTTACCTTCCAACACGACAATGACCCTAAGCATACTGCCAAAACAACAGCAAAATGACTCCAAGATAAGAAGGTGAATGTTCTTGAGTGGCCAAGTCAGAGCCCTGACCTTAACCCAATTGAAAATTTGTGGATGGATTTGAAGAGAGCAGTCCATCGCCGCTCCGCAAAAAATTTGACTGAACTTGAGCAATTCTGTAGGGAAGAATGGGCAAATATTCCCCAGTCACGGTGTGCAAAGCTTGTACAGACATATTCAAACAGACTTTTGGCTGTAATTAAAGCAAAAGGTGGCTCAACTAAATAATAAGTCAAGGGGCTGATGACTTTTCCAACCCTGTTATTATAGTTTTTTGTTTAATATTCAGTTGAAGAACTGTTGTTGTATTTTTTTCTTTCATATGTTTGATTGTAAGACCAAATTTGTAAATAAAGCTGGAAAAGTTATTTGGAATGGGGTTTAATTTCAGGCTGTATGAGAAATAATGTAACGATTTCAAAGGGGTATGATGATTTTCT
>SRMA01027226.1:160444-187357 GCA_007224835.1 Danionella cerebrum
TATATATATATATATATATATACCGGTATATATATGCCAAAATCATCAATATTAAAACAATAAAAGGCTTGAAGTACTTCAGTTGTATGTAAATGAATCTAAAATATATGACAGTCTAATGTTTATCAGTACATTACAGAAAATAATGAACTTTATCACAATATGCAAATTTTTTGAGGAGTTGAAAAGCAACTGTTCTTGAAAGAAATTTTTCCCCACTTGTGTTCAGATGTTCATTGGTGAATACTATTTTGAAACGTGGTAGTGCGTAGTTTTTTGGGGTTTCTTTGTAACCGTGAAACTTTCATTACATTATAGTGTTTAGTCAGCTGAAAACATTGTTACAAACGAGAGAATATATGACTGGCAAATGTAATGTTTGTGTCAGTTTAGCTCAGCGGAGGCGAGAGGAAGCTTGCTGCTATATAAGTACACTTTAATCACAAATACAGACAAGGATCAAAGAGCATAACATCAATAACCAACGGGGAGATTAAGGGAGGACACTACAGGTGGAAACAATTAACATGAAAAAATTTGAGATACAAAAGTCAAAATTTGAGATAAAAAGTTGGAATGTTGTTTTACCAAGTGACATCTAACTCACTGCATACTGCATCATTCCATGCCATTTTTCTTTTCACCTGGTGGAAATGAGCTTCTAAAGGAATGTGAAAGTTTAAATGTGATCATGAAAATTGAAAAGTGATTTCTAAATTCAGACTGTGATTATGTAAATTTGCAATCACATCTCTTTTGTGGGCAATAGTTGCCTAGTGGATAGGGTGATTGACTGGAGATAAAAAGGTCATTGGTTCGATCCCCAGCTCCACTGGGAGTTGAAGCTGGGATGAGTGTTGAAACTCTCTCCCACCTGTGACAACCATTAATGTGGTGGTCTTGAGCAGGTCACCAGTTTCTCCACAGCTCCCTGGGAACCACAGCTTTAGCTGCCCACTGCTCCAGGTGTGTGTTCACGGTGTGTTTGTTGACTGCTGTGTGTGTGCACTTACACTTTATTTCATAATTCATAGTGGATGTTTTAGGAACATTCTTAATATTCCTAATTCTTAATCTCTTACAAGTATTTTCCAACCCCCCAAAAAATATATTCTGCTGTTTGAAAGCAATAGCTACAGAAAGGTTAGTCAGTAAGGGGTTCGGTTAAATAGAACACATTGGTGTCACGTTTCAGTGCGTTTTCAAATATTTTATTTTTTATTAAAATAAAGAGATCACCTGTGAAACTGGTAATTACACTTTCACCACCCCCTCACACCTCTACTTATTATAATAATATGATTTTTTTATTAATTCCTTCTTCTCTGGTTGAAATCTGTTTGAATGCCTGTCGAAATGCGACTCCAATCGTTTGTCCCATGCTCATTTGTACCGTTAACCGTGTTCCAGTTGTTGAAGCATTATAGGGCACACTACTTCTAAACAATGCTCCGGATCTTCACAGAATGCTATTTCTTAAAAACTTACATTTGCTTCAGATTTGGAGTGAAGTACTTCAGTTGTGTGTAAATGAATCTAAAATATATGAGCCAAAAAGGCTCACAGACCAGACCTCGCCAATGTGTCGGCTCAAGTTGCATCACGTGACCTGATATCACAAATTCCTCCCAGCTGAACCTTCTGTCAGATTGGAATTCTGCTTTCACATGACCACATGCGACCATAGTGTGATCACCCCAGGGTGATGTCTCAGATGTGTTAACACACAACATTTGATGTATTGATGCTTATAACTCTAATAAGCAGAAGCTAAATTGAATTATCCCCCACAGAAATGACAGTAGCTACTAAGTACTGTACAAAGTTATTGTAGATGCATTTGATGTCAAGTTTTTTTTTGAGTGCAACAGTGTTGTGTCTAAACACTAAACATTTTTTTATAAGTTTGTAAGGATTTTACAAAAACAAACAGGTAGCTAAAACTGGTAAGTTGGAGGGATGGCCATGTCATGTCCATTTTATCAAACGATTCAGTAAAAAAGACCATACCATATAAACAAGATAAATGCAAAAACATGAAAGAAATTTTGTAATGGTGTCTGAATGGATAAACTGATACCAAAAATCGACGGTTGCTTATTTGGCAGTGTTTTGGAAGGTAGCATTTTACAAGCCCTCTATAAAATATTCAGTCTTGGTTTGCAGACAGATCTAAATTATTAATGTCTGCAAAATGAAAAATCAGAAAATATTCTCTTGGCCAGTGGCATGGGGATTTTAGTTTCCACTTAAAAGCATGTGGTTAGTTATTAACTGGCCAAATCATCATCTAGGCTTTGTCTGACTATATGATCAGTCAAAGATGCTCCCTACACATCTATTCTTAGGAGCACATAGATCCGTTGAGTTTTGAATATTTGTAATGGATTAATATAATATAAGTCTTCAGTATCTCCCTAGTTTGAAAGCCTGCCTCCCTCTATGTATTCATCAAATATCTTTGCATAACACAGTACATCATCTAAATACAAAATGCAGCACTCATTACACAGAGCTTCCAACATTTCTTCCATGCTCCCCTGGAAGGCTGCAGGAACAATGCAATTCTCACCCATTCATACCCCCAGTGGGTAGTAAAAGCGGTGACATGTCTTGCGTTATCAGCAATGAAACGTTTGTAATGTGTGCTGAACCAAGAATAGCCTCAGAAAGAGTTTTGTATCCTGGGTATCAGATGCCAATGCTGGGTGGTCTCTTGATTCAAGAGATGGTAATCATTGCAAAGAAGAAGTGTTCCATCCTTCCACCATCAGCGTTGTAGAACTCCGTTTTGACAATTTAGCCTTTCATGAGCAGGTACTGAATGCGGCTGATGACTAAGGTAATCTGGGGCGTGGCCCGAGGTGTTCCCCAGCCATTTGGGAGACATAGTCCTTCCAGTATGTCCTGGGTCTTCCCCGGGGCCGCCTCCCAGTGGGACATGCCCAGAACACCTCCCCCGGGAGGTGTACAGAACATATTCCCTAGCCACCTCAGCAGACTCCTCTCAATGTGGGGGAGCAGCAGCTCTACTATGAGAGATCTCTAAGGGAGCACCTAGCCACCCAGCGGAGGAAGCTCATTTCGGCCGCTTGTATCTAGGATCTTGTCCTTTCGGTCATGACCCAAAGCAGGTGAGAGTAGGAATATGGATCGACGGGTAAATCGAGAGCTTCGCCTTTCGGCTCACCTCCCTCTTCACTAGGAAAGACCGATACAACGACCGCTTCACTGCAGACCGATCGGTTTGTTGATCTCACACTCCATCCTCCCTTCACTCATGAACAGGACCCCAAGATACCTCCTCCACCTGAGGCAGGAGCACTTCCCTGACCAGGGGAGGGCAGGCCACCCTTTTCTGTTTGGGAACCATAGCCTCAGACTTGGAGGTCCTGACCCTCATCCCAGCCACTTCACACTCAGCTGCAAACCACCCCAGCTGGTCCATTGTTCCACGACCAAGTCGGAAGCCTGCGGGAGCCTGTGGAGTGTGGTCTCCCTGTAGTGGGAACACACCCTCCGGTTCACCTTCTTGGAAAGTGGGATTACCACCCCGGCCTGTCAATCCAGAGGCACTGTTAACTGTCGCCACGCGATGCTGCAAAGAAGTGTCAACCAGGACAAGTCCCACAGCATCTAGGCACTTGAGGTACTCAGGGCAGATCTCATCAACCCCCGATGCCTTACCACTGAGGAGCTTACCAACCACCTGAGTGACTTAGGCTTGGTCGATGGACAAGTCCACCTCAAGGACCCCAGCCTCCATCTCCTCAACGGAGGACGTGACAGTGGGATTGAGGAGACCCTCAAAGATTCACACCGGTCTGTAAACAGTGTTGGTGCAGCACAGCTTCCTCCTCCTGAGACGTGGGACAGTATGCCAGAATCTCTTTGAGTTGAAGATTGCTCTAAAAGAGGGTTTGACCAGACATTCTTAGCAGACCCTCACAGTAAGTTTGGGTCTGCCAAGTCTTTCCAGCCTCCTCCCCAGCAAGCGGATCCAACTCACCATCAGGTGGTGATCGGTTGACGGCTCAGCCCCTCTCTTCAATAAAAAGGGGAATGTCCAAAACACATTGTTGTAAGTCAAATAATATGACAACAAAGTCGAACATCGACCTCCGGCCTAGGGTGTCCTGGTGCCACATGCACTGGTGGACACCCTTGTGCTTGAACATAGTGTTTGTAATGGACAAAATGTCACAAGCACAGAAGTCCTATGACAGAACACCACTCAGGTTCAGATCGAGGAGGCCATTCCTCCCAGTCACGCCCCTCCAGGTGTGGCTGTCGTCACCCATATATTCCCCCAGGAGAATGATGGAGTACCAGGTTGGAGCACTTCAATCACCCCTCCCAGGGACTCCAAGAAGGCTGGGTACTCTACACTGCTGTACGGCATGTAGATCGTAAGAAAGGTGAGAGATCTGCCCCCCCACCCAAAGGCGGAGGGACGCGACCCTCTCACTCACCAGGGAGAACTCCAACACATAGTGGCTAAGCTGAGGAGCTCAGCTCTCAGCTTACCACTGGAGATCTGTCTTGAGGAGCTGGGTTTCAGAGCCCAGGCTGTGCATGGAGGTGAGCCTGACTATCTGTGTCCATGGATTGGGCCGCCGAGGTACCTGCCTTCGACTGCCGCCCAGAATCACAATGCACCGGCCCCTTATGGTCCCTCCTGTGGGTGGTGGGTCCACTGGAGGGTGATCCCATGTGGCCTTTTTGGGCTGGGCCCGGCAAGGTCACGTGAGGAGAGACCTGACCACCAGGTGCTCGTCTGCGAGCCCCAACCCCAGGGTGGGGCCATGGTGACACCTAATCCTGGCGATGTTGCGGATATTGATGGTATTGATAAGGGGCTTCTGAACTGCTCTTTATCTGACTCAGTAAGCCCCCTACAATATAGCTCTTAGGATCACTCGAGCAGTCTAACCTCTCCACTACGTTAAGGTGGGGGGGGGGGGGGGTGTTGAACCTATCCTGTGCATTCTTAAAAAGCTGTCAGTGGCATGAGGCAAAAAGATTGGTCATTTGCAAAATTCTGATACTAAAACATTATACATTGGTTCTGGATAATTCACAGTACAACATACAGTGAATCAATGTAAGGATAATAAAAGTCAAAAGATAAGTGTCCAGTGTATAATGATGAAAGTGTTTGCATGTTTCTGTTGTGTTTTGATTTAAAGTTAGAAATTGGTGTTGTGCACAATTGAACGACCATCTGAATGAAATTGCTAACACTTTAAATGAAAATTAAACTGATTCTACGCCTAAATAGGCTTAAATATGAGCATAATCATATCTGAAGCGTTATTTGGTACAGACTACAAAGAGTTCCAGTCTTGTCTAAGACTTTATTTCCATTTTCAGAAATATGCAAGTCTGCATTTAATAAATGATTTCTCTGCTGCATCATTTACATAAGTGCAATGGATCCAGTTTTTATTGAGGTGGAAAATAAGATGCACATTATTCATGACTGATGTTTTCTATTGGGCCTACAGAGACTGTAAAGCAGAAATAAACATTCCCTATATAGAAAACATCCCTCTTATGCTATTGGTGAATTGCATTTTGTCCAAACATCCAAGTACTTTGGACAAGCAATTCCCAGGGGCTGCAAAATGCAAGAATAGGAAAGAAATCAATTTAAAGTAACATGCTGTGGTGCATTTGAACTTTTGTATTATTTGCAGTGTAAAAAATTTATTTGTGGCTGTCCTTTTTATTAATTATTTAGTTCTCTCTGGTGGATGTCACAGAGTACAGGTGCAGGGAGATCGTGTCAGGCAGAATAGTGCTTCAAGCAAATGATTTTGGAACTCAAGAGGAAAATTTGCCCTGCACAGGCTCTGATGTTTCAGTCAGGTTATAAAGCACATCATTATAAAGCACAGCATTGGTGATGTGAGCATAAGCCCTTTGTAACTTTGCCATGATTAGCACTTTGGCATAAATTTTTGGTGACATTTTCTGATATCCTTTATCAACGGATTTCACGACTACATGAGTCTACACAATATTTTTCCTTTGGATTTTTTTATAACTTAGATCACAAATGAGAACAGTTTAAACCTTGTGTTCCGACATTGCCTGACCCTGTATTATAAGCGCTCATGCTCGCGCTTGCTCTCTCTCTCTCTCTCGGCTCGTCCACTCACTCGCTCACTCACTCAATCCTCGCTCGCTCACGCGTGCGCTGCTCTAACCGCGCGCAGCTGTTGCCCCTTCCGCAATCACCTGTGCGCTTTATAAGGATCTCGTGCTCGCTCTCTGTCGCGAGGTCAATGTTAAGTGTGTGCGCATATGTTGACTCAGGTTTCCACGTCTCCTCTGTAAGACCAAGTTTTTAGAAGACTCCTGATTTGCCTTTTATGATTTTTTTGTACAGGCATGAGCTCTTCCGCCCGGTCTCAGATCCTGTTCCTGACTTTTCTGTTGAGACCCTTTTTGTTGGATTTTGTTCTTTTCCTGCAACCTGCTCAGTCTACAAGAACTAATAAACTCTCTGATATATCGCAACTGGGTCTTCTGTCTTGTATCGTGACACCCTGTGGACAACATGCTGTCCCTTGCAGAACTGGAAGTGGGGTGATCCTCTCAGTCTTCCAATTCGAAGCAGCCGGCCTCTGGAGTGGTTTGTGCTGACTCAGTGTTGGAGTTATCAGTAATACTCCAAAAGGCTGTGAATGCGATCGGGTTAGAGGTGCCTCTGCCCTCAGACATGGCTCCTTACCCCCTAGATTTGTATCTGGGACGGTGTCAGGACCCGGTTCCCGGGTTACCTTTAGTGTCTTTCTTCCCTGAGGTGCATAAGGGGCTGACAAAATTCTAGGCTCCCCTGTTTGATTAAGGTCGCTAAAGCCAAATGACTTCTCTCTGGGTCTACTAGTGTTAACAAATTCATGGACTCAGCTCAGCCGGGTCTGGTATGACCTGGCTGGTGGTCTGAATACATCTCACCTATTTCTGCAATCACAGTTTCTTCAATCCAAACGTGTCTTAAAATGTGTGCAAAATTTGTGCTCTTTATTCAGCTATCTCTGAAATGTAGAGACACTTGCTGTGCTCCACTGTGTACAGGGATTTGTGGATTTCAATTTTGGGGTAGGTGTACTTACTTCTAGATTTATCGATGAATTTAACTACTACTAAGTTGATGAAGATACTGTGGGAAGTTAATTGGAAAGCTACTACTAGCCAAATATAAGTAAGCCAGTGACCTGAGATGTACCCTCTAAATCCTACAGAAGGGGCTGCATCTGTGAACAATCCTATATTTGAGGGGGAGATGGCTAGATTATAGAGATGCCAGTCCATTTAGAAAACCAATCCAGAGGTTAAATTAATTTCAGCATACGTCTGGTAGAGAAGCAGAGTAATAGAGGTTAGGGATGGAGTGCCACGAAAGGTTTTCCTTGAGGAATGATGCAAAATATAGGTGGCCTAAAAATGAGAGATGACCTGGCTTTCTAGCGCTTTGGTTGCAATTTGTGTAATGCGATCTATATTTTCCTGAGATCAGCTTGATTGGAAAGAGATTAAGAGATTGTATTAATGGTATACCTATATATTCTAAAGTTCTGGTGAGGCCAACAGATTTATCTTCAGGAATAGAAATACCTAATTTATAAAAGGAGTTTATGATTTGGATGTTGTAGTTGTTGATCAGAATCCAACAGATGGCTTCAGAGAGGGTACTGAAAATTGCTGCTTTTACAACCAAAAAATTTTAATGTGCCACAAAGAGATACCAATCAATACTAAAGGTCTGGGTGGACGGGGAGTAGATTGAAAACGAAAAGTGATGTATAGCTTAGCTCCTTACACTGCAAGTTTCACTAGTTTGGTGGCTTGATTAATCTTGTGGAAACTAAGGGAGAAATCTCCATTGGGATTAGATTGTTTTGAAAAATTTCCTGTAGCAACCCCTAGTGGGCTGGAGTGAAAGGGTTCTAAGGGAAAGGGGATCAAAGGGGATCTATGATGAAACCAGCCTCTACTTCTGTGGTCAAGGAGGTTGTCGATTACTTTGGTTCGATTTGGGCGATTTCAATGGTTTTAAAAAAATGCAGGAAGTAATGGGGCAGTTATACCTGGGTTAAATCCTTGGCATCTATAAAGTATTCAACAACACGGGGAAAGGGGTGATTAACTAATTCAGATGCAATTAAAGAGCGCCCCCAGTGTAGGTACTGATGTGCAGGAATTTGCATTTCCTGTAGTTGATAGCTGCACTAATTGACCCTCACAGGGGGCCAAGAGGCCTTCTCTCGGGTCATCAAGAGGTATGCAGAGGGGCAAGCATCATTGGAGTGACCCGACACAATCTACATACGGAGCA
Source organism: Danionella cerebrum (assembly GCA_007224835.1). Classification (NCBI taxonomy): domain Eukaryota; kingdom Metazoa; phylum Chordata; class Actinopteri; order Cypriniformes; family Danionidae; genus Danionella; species Danionella cerebrum. The sequence goes on from SRMA01027226.1 coordinate 168,792, forward strand.
TGTGACACTTCACACCAAGGAAAACTTGCTCAAACAGTTCTTAACCCAGTTCACCCCCAGTGAACCAACTGGGTCAGCAACTGTTCACGAATTTGGCATAGAAGAGCCGATGGTACATGTAAAAATGCATGCCACCATAAGAAACTACCAGTTTTGCCACCATAGCAAGGTAATCGGTAAACTGCTTGCTTCTGTGTGGTAGCACAGAGCACATGACCATGGTGAGCTGAGAAAAGGTAAGTGCAAATTCTGGCAAAAAGAGTGACTTTGGAAGAAGCAGAGGGGAACTTTTGCTGGAGATCTGTCATATCCCTGCAGTTGATCTGATGTTCTAGATCACAGACAGGGAGATGAGAAAGGACAGATCAACATCCATACCTGCTAGGATCTGGGTGTGGAGGTTAGGAGGACCTAAGGGGGTTATACGATGATGTTGTAAAGAGGTTCTGGAATCTTGCTGTAACCACAGAAAAATTATTTCTTAGGAGAATGCTTGAAGAGGGGGCTTGATTTGGTCGCGTTCCAGGGGAAACAGCAGCCCTACAGTTCATCTGCCAGCAAGGAATAGAGGCTTCTCCACTCATTCCCATTTGAGAGGTAATAAAAGGAGCAGTCTGAGCTTAAAGGGAAAACTGATGGTTTAGCGAGCTGCTACTGCTCCATTTCTGGTGAATGTACAGGAGGTGGAGACGAATCCAACGAGCCTGGGCCCATCTCTTTACGACCTCCAGAGCCTGAGATACAGAGGGCTAATTTCTCACTTTTTCACATCGTTAGGGTTTGGGTAAGTGGCCTGGTGCTGAAATTTTTTTCCCAGAAACTAGAGGACGAGACCTTTCCAACGAGCCCGGGCCCGTCTCGCTACGACCTCCAGAGCCGGAGATACGGGGGGTGTCCCGGGTACCCCTGCGAGGCCGAAATGGTGCACCGCTCCCGGCTAGAGCGAGTACCCGGGACACCCCCCGTATCTCCGGCGCGGAAGATCGTATCGATCTGAAATTTCTGCCAGGTGTTCTCCTCGTCGGCCTCTGGTGGTTCTGAGTACCAGAGCATGGAAGTGGACCCCTGTGAGGGCCAGGGGATGCCCGGAGGGGTGCGCATGTGCCGGGTAGGCTCCGAAAATTCCCGCGATCAGCCTCTGGAGGTTCTGAGAACCAGAGCATGGAAGTGGACCCCTGTGAGGGCCAGGGGATGCCCGGAGGGTGGCATGTGTGGCGGATGCGAGTATGGAAAACTCCGCGGGTGATTCCTGGAGGTTTGGACTTAGTGCAATGAGCGAATCATGGAAGTACACCCCTTCTTCGCAGTTGACTGTGGTGCATCCCTCAGGAAGATCCATTTTGCATTGGTGTTGAGGAGGAGAGAGTGGCATGGTGTCTGTAAAGTTGAAAAAGCTTCACTATATTTGCCTTTCTGGAAGGACAAATATTCATCATGAAGAGCTCCTGGGGAAGATGCTGGATGGTCCATTATCCTCAGACTAGCTCAGAGGTTACTCCCTGGTATTCAGGATCGTCTTGAGCCGAAGGGGCTAATTGATGAGATTTCCTGATAGAAGAATGCCCATAGCCAAGTAACCACTAGCTGGGAAGATCTGGCCTCTTGTAGTCATCAATCTTCAATTGTAAATTCCGATTGTCTCTCTCACGAAGTTGGGGGTACATATGCACACGCTAATTTCGCTGTGCGATTAAAGCATTTTAATTGGCCTGTTGCAATCAATCACTAAAAGTGGATAACTAAAAGGGAAAATGGACAGCTCTTGGTGTGAAAATAAATCTTGACTAATTGGGTGTGGGGTAGCCAACACTTTACTAAACACCAGGGTCAGACTCCGGATAGACCAGTATGATGGATTTAAAGCATATTTTAGAAGAAAACAGAAAACATAGTGTGCTTTGAAAAACAGAATGGCAAAACTTACGTATAAAAGATGAAACAGTACATATAAAGTTCTTTTTATGTTTAATTTTAAAAAATGTGATGGAAATGGTTCACATTTTTGATACGTAACAAGCATACTGATTTGCAGGCATAAGCGATAAAGAAAAGTTGTGTAACACCCCTTTAGTGTTTAACATTTTTACTTATCAATTTGGGGTGTTCCAATATTCTAACATTTATTTAATACTCAGAATGAACCAGTTATATGCGCCTGCGCAAACGGACAGCACCTGGTGATGCTTATTAGTCTGGCTTCTCATCACAAATCTTACTGGACATGGTTAGATCACTTATATTTACACAGCTAATCAAAATAATTTTGTATTTTTACAGTGCATTACAAAATAGATTTCAGGCAAGCGTTAGTACTCTTAGAATCCCTCTGTAGGCCCCCCAGGTTATTCCATGTTATCCCAATGCTTTTATGGATTTCCAGTCAACCTGGAAGTAAATAATAATTTGATGGCTGGCTACCTGTCTAAGATGTAAACCTATATACCTCATACATATACTGTGAATAAGAACCTAGCTGCAATCGTGTCTTTTTGAAAGTTTATAAATCCACCAGCACTTCATTTTCAGATACTTGAATATTCAACAGCGATATCAACTGTTGTGATCAAACAAATAAATAAATAAATTATCTAATAGAAGCTTCCTGCAGGATTGGTCACAGGGGAAATCTTGTTTATCACATTGTCTGACTTTCACATCTATTGGGACTCACATCTCGAGGAGTATTTTCTCTAGAGGGACAAATAAATGTGAGGAGCCGGTATATGACAAGGCACACAGGAAATCAAGGGAAGCGTTTGCATATAGAGGGTTTCAGAAAAGAAAAACACTTGTGAAAGACAAGGAGAAGGTTACAGTGCCGGAAAATTTGGTTGATTAAAAATAGATCATGCAGTTTACGTTTATTAGTATCCCATGTTCCACACAACGTAAGGTAATATTAACATGAATTTGACATAACATTAATAGCCATGCCCTGAGATGGACTAGTGACCTGTCTAGGGCGTACCCCCACCTCTCGCCCAATGTGCACTAGGGATAAGCACTGGCAGACCCCCGTAATTCCAAAAGGGTATCAGCGGGTTGGAAAATGAATAACGTTTTAATTAACGTTATTAAATAATTAATAACTATCTCCATGAGAAATGCAGTACAGTCATGATGTGGCCAAAATGCAGATGAGTGTTCTTGTATCTTCTCAAGCACCTATCGATAAATCCCAATATGATGCAATTTCTATACATAGCACCACAGAAAAGACTCATTCAAAACCAGTTGAATTCTGCTGGTTTGAAGATGTATACATGTCTATAATTTATTAATTCACTTAGAAGCCTCTTGTAACTTTTTCATTAAGCAACTACAAAGTGGCAAACACAGAGATGAAAGAAAATATAATAAGACAGAACTTAAAACATGCCTATTAGGGTTCAGAAGTGGCGTCAAGCTTAGTTTAATATCATTTGGGATTTTTTAAAAATATCACTGAAAACCCTTGCATGCAGGCTTTTGAAGAAGTGGCTTTTAAATAACTTCCTATTGCTCTGAAGGGCTTGATTAATGCTGCAATCCGGAGGCAACTCAAAGCCCAGCGGCATGCACGCTTTGCTACTGCTGCGCTTAGAAATACTGATGTCCAGCTGAGGGTCCAAAGAAAAATTTGAGAAAATAAGCATTTTATTCAGCTGCTGGTCAAGCAGCCTCCACTTTGCATCCCACTGTGACTCTGAATAGCCATCAGGCCAATGCTATCAAGAGTTTTGCCTTTAAGATAGTTTGTATTTGACTACTCACAGTGCTCTCAAAGCAATAAAATGGCTGTTTGATTTTCACTATTGTGCTCCAGGAGTCGGCAGCGTAGTGGCCTTTCAGTTCAATTGCCTGTTTGGCCTCCAAGGGAGGAGTTTGCATCTTCTCGGCGTGCTTGTGTCGTGTCGGTTTCATTCAGGTACTCCCCCAATTCAGGTTTTCCCCCAAATATCCATTTGGTTAATTAAATAATCTAAATTCCCCTTAGGTGTGAATGTGTGAGTGAATGTGTGTGTTTCCCTGTGATAGACTGGCGACTTGTCCAGGGTTTACCCCCACCTCTTGTCCGAAGTGTACTATTGAAGCAGAACCCTATGACCCAGAAAGGGAACAAGCGGGAAAGAAGAAACATGAATGAATGGTCCAGGAGTTCTATATATGTTTGAAGACCTCATTGTCCTTATCCAAATTGGCATCTTCGTCATCATCGTGGTTAACATTGTGTTGTGGGTCTCCATCTGTAAATTCTGCAAGGATACAACCCAAGATATGATAACCTGAGATGCAGCAAGTAGGAGTCATCCACCAAGAGGCTCCCTAGTATGTGGCAGGAAGCCACAAAAGACTTCTTCAGAGACAAGCTGACCTTAGGTAATGTGATTACCTGTGGACATCAAGGCGATAACATTCCCCCTTCTTCAAAGAGATTCCAGAAAAGCCACCGCATCACATCTTTTGGAATCTCTTTTGGGCGCCACTGTCTCATAGATTAGCACCACCCAAAATGTCTATCGTTACATCTTGCACAAACCCTTGGGTTTATTGTACTTTTCTGGAGTGTTCCCTTTGCCTATACTTGCTGAAATAGTCAATCTTTGTTATTTAACTTAGACTTTTAATTTACGCTGCGTAGAAACACCAATCCCAACTCAAGTCTACAGTCTGGTCCATCGGGAGTTTGGCAAGCTTTGCCTGGTAAACTGTAATCAACTCAAAACAACAGTCTGAGTACAAAGACTTCCAAAAGCAGGACATCTCACTCCCTCCATGTACCCCATGTCTGCAGACGGGTTTAACCCCACCCATTAAACATGCAGCCCCACCCACTGAATTTGCAGCCCCGCACATTGAATATCCACGTGCATTCTAATTGGTTGTAAGTAAATTACATTGACGAATCACGATGTCGCTTCCAAGCTAAACAAGAAAAAAATTTGAGGGAAAAAACGTATGAATTTCTATTTTATATAAATGTAGAATCCATTAATAGTAGTTCTGCATACATGTGAAATATTGCCAGCAAGCACATCCACCACCCACATGCTGATAAATTATTGAGAAATGTGTTGTTGAAAATCACAATTATTTTAATTAAATGACACATAAATATTTTCAGTTATTTTATTCTCAAAAGAGCCTTTGGGCATATCATAATTAGATTGAATGGGTAGGACACAGAAATTACGCAGTTACAATGTCAAGATTTGCAAACAGACGCAACAGAAAGCTGGTTTCAGCATCAAATTGTTTATATTATGCATAAATAGTTACAATTAAGAACATTTTCATAATTTGAAGAAAACTATTTCAGTCACAGAAACGTAAATTCTAACTTACTAAAATCATTTATTTTAATTTAGCATACAGAGGCAAAAATAAAGTTTAGTAACTTTTTTCAATTATACATCTTGTATTACATTCTGTGATTTTGGCAAGCTGTATGTTATTTTTTTTTCATGCATCGATGTCCATTTGCACTGGATCTTAAAATGCGACTGATTTTTATCTCTACATATGTGCGTTAATGACATTTACGGATGAAAACTACAACCACGACAGATTATATATGCACTGGTGAATACGCGTCATCCTGAATACATTAATTTGGATTGACTTGACTTCAAAAAGCTGCTTAATGCTAAACACTAAGCCCAGATGAAGAATTAAAGTAACATTAATTCAATCCGTCACACACAAGTTACTTTTTTGCCACACCAGTGACACGACACATGGCCGGGGCTGAATATTCAGAAGGTGGGGCTGAACCGGTCTGCAGACAGGGGCATCTCACTCATCACTTCTTCCATTTACATGCACTTGTATATTTTACTGACAAGATGTGTAGGCCATCATTCAGATACAGAAGCATGTTTTGTAAATGTTTCTGAGATAAATGTCATGTAATGCTATCCCTGTGTTTAGCTCAGTGTTGTTCAAACATCAATAATTGTATGAACAAATGCTTCCAAATACATTTTTTAAAGAGAAGATGCTTTATTCAAATAACAGAACTCAACAGGCTGAAGACGGAAAAGTTGTGTGCATTTACTTTTAAGAGATTCTTTTTTTATTTATTTTTTTATGAGTCATTTTATTTTTACGTCCAATTACTGTCAGCATCTCTGCCATCTAGGAAGTGGACTGTGAATTTATCTTGTAAAAAGGAACATATACAAAAATAAATGTCCTTTCAGCTTTCAGAGCCTAAGGGTTTCAGAAAGAAAACACAGATGTCTATGTTTACACATGGCGCATATATTAATGATTGATACAGAACAGATTCTTTTCTCAGTGAACCGCAATGAGATGGCCAGACACTCAGGGGCTTTCAGGAGTTCTCCTGCATGACTGATTTCTCTTACTCACACTGAAACTAATGTAGCAAGACTAAAGGTTTGGTCTAAACTACTCCCAATGTGCTTTGCTGTGATGCATGATCTTTTTTATTCTTATTTTGGAAAATTTAGAACATTATGTAAGCCTTATATAAATAATGACCATTATCAGAATGATCCTTTTCCATGAGAGATTAATCTAAAGGGCAAAGCAGATCATTTTTGAGATGGTATCACGTCTCTCTGTCTGCTAAAGACTGTAACCTGAACCAAACATTATTGTCAACAACTCAAAGCATTCGTATCTCAGGGTACCACTGTATATGAAAAAAGGCTTCTCATAACACAGCAACTTTGTTTGTTGTTTCAGCTCTAGTTTCAAGATGTACAGTTGAAGCTCAAGTAAACTTGTGCAGTAGATGTAAACTTGGGCTCAGAACTGGCAGAAACCAGTGAAAACCAGGTAGACCCATCAGCTGTCCAGAGAAGTCTGGACACAAGTGGTTTTCATATAAAAGTTGTAGCCAGAAGTAGTGCTGGGCGATATGGAGAAATCATATATCACGATATGGATTAGTTTATATCACGATATAACACAATAAAGGACGTTTTCAGTTATTCTCTGAAAAGTTTGACAAAAATATCATTGCATACTTTTTTTTGCAACTTAATTTTGAAGTGACATTTAACTGAAATGTCACAAATGAGAAAAACTACATTTTAGTGCAGCAATGTAAACGTATCAAATGACAACAGATGTGGTAGAGGTAGAGCTACAGTAGCCTTCACAGTAGCCTGGTGCATCTCTCAGACCTAGACAGATAAATACTTTATTAGGGGGTCTCTCTCGGAATTACTACAGTAAAAATGACAGAACATTAAACTAAAAGTACCTCATACAAATTACTGCACGAGTAATTGCTACAGAAGTACGCAACTGTCCCCGCAATAGACTATGTCCTGGCTAAGGGGCAGAAGGAGTTCCCGGCCCGGCGCCTGACTAATACCTAACTTTCACAGCTTAGTGTCGGCTTGGCCGGATGGACTCTTAGTAATGGCCCTTTAAAGGGGGTTCCCATAGTCGAAACTATGGGATTCTCAGCGTTTCGACAGAAATGGGAACGTCTAGGTTTTTCTCATAGCCCACATTCCCTGAAGGAGGGAACGCAGACGTCCCTTGGCTATGACGTCAAGTCGCTAATCTGAGGTGCCGTAGATGTAAGTGGGTTCGGCTCCTCGGAAGAAAGCAGAATGAGTGTAGAGTTATGCTCTGCTCTTATAGAGCAGTTGATTGCTGATCAACTTCACTCTCAAATCAATTTGCCCGTTAAAAGTTCTAGATAACAAAACTGTCCAGTTCACCCGAAGCCCATACTTTCGGCTCCTCAGCAGGACAGGACAAGGTTAAAAAATTACGTAAATTCATAACCAGCATGCAGAAATTCTTTGAGAATCCAAACACTCAGGGATGGTTATAACTGTAGATCGGTACAATCCGAGGAGTAGACGCAGAACTTCATTCAGAATTTCATTTGCTTCATACTGTGTGATCAAAAATGTGGTAGCTCAAGACGCATCACGCGATCAAAGTTGATTGAATTCACAACTGATTGAATAAATAGATGTATGGTCAGTTTTACAATTATTAGAAGAAAATTGTGCATTTATATTTGCTCTCAAAATGATTATATTAGAAAATGATTGGGATAATACTCAAAACTCAAGGATGCCAAATGTACATATAAAAGGTTTAGAAATTATATTAGAAATATTAGATATATTTTCTTAATAAATACTTTTATTTAAACTCTTTACCCTTATGGGTCAAAAAATTCTTTGAATCAGAATGACCCACATGATGTAAACCTCGATTATGAGAACAAAATAAAAAAAATTCTAATTGCTCCAAAGTATAAAGAATTACATTTTTAAAAATTACAAAATATACATCCCTTTAATAAAAAATTAGATTTAAATTTAAAGTAGAAAATGGATATTTTGTACATCTAATTTATAAACAAAGAACATCTCTTCTACAAATGTGAGACAATTAAAAATATAAGGACACTATTAACACAATGGCTTATGTCTTATGTTAATAACAAATTGAAACAAATACATTCTCTTTCAAAAAAAAAAGTTTAATTTGTGTAATAATAACAAATATAAATTTAGAATTTGTTTTTAATATAATGACAAAATTTTACAAACATAAATGTAGATTTACTAAAACTCCCCCAATCTGGATAGGATTACAAAAATGAAATGTTTATTTACCGGTAATTGATTGTTTTTAACACTTGTTGTATTTAAATCTTGATTGTTATTTGCTAATTCTGTCTATATTGTCAAGATCCTAGTTTGTTAACATAAATATTGTCTTTGTACTTATTCAATATTGTTGAGGAATTGTCGTTTATTGTCTATAATTGCAATATATTGAAACCTTACATGACAAAGCTGGTGTACCTCCATGCTCTTGCCCAATCTGCGCTGGAGATAGGCACCTGCAGACCCCCGTGACCCCTAAAGGGAATAAGTGGAAAATGAATGAATGAATGAATAACAGGCTTTGTATAAGAGGGGTATGTGCTCGCTACGACGGTTCCATCGTTAACAGGAAGTCATGAAAAAGCCTCTTATTAGCCCAATGGCAGTAGGTGGTGTCACGTCATCTTTGGACCCTATTCAAGTCAATGGGAATTTTTTCATAATGTGACCTTCCTGTGAGGTTGTGAATGGCACGCTTTACAGCTTACATCATTGCGGTATTCAAATGATATTTTTTAGAAACCTCCAGAAATGTTTGGGATGTAATATTATAGCTTTTTGATAATGAATTTCTTAAAACCCTAAAATGTGGATGGAAACATGATTAATTAGGCTTAAGTTTTATAATCTATTAGCAAATACTTAATAATAAATAAAATTATTAAGAAATAATAAAATTATTTCTAAATCATCAATTATTTTTTAAATGAACTGTGTCTGATTTGTGAGAGGATTGTGATAGTCTTTCAATTAATCAAATTCAAGAAACATTTATATTGGAATCAGAAGATGAAAGTGAGCTGAAATTATTCTGAAGAAAACCCTGGGGCTGGTTCAAAGCTCTGAAAAATGTCACAGATCATGAAGAGAATTTTATTTTGATTAAAAAAACCAATCCATGGCCGGTCGTGATCAGGTGAGTTAGAAATATGACTATTACAAAATAGCATTTCTCTATTTCTCCCAGGGATTTGCTTGTTAATTTCATTTTTATTCGCCTCTTGAAGAAAAGATTTCAATTAGGATGCATTCCAAATGAACATCTCTGAGCACTCCATCAAATGCAAGCCTTTGGTGTGTGAAAATCATCCAAACTTAATTATAAGAGGCTTCGAGCCGGAGTGACAAGTCCCAGCTGATGAAATGTCTGGAAACAGTGAACAGTTATTTTACAGGCCACTTCCACGGCTAATGTTTGCTCTTATTCGACCTGAATCAGGGAAGCTATGTTACACCTCTTTTTCAATCTGGTAAAGCATGTATACTGCCTCCACAGGGCCACTGTTCTTGAATCAGTGACATAGGTATGGTTTCAACTGAAGATTTGAAGGCTTATTCACATGAAGTTCACCACCAGGGTGATGTAGTTTAAGCATAAACTGCCAAACATACAAGATAATAGAGTGGAGCCAGATACTCGGCTGAAACGAGTGTCTGACACGGATAAAGCACCTTTGTTTTCCCATTTGAGTTTAAAATCTACCTTTAATTGCAGATTCTGGAAACAGATACATATTTTACTACATCTGTATAGTAGCATAATCTTTATAGAAACAATGTTTTTTTTCTTTTTCAAAAGTGAAATATCTGTACTTTTTACACTTTTTACTTTTACAAAGACTTGACCTAATATTTTCAAAGGTCTAGTCTTCATGCTTGTAAGTTCATAGTCTTCATAAGTGGTGTTTTTTTCTAGAAGTGTTGTTTAAAGTAGGGGTGGGCGATATCTCGATATTTAAAATCGCGATTTTTTTTAAACTCGATATGAATTCTGGCATATCGTACATATCGATATAATGTCTATATTTAATTTTCGCCAATTTGCTTGTTTGCCTTCTCTGTGCTGCGCTCGTCCGCGCCTCCTTGCTTTTGTTCCCCCTCCCCTTGCCTGTCGTCTCAATCAACATGGCGGCGCCCGCAATCAGCCCGGAGGCTACAGAACTTGTTGTAAAAAAAGAATTGCTGGCTCCATTATATGGAAATACTTTGGTTTTAAGTCGTCAGACGAACAACAGACAGATGTCTACTGCCGTGAATGCCGTGAAAGTTGCTGCCAACCAAAGCTCAACAATCTCCACAATTCTATAACGCGGAGTGTAGAATATGAAAGACAGAGCACAAGGTGGTGTAGCGTCACAGAGTTCATGGCATTTCGCAAAGCGGTGGACATGGCACCCATATCCGTCGTTGAACAACGTGGCTTTAAACGTATGCTAAAAACACTTGATCCCAGTCAGATACAGTTTACCCAGTCAGCATTACTTTTCGAGACAGGAACTCCCGCGACTGTACACTGCTGAGAGAGCGCGGCTTGCTGCTGAATTGGAAAAGGTTACTTACAACAGAGGTCCTGCAAAGATGAGCTTGAGTTGAGTTGTTTTATTTTTGAATGAAAAGAAGGCAATGTGTATTATTTTACAGTTAAATTATTATTTATGTTATCAGGGATTTTGTTTATATCCTAAATGTTACAGGAGCACTTTGTTCCTTGCACTGCCTGTTTTTAGTGTTTTATTTTTGAATGAAAAGGCAATATGTATTTCTTTATTGTTTTATAATATGTATACAAGGATTTCTGAAAGAAAATTTGCAGAAGCACCTCTGAGCTTCAATAAAAAACGACTTTGACATTTGTATTATTTTTTTTTTGCAGTAGGGTTTTTTTTGGGGGTGGGGGGGGGGTGGTTATAAATCCTGTAAAGATATCGAGATATATATCATATATCGAGATATAGCAAAATATATCGAGATATATTTTTGCTTCATATCGCCCAGCCCTAGTTTAAAGCCACTTTCACCCAATATTTTTGTAAAATGTTTATGACTTTCAGCATTTGTTACTTAATGTAAATAATAAATGCATATAAAAAGTGAAATTTGTATGTTTACAATCATTAAACACATACTGATATAAAGTGATTTATTTACTTTCATTTTGATGATTAATCTTGGCAACTAATTGAAATCCCACATTCAGAATGTCTGGATATTAAAGTATTACTTAAGATCAATTCAAATATATAGAAAATATTTTTAGAAATGTTCACAATACAAAAGATTTTCTACATGGTTATGTTCTGGCAAGTTTGCTGACCAATGAAGAACAGGGATTCCATAGTGTGCAAACTTTCACCAGACTCTTGTACCTAAATTTTCTAAAGAAATACAAAATTTACTTTCATCAGTGGACGTTACTTTTGTTTCACCATCCTCTCCAGGGTGTGGTTGGTTAACTGTTATGTCTCTCCTATTTACCCCTTATCTCATGCTCACAATGACTATGTGCCTCTCTCTTGTCAGACTATTACTCACCACTCTCTCGCTGAAGTTCTCTGCGTTCCTTACCTGACCATTCCCTTTGTTCCATGTATGGAGTGTCACGAGCCTTCTGTGTGAATCTGCCTCTATTTTTGAACAATTCAGGCTTGTACCCAGTGGATCTTTTCGAACGTTATTTAAAGAATAAACTGAGTATTCTTGCATTTGGCTCCTTGTGTGCTTTCTTATGCACATAACATTAATACTATACAATACTAAAATAAAATCATTGGTATTCTTTACATATTTTACATAATAATATATATATATATATATATATATATATATATTATATATAGTGGTGTAACGGTACGCTAAAATCGTATTCGGTTCGGTACAGTGTCTTGGAGAGTTTGGTTCGGTTAATTTTCGGTACAAAACAATAAGAGCTTACAGAATCTATATTTTGAAAAGCTGCCAATACACAATAGAATTCTTGCATAAAATATATAAAAGTGACACATTTGGGTGATATTTTAAATAAATTGCACTCTATAAAGAAATACACATTTTTTAAATGAAAAATTAAATACTGCGACTAGTTAGGACCTGAAAACTTTTAACACTAGCAACAGCTTTAGCTTATATATCAACAAAACTAACTATTCAAGTTGTAAGTTTTAGGCTAAAAAGATTAACCCGTCCACATTTTCTGAAGAGAGCACAGATCTGGTTGCAGTGACAATATCAAAAAAGCAGTAGAAAATGTTGATGTGTTGCCTGCCACATACCCGATCTCCTTGGAACAATGTCGGCATACAACTTTAAATTTATCCACTCGTCTATCCCCGTTATGTCTTTTAACAGAGAAGCCAAAGTGTTCCCAAACAGGAGACCGTAGTGAGGTGGGAGGGTCTTCAAGCTCTGGCTTCTCTTTCGCTGTTGCCATTTCTCAGTTACTCGTGCGGCTCTACTGTGCTTCACTCAATAGCGTCCGTGCGGAAACACGCCTAGGAACAGTGTTCCGCTGTGCTTAATATCACGCTAAAAAAATGTATATTAATTAATAAAAAAAATATACCGAAACAGTACGCAAGTGTACCGAACCCGCCGAACCGAACATTCCTGTGAACCCCTAATATATATATATATATATATATATATATATTGTGACGAGCAGGGGTATGCGCCTTGAGTACTTGCCACCTATGTATCATATTAAATTCACTTAAATGTATTTCGGATGGAGAGCAGAGAGGCACACTATTCAACGTGCTGGAGGGGGCTCCCTCCGCTGGGAGCAGCAACGGAGATGGAGCTGAAGGAAGCCGAAGCAGCCCAGGAGGTGCCCACCAACCGGGTCTATAGGGCTGCTGACAAGAAAAATGCCATTTTCTTGTTCCCCAAAGCAGGTCATCGCAACTCTGGTAATCAATTAAACATCCTGCAGAATTAACTGTTTTATATTACAGCGGCCTTGAACACTGCCAGTGTGTCCATGTCTCCACCACATACAATATATTACTTATTTATTTGGCATCTGTTGCAGTTTTACCTATAAGTTGGCTTTGACATATTTCATTTATTTACTTCAAATAATTTTTTTAATAAAATCTGACAACTTTTGGTTTAATGCCATACACAAGTAGATTTTTATCACCCTTCATTTTGTTTAAATGTGTATCGATAGACAGGAATCCTTTAAAATCACACCTCCGAGAGCTTATGCTATACATTACAATAAAAGATGTTCCCAAGTAAAAGACAAAACACTATACTTTATGCATTGTATTTTCTTTAGTACTTACATACTGTATAAGGGTGAAAATACAACAGTGTATTTAGGGAGGACACAGGATGTTGTAACAGTGTTCTGTACATTAGGGACAGTACGGTGCTTCAGCAGGTCATAGCATATAACTCAAATCTACACCACAACACAGCATGTGGTCAAGGCAAACGCCTAGTAGCAGCTCTGGTTGAGAATGAAAAATCAGTGCTGACATAGCAGCTTTACAATCCGTACATGAGGAAAATACAACATAAAATTGAATGCAAACCCATTTCCTAAATTAAAGTTGAAAATCTATGTGAGCTGCTACTGTAGACTTGCTAGTAGTCATACAAACCCCAATCAGAAGATCTCAATATTTCATTTGAAATATAATTTTATCTTGTCTGTGCAGGTACAACTGAAACATTCACTTTAAGCCTCAGTATCTGTAAAGTGTGGGTTAACATTTTCTATGAAGGCGATGGTTCATCATAAAAAAAAGATTCAAGAATGCTTTATGATGGACTTACCGACCAGAATCATTATACAAATACAGATAAATGGGATACAAATCGTAGGAAACTATTGATGTACTTAACTTGAGTGCAAAGGGCCGTTGATTAAAAATGAGTGATTTAAAAATGTAAAACGTAGTCCAAACATGTGTTCCATTCTGCCTTTATGAAAAATATTACTAGTGCTGTTAAAACACTGTCTCAGGGGTAAGTTTTCTGTGTTATAAATATGAACAGTCAATGCATTTATTAAAACAGTGTGTTAATTTAGACATCTTAAAGAGGCCCGCAGACTTCTACCCTGAAACTAAAACCCCAAGTCCAGCAGCTGTTTTCATTTCTTTTGTACCCCCCCCCCCAAAAAAAAAAAAAACTCCAAACTGGTGAAACCTTACTTACAATGTGAAATGGTTGTAGTCTAGGCTCAACCTACTGTGCTACCAAATTTTGAGGCCTGTATGTAAAACAACTCGGAACCTGCAATTGGCCTTTTTTAAGATGTCACAACTAGCCTTGACAAACAACTTGGCATATTAACAAATGTAATTGTGATGCTATAGCAAAAGCTGGGCTGGTTTTGTTTAAATAATCAACCCCTCCAGTGTGTTTGCATAGCATTTATCTGTACGAGAAAACTCATTTCCACCTGGATGGCGAGACAGTAAGAGAGCCTCTCTGAACGTCAAGTCCCTAGCTGCCAAGTCCATATGTGGCATCTGCTTCCTCTTTACCTCAGGCAAAGCTGAGCAAGTGAAGCTGCTTTAGTTGGTCTGCACTGAGAATGATATGTACACAGGAGGGGGCTTTGGAACATGCATATGATGCATGGTAACACGATATAGTCATTTAAGGATATATTTCTCAAAATACAAACATACAAATTTAAAATCAATCTGCTTGTGCCTCCTCTTCATTCATGCCAAGGAATGTTGGAGAACATTGACAGTGCATATGCTGCACAGACACATTTAACTTGAGCCTTAGTTTGACTCTTACAAATTTTGTGCCAACGCTTTTGGTTTGGGCAACTTGGATCCTTTTAATAAGGCATTTGACCAAGAAGGTGGGAGGTACATGATGATGATATACCAAAGACAAATGGTGATCTGTATAATGAGGAAAAGAGGGGTGTTTCCAACATAGACTGAAAGAATCTCAAAAACATCCAAAGTAGCTAAGCATCGGATTTATGAACGTCATGAAAATACACCACCTTCAACACGATAGAATCTGCATTTCAAAGGCCTCTTTACTGGAGGAGAATCTGTTGATTTCAAAAATAAACGACTCGTAGAAGAAAGGAAATGGACACAGTGCCAAACGTAGGCGTTCCTCTGAGACAAATCCCATTCAGAGCAGGTTGACCCACACAACGAGTACTCCAGGAAATCTTTTGGACAGCAGTGTTTGAAAGGGAAAGTTTTCCTCAGCAAATCCTCTTCCTACTGAGCAGCAATCATCTTATCTTTAATGTCTATGACTTGTGTCTGGAATCCCTGGAAGTTTTTACAAGTGTCATTAAAAAAAAAAAAGTCAGCACGGCGCATAAAACCTCAGGTCTCCATTAGCTGTTATCTTGTGAAAGGTACCTCCCAGAGTGAATAGTAGAAAGCTCCTCCCCCCAATCAGGCTATTTCCTTTATCCTGCGCATGTAGTCATGCAGTTCCTCTGGGTCCTGAAAGCCCATATCTTGGCACACCCATTGAATGTCCTCTTCGTTGGCAATGGGGATTGAGTTATAGGGTAGTTCCTCGTTTGGATGGGTAAAGGTGGTGAACTTGACTCGCTTACGTTTGGAAGTCGGTGAGCTGGCCTCTTCTCCGTGATCTTTAGTGGAACCACCGGAGCTCCCGTCTCCTCTGCCATGGACCTGGCTCTGTACGCTGGTCTGGGAGCTTCCACTGCTATGATGGTCCCCGTGACAACAAGTCTGTACTCCTTCTAATGTGTTGCTTGGGCTTTCCACTGTTTGGGGTGAGAAGTCTCTCTGTGTTTGTAGGGGTTCCCCATTTCCCAAGAACACCCAGTGGTGAGAGTGATCCATGTTGGCTTGGCCCTCAGGAGGTATACGCTTGTGTCGATACTTTAACACAAACACAATGCAGTTTATAAGAAAGACCAGTATAGCAAGGCAAAAAACCCCAAGAAGGGCATACATGCCAATTTCAAGGTCAGTCATGCTACGGGGACTATGCACAAATTCATCATCCTCTTCGTCTTCTTCAGTGGGTTCCTCTGGATTGCTTATGGTGGGGAAGTTAGTGTAATCAATGGGAACGCTTGCAGGTTGCTCATTAGATGGCTCATAGCTTGCACCACCTATGTTAGAATCAATAGCAGGCCTTCTTGTGTTGGCAGGAATTCTAATATCCATTTCAGTATCAGTATCCACTTCTTCCTCAGAGTCTTCATCTACTCCAAACCGGACTTTGACCGTCACTGCTGCAGAAGCTATGACACTCTTCCGTTTAGTCTTCTGGCAGGTTTCAGAAATGGCCATTTCCACATGTACTATGTCTCCTGTGCCCTCGCCCTCAGCAACAATGACTGGCCAACGCTGCTGGGCTTGTTGAGCCACTGTGACCACTTTTTCGTCCACAGTGGAGGCATTGAGGTTATAGTCTTTAGGGTCATACATAGCCAGGGGGGCAGCTGTGTTGTCACTGTAGTAAACCCAGATGGAAAAACTGGCCTCCTAAAACACACAAAAAGGTATGTGTTCAATACACACTGGTTTAAACATTTGAAGTCTTTGTGACCATAGTTCAATTGACTGAACTGGGAAAACTTTGGTACATGAACAATTAAGAGCTTTCTTTCCCTGTCCTCTTCACATATATATCCTCCTCCATGAGGAAGTCCTGGAACACCAAGAGGGTTCTGTTTCAGCAGAGAGAGAAATTGTCATGGGTCAGGAATTTTTTCTCCAGTTTGCACAATGTCATGATTTCAACCAAGGTTTGGAACACTGTTCCTGTGAAAGTTTCAGGGTTTATGCTTTAAAAACAAGTCAGTCTTCCTGAACTTTTTTTTGTTGTAATTTAAAAAAAATTCTGTTAAAATTACTCAATTATCTTAATTCGCTTAATTCCTGGAGCCTCATGTGAATTTTCTAGTTAAATATATTAATTCGGGCGGCTTTGGCAAAATTTTTGCACGCTTTTAACAAAAATATTACCTTTTCAGGTTTTTTCAACAGAAGTTGGCCTTTATATACTGTAATTTAATCATTCATTAAAAGCCGCTCACGGGGGACAGCTGGTACACACTGGGTGAGAGGCAGGGGTTCACCCTGGACATGTCACCAGTCCATCGCAGGGCAACACACACATTCACACCAAAGGGGAATTTAGATTATTTAAATAACCTAACCGCATGTTTTTTGGGGGAAACTGGAGTACCCAGAGGAAACTCACACAAGAATGGGGAGAAAATGCAAATTCCCTCCAGGAACGTCAGCCTCAAACCAGCAACCTTCTAACTGATTTTTTTTAAATGATCACAAATCTCTAGTGTTAAAAACATTGACTGTATCGTATTTTAATTTAGGTGAGCAGTGGTGTGTGGCTTGATTTTGGTCATAATGGAGCATTTTAGAGTGAAGTTATTAATTATTTTCTGGTCTAAACATTTTTTTGAGGGGGTTTGGCACTTTGCTGTCGGTCCCTTAGTGATCCTGTATAATGCGCATACATACGAACGTGGAGAAAAACTTTACAAAAATAGCATTACATTGTGTCCAATACGAAACACAGATAAAATAAAAGTGACTTGTCTATTAAGAAAGTTTGGGTCCCAGGCTATTGAGCAGAGAAAATGGAATCTGTGAGTCTGCTGCAAACTTTACTGAATTATGCTATGGTCACCTAGGTGATCTGTTGAATCTTCAACTTTTGTCTGTTTGGTGTACGGCTGGCCAACTGGTTAAATTTTTTTTTTAAAAACAGTTCTGACTGTCTCTTTGGTGTTTTACCAGAATGCTAATGCTAGCTAGCGTGTTGTTTATTTGGTACATGAATAGCATGATGCCCAAATCACGCTGCAGCTGCGTCGTCATGTGCCGGCTGTTAGAACGGACCAGTCATTAGTTTTTCTCTGCAGGAACCAATTTATTTTCACATGGCGTGCGGCCTACTGCTTGCAAACAGCTGCTCTAGATCAGGATTGGCAAATCTGTTCAGCATGATGAGCCTGAATAAAACCCCTCATCCCTGTGAAGAGCCAGACAACAGAAGACTTACAGTATATTCCAAATTACATAATTATTTGAATAAATATGAATGCTCATCTTCATATTTGCACTCACATCAATTAGGTCAAGTTTCTCCAGCTCCAATGGTAAAATGATGCCTTAGGACGAGACTGGGTTGGTTCAACTATTCATTTTAAATATATATATATATATATATATATATATATATATA
>SRMA01027226.1:187407-227545 GCA_007224835.1 Danionella cerebrum
TTTGAAAAGCTGCCAATACACAATAGAATTCTTGCATAAAATAAATAAAAGTGACACATTTGGGTGATATTTTAAATAAATTGCACTCTTTATAAGAAAAACACATTATTTTTTTTTAAATAAAAAAATGAAATACTGCAACTAGTTAGGACCTGAAAACTTTTAACACTAGCAACAACTTCAGCTTATATATCAACAAAACTAACTATTTAAGTTTTAGGCTAAAAAGATTAACCTATCCACATTTTCTGAAGAGAGCACAGATCTGGTTGCAGTGACAATATCTCCAGCAGTAGAAAATGTTAGATGTGTTGCCTGCCACATACCCGATCTCAGTGGAACAATGTCGGCATACAACTTTAAATTTATCCACTCGTCTATCCCCGTTGTGTATTTTAACAGAGAAGCCAAAGTGTTCCCAAACAGGAGACCATCTTCAAGCTCTAGCTTCTCTTTAGCTTCCATTTTCTAACTCGTGCTCTGCTACTAGAAACAATGTTCCTTCCTAGGCGAAGTAGTAGATTACAGTAGAGCTGCACGTCACTCAATAGCGTCCGTGCGGAAACTCGCCTAGGAACATTGTTCCGCTGCGCTTAATATCGCGCTAATAATACATTTTTATTATTTAATACAAATACCGAATACCGAAACGGTACGCATGAATATGTTACTCTTTTATCAGGAATCACAGAAATGATTTGATTTGTTTAAATGTTTTAACTTTATGTAATAAATTTACAATGAATGTACAATTTGTTCTTTTTCTTTCCTTTAGGAGAAGAGCAACAGATGCATCAAAAAATGTCTGCACATGCCCAATGAATCTCTGATAAAAAGTTTTCTGTGATCATCTACACATACTTCTTTCTAGAGAACAATAGATCAGAAATGGAGGGTAATACATAATCTTTCACTAAATATAAGCATTAAATACCTTTAATAATTTTATTAATAACAATGATAAACATACTTAGTTTCTTTTACAAGAAAGTAGTGTCAGTTTTATAACGAGATATGTCTATAAATGTAATTAAATGCTAAAGAAATATTTTATCCATGTCAGATTACAGAATAAAAAAAAAAGTTGAAATGAGCTGATCAAATACACGTCAATTCCTGACGAACAATGAGTTACATTTTGTTTCAGTCAAATTACTGCTTTACCTTTAATGGGATTCATGTTTTCAACTATTCTGCCAATACAATACATCGCATTTCCCATAAAACGCTTCCAAACCCAGACTACAGTTGGCAAAGAACACCAAATGGATCTTTAATAACACTCAATATTACAGAAAATACTGTAAACTGTCAAATTCTGACACTCCTAGCTTTTGTGTTTGTTTACATTTTGTGAAGTAACAACTTTAAGTCTGTTTAAAGTATTCCATGCATTAAAGCCACTATGTTTCAGCTATTATCTTTTTTCTTACTGTTGTTGTGAAAGGTTATCAGGGTTCTTCTAGAGTTTTAGAATTGCAATGGTGTTTCCAGGGACCATCTCTGGTTGATAAAAAGCCTAGAATTGGTCTTTATGAAGGACATTTCTCAGATAATCACTCTTAACTCTTGAATTCAAACCAAAAAGAGAACCAAAAAAACATGTTATATAGCACCTCCAAAGAACCATGAAGAACCAAAAAGAGCTTTAGGGGTGTTTTGGAGCAAAAACATGCTCTATGGCACCTTCAAATAACCAGTGAAGAACCATAAAGACATTTGGAGGTTCTTTAGAGCACAAACATGCTCTATAGCACCTCCAAAGAACCAAAACGACCTTTAGGGGTTCTTTGGAGCAAAAACATGCTCTATGGCACCTTCAAATAACCAGTGAAGAACCAAAAATACCTTTGGAGGTTCTTTAGAGCACAAACATGCTCTATAGCACCTCCAAAGAACCAAAAAGACCTTTAGGGGTTCTTTGGAGCAAAAAATGCTCTATAGTACCTTCAAAGAACCGGTGAAGAACCAAAAAGAGCTGTAGATATTCTTTAGAACAAAAACATGCTATATAGCACCTCCAAAGAACCATGAAGAACCAAAAAGAGCTTTAGTTGGGGTTCTGGAGCAAAAACATGCTCTATAGCACCTTCAAATAACCGGTGAAGAACCAAAAAAACCTTTAAAGGTTCTTTAGAGCAAAAACATGCTCTATAGCACCTCCAAAAAACTGGTGGACTACCAAAAAGAGCTGTAGATATTCTTTAGAACAAAAACATGCTATATAGCACCTCCAAAGAACAATGAAGAACCAAAAAAGAGCTTTAGTTGGGGTTCTGGAGCAAAAACATGCTCTATATCACCTTCAAATAACTGGTGAAGAACCAAAAAAACCTTTAAAGGTTCTTTAGAGCAAAAACATGCTCTATAGCACCTCCAGAAAACTGGTGAAGAACCAAAGAGAGCTTTAGGGGTGTTTTGGAGCAAAAACATCTATATAGCACCTAGGGGTGGGCGATATCTCGATATTTAAAATATATCGAGATATTTTTTAAACTCGCTATGAATTCTGGCATATCGTACATAACGATATAATGTCTATATTTAATTTTCGCCAATTTGCTTGTTTGCCTTCTCTGTGCTGTGCTCGTCCGCGCCTCCTTGCTTTTGTTTCCCCTCCCCTTGCCTGTCGTCTCAATCAACATGGCGGCGCCCGCAACCAGCCCGGAGGTTACAGAACTTGTTGCAAAAAAAGAATTGCTGGCTCCATTATATGGAAATACTTTGGTTTTAAGTCGTCAGACGAACAACAGACAGATGTCTACTGCCGTGAATGCCGTGAAAGTTGCTGCCAACCAAAGCTCAACTAATCTCCACAATTCTATAACGCGGAGTGTAGAATATGAAAGACAGAGCAAGGTGGTGTAGCATCACAGAGTCCGTGGCATTTCACATAGCGGTGGACATGGCACCCATATCCGTCGTTGAACAACGTGGCTTTAAACGTATGCTAAAAACACTTGATCCCAGTCAGATACAGTTTACCTAGTCGGCATTACTTTTCGAGACAGGAACTCCCGCGACTGTACACTACAGAGAGAGCGCGGCTTGCTGCTGAATTGGAAAAGGTTACTTACAACAGAGGTCCTGCAAAGATGAGCTTGAGTTGAGTTGTTTTATTTTTGAATGAAAAGAAGGCAATGTGTATTATTTTACAGTTAAATTATTATTTATGTTATCAGGGATTTTGTTTATATCCTAAATGTTACAGGAGCACTTTGTTCCTATGCACTGCCTGTTTTTTAGTTGTTTTATTTTTGAATGAAAAGGCAATATGTATACAAGGAAAGAAAATTTGCAGAAGCACCTCTGAGCTTCAATAAAAAACGACTTTGACATTTGTATTATTATTATTTTTTTTTGCAGTAGGGTTTTTTTTGGGGGGTGGGGGGGTGATTATAAATCATGTAAAGATATCGAGATATATATCGTATATCGAGATATAGCAAAATATATCGAGATATATTTTTTGCTTCGCATCTTCATTGCTTCATAGCCCTAATGGACAAGATTAAGAACGAGCACATCAGAGGAACAGCTCAGGTTGGTTGTTTTGGAGGCAAAGTCAGAGAGGCCAGATTGAGATGGTTTGTACATGTGCAGAGGAGGGATACTGGTTATATTGGTAGAAGGATGTGGAGATGCCAGGCAAGAGGTCAAGAGGAAGGCCAAAGACGAGATATATATTGATGTGCTGAAAGAGGACATGAAGGTAGTTCGTGCAAGAGTAGAGGATACTGAGGACAGAGTTAGGTTGAAATGGATGATTCGCTGTGGCGACCCCTAAACTGGCAACAGCCAACAAGGAAAAGAAGAACATTCCCGAGGGTGGTTCTCTTGGATTTATGTGCTGAATTGGGTCCAGCATTTCAGAGGCAATTGCTATCCGGGTCTCCACCTCCCCCACAAGAAATTCAGCTTTTTTCCACTTTTTTCTACCTCTGACATGAATATTCATGACTATTTATAGTGTGGGGTATACAAGGCTTGTTTTTTGCGGAAACCCATACGTACTGAACTGCGCACACTTGCGTCCCATCAGTGATTTATAAACGGAAGATTGCTTGCAGGTGTGAGCACAAACGGTTTTATAAATCTGATTTTGACATATTTTTTTGGGTTGCGCGCACATATTTGACCTTTCTGACATACGTATAACACCTTTCTTATACTCACACTCTTTGTCTGACCGTTACCAAACCAACCTATCGCTGCTATACCTGATTGAACCTCTTGTGTCAGTCCAAAGTCTTGTTCCGTCTAAAATGCGTGAATCTTGGTGTTTCCCCTGCTGTGTCTTTCTTTCTAGATATGGTGTTAGTTGGATTCTGGGAGGCTCTTCAGTATCTGCCAGCCCTGATGCTCCACTATCTCTGAGCATCATCAGGCCAAGGAGACTGAAAGCATTGCTGGGTAAACTCGGCCCTGCTTTCGACCCTGTCTCTAAGTATTGAATGAATATTGTGAACTTGCATTTTGGTCAGACACTAGTGGACCCAGCAAGAGACTTTGGAGAGACAAGGAGCCTCTATGACAAGGAACTCGTATGAACTCGTTACACGGTGGAGAGCATCCTCAGCCAAGTCACTGATCTCACCGCCCAGCTGAGCATGTATTACAGCAGTGAGCAAACCCAGTGTTGTGCATTTCTCAAGCAATGTGGTTTCATTTTTTTTCCCTGCAGCTGAGAGAGCCTTATTGGGTTTCATTATTTTTCGCATCTTTTAAGATGGAGATGAAAAAGGCATTTAACCGCTGTCTTGAGGCTTTTACGAGCCCTCATGTCTTTGAATCAAGGTTCCAGCCCTGTCACTGAGTTCACTGTGGAGTTTCACATTATAGCTGCTACGCCGGGGTTGAACGAGATCCGACAAGAGATGTATGCTTGAGAGTTACCCTGCATCCATCTGTCCAAGAAGGAGAGACCACAGCGTATTACCAATGCTTGTGTCTCTACTGTAGCGACCCCGGACATTTTGCATCGTCCTACCTGGTAAAAGCCAACGCTCGACAGTAGACCATCATCCTAATGTTCTGTGTTACACCAGCCAGTACAGCTGCCTTGCTAGATTCTGGAGCTTGCTGGATGGCTTGCTGTGGCCATGCATTGATTACCTTGGATCTGTTCCTCTCATGAGTTCTGCCATGGATATCATCAATAGTGCCTAATTTTGTACCAAAGTGGACCACTGCAATGCAAACTTGTATTTGCAATGCCACCTCATTCACGTGCGTGAGGGGGATGAATTGAAGACCACCTTTAACACACCCCTCAGCCTTTTTGAGTACTGGGTCCTCAGTAATGCCCCAGTAATGCATTGTCCAAACCTTCGTTATTGATGTCTAGCACATTCCTCAACGTGTTTGTCCATCTTGACGACATCCTAATTTTCCAATCCAATGTCCCCTCCCATGTCCAACATGCGAATGGATGGAGTATGGTCCATTGAAACGGTTCTTTTGGGACCCTACTTGAAGCATCTTTGACAAGTCCTAAATAGAGGACTATAAGCACTCCCACATATTTTTTTAAGTCGTCATATACTCCCCTCATCATTTCATTTAGCTGATTTCACTTGATTGGAGATCCGAAGTCTTGTCCTGTCTGGAGTGTGTGGATCTATTCCCCTGCTGTGAGTGAGTGTTCTGGACACAGGGGTTGTTGGATTCTGTGTGGCTCTCCGCTATCTGCTTGCTCTGGCTGCTAGCTTCAGGTGCTGTGCTATCACTAAGCGTCATTGGGCCACTGAGATTGAAATCGTTATTACGTGAACTGATCCCTGCTCTGAACTTTGTCTCAGAGTATTAAATGAAAAAGTTGAACTTGCATTGGGTCCCCTCGCATGGTTGCACCTAACACTCCAAAATTGGAACCACATCCAATATGAAATGTATTTGTCAGACAGCTGGGAGGATAATGAGAAGGAAATATACACATTTTAATGGATAGGTAATTAAAAAAGCAACGGGAAAAGGAAATGTCCTCTATTCCTCGTAATAAGAATAATTACAGGGAGACATGTGAGAAGGGGAGAATGTGGTGGGGAGAAATGGAAAAGAAGAGATTTTATTTACCGGACTAAGAATAGGACATATGAGACTTAACTTTATATTACAAAAGATAAAAAAAAATGCAAAAATGAGATGCAATAAAAAGGAATCCGTTTACCAGGTGCTGATAGAATGTAATAAATATGAGGGAAAAGAAAGTCTCAAAAAGCTAGTTCAGAAAACTGAACCTTCATATACACTAGGAAATATCATTGGGTTAAGATGTCAGGAAATATATAGCAACTTAATACAAAATCGCAAACAAACTGGTTTCATTAACAGGGTATAGAAATCAGAGTATGGAGCGTCATGATTCACACTCCAATTCAAAAGGTGGCAGTAGCGCACCTACACATTGGTCAACCGCCATAAAAACAAAGGAAGAAGGCGGCGGCAACGCACTAAAATAAAAGCTGCCGCGAAACACCGTCAGAAAAAGACAATGGCGAACACAGATGCCGTGGCTGATTTTATCAACCAGAACCGCAGCTTAACTGATGTCGTGGATTCCTACCGCGGCTTGTCAGAGAGCGACAAACACTGGCAGCATCGGCGCGAGTTTTTACTGCGGAACATCGCGCGCTTCCCTGAGAGGGACCAGCTACTCGCCCTCTCCATGGTCTGGAGCAATCACGTGTTCATGGGCTGCAGGTATAGCAATAACAACTTGTCGGCTAACGGTACACTACCCCCTGTATACGTTGATATCTCGTGAATCGGAGTCGTCCGTTGGACCGATGCGACGAAGCGGCCGCCATCTTAGAACGGGACAAGTGACGTCTAAGAACCGTACTGGTCAATGGAAGTTGAACTGTTCCAGCGAATAAAATAACCTTAGCTCACTTTATTTTATTTTTTTTTCTTAGAAATCTCAGATAGTTTTATAATACAGTAATAATGAATTATTATATTATTAATATTATAAACTATACATATAAATTTCCATAAACCTTCACAAACTCTCGCATGCAAACAAATAACGTTACTGGTCATCAACAGTATTGGAACTCATAACGATGCTGATGATTATATAGAAAAAAAGTAATCAACAATGTAAAATGAAACATGATTTTAAATATAGATAAATTAAATTAGAACGATAAGAAAATAAATAATATAATAATTATATATTATTAAAGGACTGGGCATTTTACTATTTTATTTCAAAAACTTGTAGTCAAATTTCACAAACTGCTTCAAAAATCAAGAAAATCACACTAGAAAACATTTGCATATCCGCAATGGCAAAACTGAATGGATGTTTCAAGTTCATTGGAGCCAAAAAGAGCATGTAGTGTCAATATAATTAAGTCTTTTCAAAGAACACTTGGCAGAGAAAACTCTATGAACCGATCTTCCCTTTCCTGTACCAAGATCGCACCATTACAACGTACGTGGAAGGCGTCATCATTCTCTGTTGAAGATATCTATGTTTATTTGCCATGGAACATTGAAGCGTCACATGATTTAAGCTGAGTTGTCAACTCCTCTGTAAAAAAAACGAAGTCGCTATAGGCTGGCTCAAAAGTCGCTGGTTTGGGTCATCGCATTATTTGCATTAATCCACGTGACATTGCAAATAACATTTCCTTTGATCGTGTGAGATCAGGTCAGCCAAACGAGCAATGTCGTTAATTTTTATTTTTTTTTTCTCATACTGCATTGGTTAAGATAAGGGAGTGCTCATCTGTCAAAAAAAACGAAAGGACCACAATTCCCTTCTCGGCACTATGCTCACTTTTAATTAATATGGGTTAAACACAAAGCAGAATTGCCAGTAGACAGAATGCCTAGTACCATTTACACAAAAGGGCACACGATGAGAAGCCTTTAATAATTAAAGCACACTAAACACAGATCAGAACTTTAGGAATTAAGATGCTCACTAAACAGATTTCTATCTATTAAAAACAAAGAATAACTGACATTTGTACTTAATGTTCGTCTTCACACCAAACCTACTCTATGCAGTGATTTTATTATTATTATTATGAATGCGTTGTGCAGTAGCTTTGGGTATTCTTTGCCATTGGGCAATCTGGTGCTCTGTAGAAGGACTGAGGCGCTCTCTGTTTGTTTGCAGGTACAGCCCAGCTCTTCATGAGAGAGTGACTGCAATGGCCGAGGGGATTGAGGTTTGTGATGCTCCTGTCTTCAAGACCAGAGATGAACTGATGCAAAAACAGAAGGTCAGATGCACGGCTTTCTCCTCACACAAAACAATACTTAATCATTTAAATCATAATTTGTAATCTAAGAATTTATATAAATGTCCAATATTTTTAAGTGCCACATTGCTTACAAACTAAAAGGGGCAGAATCAGTTTTCCGGTTTTACCTTTTACACACAAAAAAAAGCAGTGAGTTGACAGCCACCTGATCCGTCCAGCTGCTGACTCCACGATTCACTGCATGGACACACCGAGTTTTAACCTTTAGAAGTCCAGTGCGTGTGCCAGTCACAGCGGACACAGTAGGAATGACTCGACTCATTGTGTAGTTTTGATTTATGTGCAGGTTTCTAAAAGGTCATTTTTTAAAATATTTTTTGTGTTTAAACAAATATTCCTAGAGTTATGATATAGTATTTGCGAGGTAATGCAAATAAAAATGTGGGAAAATGCGCAATTATCTTTCAGTTGTATTTTACAAACCCCAAATAAGTGCCACCCTGTGGTGAAAATAAGGGATAACCATTGGAAGTACAAGACCTGTGATTTGGCTTGTGTTTGTTCTGGCACAAAAAAGGACAATGGGACAAAACGTGCTTGGAGTAGTGTATATAAGGTTTAGGAGAAATTCACCTGTCTTTGCTTTATGAAATATTTAGATTTTTGTTCAAAAGCTTGAAAACTGTTTGTTTGAAATGTTTGCTCAGAATTGTATTTTTGTACAATTTCAGGTTTATTGTGGAATTATTGCATAATGTAATGAAAAAGGCTAAACTAAAAAGTGTGTGTGTATATATATATATATATATATATATATATATGCCAATAAATTGGATTAATGTGATGATAAATCACCCAGCAAAATGTGTCTCATCATGACGGCCCTGTGCATCAAATGAAGGATGAGTACGTAAACAATGCGTGTGCCGTGTGTGGTTCAGTAAATATTCGGCACACCTTCCATAGCATGGGAAAGTTGTCAAGTTTTAATTTTGTGATTTGTAATATTTAGTTTAATCTAGTCTTTTTTTTCTGCAGAGTTGAAGTTGGAGGGATTGGTTGAAATCTCCAGCTGCTCTTCGTCTGGTGTGTGTGTGTGTGTGTGTGGGGGGGGGGGGGTTCAGCGTGGGTTTACACATCCGCTTTTAATTGAAATGGAATTTTAGTATTTTGTCCACAACTTGTAAATCAAAATATTGCTACTCAATCTCTTTTAAAATTTGAACAAACAGAATCATTGTTTTAACATGTTTTGACTGTGTTATTTTTGAAAAATAAATGCTTTAAAAACTGACATATATTCCCCATTTCTTTCACACTCTAAATAAACAAACTGAACATTTGCATAAGGATTTACAACTCACTGTTTCACTTTTATTGTCCTGAGTATGATGAGAAGAAATCGTAGAAGGCAGTTCTCCGAGCTTCATTTTCTTTGTATTTTAGAAAGGAACTGTTGAAAAGAAATGCTGGTCACCGCTGAGAATACTGCCGCGAGAGACACAGTGCTTTTATTTACTGTAAACATCCCATTTGAATGTGAAACTGTATTTGAGCAAACTATTGGTAGAAACACCACTGATCAGAGAGCAGTCTCACCGTCGAGCGATTGACATTGTGTATAAGATGTTCATGTCACAGAGACAATATCAGTTCCTTTGAATTCAGCAAAAAAAGAAACGTCTTCTGGCTTTCAGTAAAACGTAATGTGCATCATCAGCGCTCCTCATGCACACAGATGAGCCGGGCCCCTGGGCATCTCTCTTCGGGTGTTTTTCAGTCTCTTTAGTGTCCCGTAAGCTTCTCTTCACGACCATTCATTCCCCAGGTGCATGTTAATTAGTTGTGGTTCTGGTTAATTGAACTTCCTGGTTTAAACTCTTTATGATGAACATCATTGTTGAAATACACAGTCCTGAAAACGAGACGTTTCTCTTTTTTTTTTTTGCAGAGTTTATATGTGATGTAGACTTCTATATTCTGTATTTGTATGTGCTTGTCACAACACACTACTGTGTTGTATGAAACTGTAAAGGATGCTGTGTGAGGGTGGAATATTTTATCTCTCAGTTCTCAATGTTTTCATTAAAATCTCAAAACACTTCTCCCGAGAGCATCATATGTGCGCTCGCTCGCTCACCAATTAAAAACCTATTGTCCATTAATGTGTCCATAAGATGTCACTCCAAAGACAAGTGTGGTAACACATCAGTAGTTTTATTCACATTACTGATGCATTTGCCATATATAGAGAGAGATTTAAGTTTATAATTAAAGTTAAATATGTAGTTTAAAATGACAAGTTGTTAGTCCATTTCAATGCTCAGTAGGTTCAAGCGTATGCTGCTGAAGTTAAATCTGTACTCTTTAACATGTAAAATAATAACAATAAATCATTAAAGCTGTGTTCATACATTCACACCCCCTGGCAAATTTTCTGATTTCTTGGCCTTTTTAAAGAAAAGGGGATTGAACAGGAATACAGAGCAAATGAAGAAGAATAAAGTGTGAGTTTGATTTGTTTGAAACCGGGTTATTAATTGTAGAAAGTAACAGTAATTATTAAAATGGAATATTTTATTCTCAATAAATAACCAAACTTCAAAAATTATTTCTTCAGAAATTACATAGATTTTTTTTTTTGTTTACATTTATTTTCATGTGGCTCATGTATCCCTCAAAAACCTTGTTTTTTCACATTACTGCACCATGTGACTGACTGCTGGCATCATCACATCAGGAGAAAGATCCTTCACGCTGTCGACGGACGAGTCATTCTCAAATTCTTGTGTGCGGCAGACTCAAGGCTGTAACCTCATCAGAAATTGCTGCAGATATGCATGTGCCATGGGGCAACCTCCCGCTTTTCCTCTCGATGCCTAACAGGAAGTGACTAAAGTGCAGTTCCTCCACCGGCCGCTAGAGGCTGGCTCCAGAAGTGAGCAGGTTCTCATTCACTCCAAATAGGTCTCTCTGCCCCCAACTTCAAGGCATCATTTATGAAGAGTGACCATTTATGATGCAGTGTGTAACATCACTCTGAGAAGTGTTTGGAGTTTAAATCCACTGAAAGTCCACTAATAGTAACGCGTCGACTCTGAGATGCAGAAACAAGTTCTTTCCTCCAAACGAATCTTTAGCTCAAAACTGTGACACCACCAGATACTAAACCCCTCCCACTGACACATCCTCCATTCATGTTTTAAAACAAAGCTCCTCCTACTCTCAGTGCCAGCCTACTGGTGTCGTGCAGTTTCCAAACAATCAAAGTGGCAACACGTTACTGTAACTGGACATCTACCGCTGAGAGGAATCCTGCTCCAATCGCTCCATCAGGCCCTGAGACCTCGACTTCCTCAGATGACGCTGTGTCAAGGTATTGTGCCTTTTAATGCCATTTTTACATAACAGATGAGTAATAACAGTGGTGTAACATTGGTTTAGTTTCGGTTCAAACTACCGATCAATCGTCGCTGGTTGAGGCATGTAAAGGAGGAGGTTCAAACGAACGATTCGTTTACTGAGAGCTTTGAAAATTCAGTCAAAATAAATGTGCATCAAAAGACAATTGAGTGTTTTGTGGGCTCAAGTAGATTTGTTTAAGTCTCCAACAGCCGAAGGAAAAGAACCTTTCAAAGGGATGATATGACCTCTTTTGTATCACATGTGTAGAGCTGAGGACCGTTGTACAACTCGACGTGACTGATCTCTGAACACGGCTGGCACTGAGCTCAAAGATAAAGTCGAGTAAAGCAGCGGAAACATTTGAAAATGACGTGAAACAAAAACACGCTCTACACCAGTAAAAGAGTCGTCATCTTTGCTCATAATTCAACTTTATAAGAAGAAGAAGAAGAAGAAGAATTCGGATTCAAACACAAACTAAAGGCGTTACAGCACAGGAGCAAAAGAATCCATCATGCCAGCGAACACACATAGGACTGGACAAGGTTTATTCAAGTTAACTTTACGAATATGAACAGAGCAGTGCAATTTTTAGAAAGTGTGTGTGTGTGTGTGTGTGTGTGAGAGAGAGAGAGAGAGATGGGGGGGGGAGGGTAATGGGCTGGGTTTAAGTGAGAGTGGAGCTTCACTTCTCTTCACACCACTGGTTCTCCTTGCGTACCTGAAACACACACACACACACACACACACAGCTGAGAAATCCTCGAACAGGAAGAGACGGTTTCTACATAAAAAAAATCTATCTGCTGATAGAAAGGTTTCCCATTCAGAGTTTGTGCCCGTATCAGAATTATCAGAATGTCAAATACAACTTTTAAAGACTAAACACAGATGTGTAGAATCACAAGATTAGCATCAATAAATAAATGTATGTATTTCAACTGAACACAACTGCTTTTTTTGCATGTTATTATTATTATTATCATCATCATCAACTGTCCTCAGCCAAGCCTTATATTGAAACGTCACTAAACTGCGCTCCCCTAGAGGGACGTACGATCGCAGCAGTAACAGGAAGCTGATTGGCTGTAGTATGCTAGTGAAACCAAACAAGCTACACCACCACGAATGAACAAAGAGAGAGCTTTACATAGAGATCAGAAAACAAACAACTTAAAAATAAATAAATAAAATAAAGCACCTTTGGACAATGTGAATTTTTACATTGGATTTATTCATTACATTAATTATTCATTAAACACACAAAGTGTTTCCATCCAAGTGTGAAAGCATTTTGCATCTGATCAGATAAAAAGTTTATTCTACTACCGCACAGGTTGCTCCCGTTTGGTTTTCACTTAAAATATCCATCCGCCGGTAACCATAGTAATGCATGTCTTTGGTTGTGAGTGAGACGGCAACAGCAAACTTTTCCAGACTCACTGACCTATGATTACTGGATTGTTTCATTTGTTTCGATTGACGTATTAACAGAATTTATGATTCAAAAGTCTGATTTGTGGAAGATAATTTCGTCTCTCTCTCTCTCTCTAAAGCTGGACTGAGAGACACCAAATCAGCTGCACACGTCACTGTGTTTGCTTTATAAACAGACGTGTTGAAAAGTCTACAATAAAACTTGGCACACAGATCTTTAACCCAAAGCTGTTTGATTTTTACTAAAATAAACTCAATTTGCCTCAAAGCAGTGTGAGTTGTGGTAAAACATCTTGAGCACGGGACGGTTTCTCTGGGTTAACTGACGAGATGACTTCATTGTTTCAGTCATGTATTACAACACTTAGCTTCGTGGTGGCTAACGGCCGCCGCTATAAACGGTATGATCAACTTTAGGGCTGCAACAAACGATTATTTTGGTAATCGATTAATCTATCGATTATTAGACAGATTAATCGATTAGTCATCGATTATTTCAATGATTAGTCAGTAGCCTTTGAGCAATTATTCTGCTTTTTCAACTAGTTAAAATAATGAGTTACAAATATTCTAACTAATAAATAAAATAAGAAAATCACTTCAGCTTTTGAAATACCGTATTTTTCGGCTCATAAGACGCACCGGCACATAAGATGCACCCAATTTTAAAAGAGGAAGAAAAAAGAAAAAAGATTCTGAACCAAATACTGTTGTAAAATATTTTATATCAACTGTGTAAAAGTTAACAGCCAAACATGTAACATGAACAGACAGTAAACAGTAAAAGTAACAAAAAAAAGGCTGTAATGTTTTTCTTTGCCCCCACTCATCACTGTAAAGTCCACCAGTGTTTCCCTTACCATTATATTAGGGGGGCGCCCCGCCCCCCTTGAAGGTCAGGTTAATTTTATTTTATTTTCGTCGAATAACGACAGAAGTAATTTATATATAACAGGTCTTTGCTTTTTTCTTTTATTAAACTAAATAGCATTATGTTATTTATACGATGGCATGTAATTTCTGTCTCAACATTTGCGCGTTTACAATTGTCCTCCGTATCGCGCACGGCAGAGTTCCGCCCCGATGTGTGCGCACCGCGGAGTTCCGCTCCGATGCGCGCGCACACACACACCCATCAGCGGACAGAGTCCGCGCTTTAAACGCTCCCAAGGTGGTGACGAGGACAACACGTGTTCTGCTGCGAGCAGCAGCCGGTGTAGCTTTCCTACTCCAAATAAAAGTACAGAAAAGAAACCAAGTGCTGCATGTCTTGCCCCTGACAAGCAGCAAAAGTCTAGCCACCACAGAACGACAGGTTTTGACCCAGCTTGGCTGTCAGAGGCGAAATACTCCCCCTGGCTGTACAAGACTGATCTTGGTAAGTAAGTAAATACACACAAGCATGAATGAACGAATTGATAAATAAATTGCTTAAATAATAGCTAGCTAGTTAGTTATACAATGGCATTTCCTGCTTTAAACTATCACTATGTTAAGTTGATTTTTACTGTTGTTACTATCAGTTATCACTTTTAAAGCCTAACAGTTAATGTATTTACAGGTCAAAACAGACATTCGCAATAGGCTGCAAGGGGACCATCTTGCAGCCTGCATGCGGATCTCAATAAATGGGCCAGAAGTTTCAGACTATCCATACCAAGATGCTCTGGAAATGTTCTTTCAGAAGCCCAGAAAGATGCACTGCAGTGACAAAAGCTGCACACTTTGTGAATAATTAACATATTAAAATAAATCTGATGTTTAGTGTTTAGTTCAGTGTACAGTTTAGTTATTGTACAGTAATTGTTCAGACATTATAATATATTGGTATACTGCAATTAAAAGAAACATATAAACACTATTAAGTGTTTGTGTGAGTGTTTTGCCGCACCACCCGTAACACCCCCCCCCCCCCCAAGGCCATGATCCTAGGGGAAACACTGCATTCTTTTAAACTTTTTAAACAATATTTATAGTTGAACATTGTGTCAAGTAAATTTGACATCTACGCGGCATATAAGCAAAATAAAAATCAAAACGTCTTCACGAGTAAACATTTTATTTACTCGAGTTATTTTGTAACTGGTTTAGTTTGTGCAGTCAACTTGATTGAATGCGCGTTCACGCAGAGGGATGTTTCTTCTTTAACCCCTTAACACCCACCGTCCCGCCCACGCCTCGGAAATGACACGTACAGAAAGATCGCATAATTGCATCCACTATTTTTAAGCAAAATTTGACAAACTATAGATCATTTGAAAGCTGAATTTCTCATGTTTCAGGCGTTATAAAGCATTATAGGTTTAACACACCACAGTGACAACAGTTAGTCAGTTTGTGTAAAGAGTCCTAACAAAGCAAAATCGCGATGCTTACCTTTTAGGATGTCTCTACAGCTACACAGTCAATGAATCTGCAAGTTTCTTATAGCATTGTACTCGTAACAGTCCAACGAATAAAATGCATCCAAGCTGGTACTCAAAAAACGTGTTTACCACAAGAAAAAGACATAAAAAGCACAACAATTCACTTTTCGTTTGCTACAGACGAAAAAAAAAAGTCTGCGATTCATCCGGTTGTTTTGGCATCCATTTTAGAATAAAGCCGTCAAGCAAGGTAGGTTTGAATTCACTAGAGCCTCGTGAACACATTGAGACTACCTTTTCAGGGCAGTGACCAGAATTGGCCAATCAGCAAGCCAGTAAACAAGACTTTGAAAGTGAAGGCCAATGTCGGTCTGTTGTTTTTTCACACGTGTGAACAGCCAACTAATCGCGGTTAAACTCCAAGCAGATTGACGGGTCATTAAGCCAATGAGATGAGCTTTCCTTGGATATACAACTTACCACAGTTCTCAGCATGGAAAACCGGGTATTTTTCATGCACAACGAGAGAAGCGGTTTCCAGATCCTCAGCATGACGCGCAAGAGCGCACAGAGAATCTCATTAGACGCTGTTTGTTGACGCTATTTGTTAATAATTTTGATACTATGGCCTCGAAGAAGACGTTTTTGCGCATAGAGGATATTTTGGACGAGATTCAGTGCCCATCCATCGATGATGAAAGAGACAAATTACTTCAGAGTTCAGAAGAAAGGGATGGCAGCGTGAACTGAGGATTGGATCCAGAAGCTGATCGGTAAGATTCAAAATGTTTATTTATGTCGGCTTTGGTGGATAAAAGTAATGTAATATTATAATTACACCACAACTAACAGTAATGGACAATAATAGTAATAATAATAAGATGACAACAATCCCATTCAAAAGTTTGTTTCTAGTTGAATAACACTGTATAAACTCCACTTCAGATACTAAGTCAAGTTTCTATATTTTTACATAACTGCATAACTATAATTTCATGTTGTTGTTATATAAGTATGTTTTTAAATGGACAGTTTTGTTTTATACTACTTTTTTCTGTTTTATAGTGAGTCTTTATCTTTGTGTGAAGACACTGACTGGGAACCTGAAGCCAAACCCTGCACATTCACACTTCCAACCCCAACATTCACTTCTCCAGATGGGCCATAAAGACAATGACCCAGTGTGGCACACAGAAAATGGCCTGTAACGGTGACCATTCAATATGGGTCTGCACAACTATTGTTTTATATTGTTCTATATATTTATGTATACACTTTTTTTTGCATTTTCTTTAAAAAAAAAAAATAAACATTTTTGGAGTAGTTTATGTAGTGGTATTGATTTGTATTAAAAAAAAGGTAATTTACATCATTCATTCATTCATTCATTGTTTTTTAAACGCCCTTCCAGCTTCTATGGCTATTTCCAGGGCGAGAGCAATTTAAGTTATTGAATTAGATAAAATGTTTAAAACCAGCTCTTCCTAGAAATTTTAATACCATATTTGGATCTACTTGATTAAAAATGTAATCTAGAGTTGTAGAAGAATACAATTGTTTTCTGATGGGGGTTAAAAAAGGACAGTCAGCTAGAATATGTTTTATAGAGGAACTTTACATGAGCGGCATTCAGCTCGACTATCTCCAGTTACTAAAAACTGGTGCGTGAGCCTAGAGTGTCCAATTCTGCATCTTGTATAAATGACCTGTTCCCATCGATTGTTGAATTGTGTTTGTTTCTTTCCAATGTTAGGATTTATTTCATATAATTTATTTTTGATGCACAGGTTCCATTCAGTCTGCCATCTTTTTCCAATGTAAGAAGTGAGAAATGGTTTTAAATCTGATGCTGGTATCTGGCATAGGGTTAGTTCTTGTTTTGTAGAGGCTTTGGCGATGCGGTCCGCTCGTTCATTTCCTGGAATTCCAATGTGTCCGGGTATCCAGTAGAAGAGTATGTGAAAAGATTTTCTTCTCAGATATGCCAGTTTAATTAGTATTTCTGTTATTATTGGGTGGTTTTTCCCATTGTTTTCCAGTGCCTCGAGGCATGATTTGGAGTCAGAAATGATGAGGTATTCTTTCCGGGTTCTGGTTTGGATGAACTGTAGTGCCATCAGTAAAGCCTTTGCTTCTGCTGTGAAAACTGAGCTGTGGTCTGAGATACGAACTCCTTGTTCATGCCCTTTTGTTGTGAAGGCTGCAGCCACTTTGTTTCCAGATTTTGATCCATCTGTGTATACCGTGATGTGGTTTGGGAAATGGTCCCTGAAGTCTAGTAGTCGTTGGTGGTAGATATTTGGGTGTGTTTTCGATTTTTGTTCGTTTCCTAAGTTGAAGTGAATATTGGGTTTTTGGTGGTCCCACGGTGGAATTTTGCACAAGTGCGTTTGTACCAGTGATTCATAGTCAATTTTGAGGTTTTCCAGGTGTGATTTCATACGCAATCCAAGAGGACGGCTTTGCTTTGGTTTCTTGTTATAAAAAGTTAAAAGTTGATTTTAAAAAACTGGGGTAAAGGCTGGGTTTTCTTTGTTGGTCCTTAATTTTATTATATATTGCAGAGCACTAGTTTCAGTCGTCTGTTTTCCAGTGATGGCTCATTTGACTCTACATATAAGCTTGGGATTGGTGATGTTCTGTAGGCGTCTAGTGCCAGTCGAATGCCTTGGTGGTGTATGCTGTTGAGGGCTTGGATGTAAGATTTCCTAGCTGAGCCATAGATGATACTCCCGTAGTCGATCCTAGATCTGATCAGAGTTCGATATATGTTCATCAGGGTCGAACTATCTGCGCCCCATTTAGTTTTGGATAAAACCTTTAAAATATTCATGGTTTTAAAACATTTTTCTTTTAATGCTTTGATGTGTGGGATAAAAGAGAGTTTGTTATCGAAGATAACTCCAAGAAACTTGGTTTCTTTGGATAGTTTAATTGGGGTTCCATCCATAAATAGTTCTGGTTCATTGTGTAACGACCGTAGTTGGCAGAAATGAGTGCAGATTGTTTTTGCTTGTGAAAACTTGAAACCATTTTGCATTGCCCAGTTCTGTATTTTATTTATCTTCTGTTGAATCTTCCTTTCAATGGTTGCCATATTCTTGCTTTTATAGCATATGCAGATATCGTCTACATACAAGCTGCAGAGTACGTCGGTACCAATGATATTGGCAATATTGTTTATTTTAATATTAAAAAGGGTCACAGATAGGATACTTCCTTGGGGTACTCCAAGTTCTTGTTCATATCGATCTGATAATGTATTTGTGACTTTGACTCTAAAAAAATCTTTTGGCTAAAAAATTCTGGATAAAAATTGGCAGTCGCCCTTTAAAATTCATTCCGTGTAAATCTTTTAAAATTCCCTGTTTCCAAGTTGTATCGTAGGCTTTTTCTAGATCAAAAAATACTGCTATTGCATGTTGTTTTCTGATGAAAGCATCTCGAATGTAGCTTTCGAGTGAAACAAGGTGGTCAATTGTACTTCGTCCTTTTCTGAATCCACATTGAGTGTTGCTGATATGTTTTTCCGATTCCAGCATCCAGACCAGTCGTTCATTGACCATTCTCTCCATGGTTTTACACAGGCAGCTGGTCAGGGCAATAGGCCTATAGTTTGAGGGGTCACTGTGATCCTTTCCAGGCTTTGGAATAGGGATTATTACAGCTTGTTGCCATGTTGGTGGGATATTTCCAGAAATCCAAATGGAGTTGTAGAGCTTAAGCAGTAATCTAAGAACAGTGGATGGCAGATTTTTTATAAATTGATAGTGGACATCATCTGGACCAACGGCTGAGTCGTGAGATTTCTTCATAGCTTTTTGTAGTTCGTCCAACGTGAAAGGCTGATTATATGGTTCTTCATTATTTGAGTTAAAGTTAATTTGTCCTTTATGTCCATCGCGGAGGGCTCTGAACGCAGCACTGCGATTTTCAACTGAAGAATTACTTTCAAGTGTTTTTGCTATTTCGTTTGCTATTTCTTGCGCTGATGTCAAGATATGATCCTTTCACTTAATGTGTTGTATTTGTGGACTGGTATTTTTTCCTTTCATTTTCCGAATCAGCTTTCACACTTTAGTTGGTGAAGTATTTGTTGACAAATTGGAAACAAATCTTCTCCAGCTTTCTTTTTTACTTTCATTTATTGTTCTTCTTGCTTGTGCCCTTTCCTTTTTGAGTTTAATAAGATTTTCAGTAGTTGGATGATTAGAGAAACATCTTTCAGCTTTTTTCCTCTTTTTAATAGCCTTCTTGCAATCTTCGTTAAACCATGGAGTTCGTTTAGTGGAGTTTTTCCAGGACGTTTTTGGGATGGATTCTTCAGCTATAGAAATGAGGGTTTTTGTGAAGTTTTCCATAGCATTTGGATCATCTTCAAGGAAACCTGCAAATTTCTCATCACATAGAGCTTTAAAATAAGCCCAGTTTGCTTTTTTAATTTGCCACCTTTGCACTTTAAAATCTTCTTCTTGTCCTTTAATTGTTATAACTAATGGGAAATGGTCACTTCCACATAAATCAGGGTGGACTTTCCAGGATAAGTCTAAAAGGAGTTCGGGCTGACAGATGGTTAGATCGATTGCAGAGTAGGTTCCATGTCCTGGGTGCAGATAAGTGTTTGAACCATCATTTAAAAGACATAAATTGTTATTCTCAATAAAATCTTCTATTTTCCTTCCTTTCGCGTTGCACTGGTTGCTACCCCACAAATAGTTATGACTGTTAAAATCTCCCATTAAAATGAAAGGGGGAGGAAGTTGGGTAATAAGCTGGTTTAGCTCTGTGTGTTTTATATTTGCATCTGGAGGGATGTAGAGAGAACAAATTGTGATGGTTTTCCTGAGTGTCAATCTTACTGCAGTTACTTGTAGATTACTAGTGAGTTTGATATTGCTGTGAATTAAATCACTGCGTATTAGAATGGATGTTCCTCCAGAAGCACGCTTGTTACTGGGACCAAGAGTGTTCAAAATATTAAAATGTTTGAAAGAAATAGTGTTGTCTTTTGACAGTTGTGTCTCCTGAAGACATACAACAATGGGGTTGATGACAGCAATTAAGCATTGTAGCTCTGTATAATTAGCCCGAACTCCACGACAGTTCCACTGAATAATCTGTTTTTCCATCACCTGTTTGGAAGGATGGGGACGTTTGTCTTCATTCTACCTCGGGGGATGGACTTCGACTAGGGCATTCTTTTTCTTTCATTTCTATATCTTTTGGTTCTTTTATTTTTGTAGGGTCATCCTTGGGATTTGCAGCCCTTTGTTTCTTGCTATTTTTTGTTCCTTTTTCATTTTCAACTGGACTTTGGTTCAGGTGTGTATCCTTGGTAAGTACTTCACTCTGCGTTCCTGAAGTCTTTGTTTTTGAAGGAGCAATATTAGTTTGGGGTTTGTCTTTATGCATCCAAGTGATGTCTGTCTGGCAGTCAATGGATCTTACAGTTTTTCTTACTGCATCAGCAAATGATTTGTTTATACTGAAGAAGGGGGTAGGAGCAACCAATTTCCTTGCTTCAGGGTAACTGATCTTCTTGGTGCATCTAATCTTCTGTATTTCTTTTTCCCGGATCCACATTGGACATTGTTTTGATGCAGCTGAGTGGTCCCCTGAACAATTACAACATTTGGATGGTTTTTCACAGGGTTCCTTGTCATGTCTTTCTTCACCACAGTTACAACAGATGTGTTTATTATTGCAACTGTTTGAACCATGGCCATATTTCTGGCAATTAAAACATCTAAGGGGATTTGGGACAAAGAGGTCCACTGGTACACTTAAGTATCCGATCAGAAGTTTTTCAGGGATTGTTGGTTTGTTGAAGGTGATAATGTAGGTACTTGTTCTGATTGTTCGTCCTTCTCTTTTGATGGTAATTCTCCTTACATTAGTAACTCCTTGAGGCTTCAGTTCTTCTTGTATTTCTTCTTCATCAACATCTTCCAAGTTCTCTGGTGCGGATCACTCCTTTACTATAATTGAGAGTTGGATGTGGTGATGTCTTCACAGGAACTGTTGCGATCATTTTTGTTTGTAGTAGGTTCTCTGAACTGGCTTTTTTATAACATTCAACAAGAATTTGACCTGATCGCAGTTTTTTCACTTCTTTAACTGTACCCGCTATACCAGCAATGCCTTTCTGGATAGCAAAAGGAGACAGCCTAGTGATTTGATAGTCAGCAGAAGTTGATACAATAATTATAAATTTTGGCCACTCATCATTTTTCGTCGTTGTGTCAATTTTTCCATTTGGGTTGTCAGTTTCTAAATCCGTCCGATGTCGTTTGTGGTTTGGTTTATTTGCCATATTTTTTAGTTTTCTTGTTCATCATCAGTACTCCTCACCCACCTTGGAGCCCAAAAAATAGGGATGCACAGAGCCGCGGAACTCCAGCAGATTATGCATCAAGGATATACTGATGGTATACTCAAGACAGTAAAAGCAACGGGTTGCTTTTTATAACTTGATTGACTCTAAGCCAAAGTGTCTTATAGATGTTTTAAGATCATTTCTTTGACCAGCCGATTGATTGGAACGAGCCATTCCAACCTCCCGTCTAGACGAAGTAGGAGCCAAAGTGTCGTGTTGGAAAGGTGGCAGCCGCAGCTAACCATTTTCCTCAAACACCAGGACCTCTTCCTCCGCCGACACGGGTCGCAACTCACGGCTAACAAGTTGCCCCTTACAATGGGGAATCAGAAAAAAAAGTTTGTTCTGGATCTTCACAAGCGGTGTAGTGGTTGTGTCCAAAATATGCAGATGTAAGTGCAGTCTAGATTTAGTGTAACCCTCGTAAGGGGGGCTTAAGGGTTAATCTCTCTTGCCCAAGGAGAAGACCCTAGCACTACGGAGGGAAGGAGCGTGCCACTGTTCCTTTCACAGGCTGCCTTCGCAAGGATGGGTCCTGCGCCGTACCCGGGTAATTTACATCAATTTGTTCATTTGGTTACCAAGTGCCACTTTGGTGCCAATGGTGTCCGCCTAGACATTGTCATATAAAATTATCTCTAGAAAACACATGTTTAGCTTTATTTTGACAGATTTTGGCCATGTATTAGTCAACAGTTGTGGCTTCTATTCAGTGTTGTCAACGCGGCACGTCACCCTTACAATAGGTCACATGACATCAAACGACTACTCGACAACACAAATATTTACATTACTCGACACACGACCCTTACATTAGGTCACATGACAAACAACTACTCGACAACACAAATATTTACATTACTCGACACACGACCCTTACATTAGGTCACATGACATCAAACGACTACTCGACAACACAAATATTTACATTACTCGACACACGACCCTTACATTAGGTCACATGACATCAAACGACTACTCGACAACACAAATATTTGTCGACAATTTTTTATTGTCAACATTGTCGACTAATCGTTTCAGCCCTAATCAACTTTCGGCCCTGGTTTCTACTGTATCATAGTAACTTGGCGGAGTGGTTTTCTGGCCTCTGCCTCTTGACAGTTCACTTGCTTTGGACATTTTCTCACGCTCAAACCATTAACCAGGCTGATTATAGTTCTCGTGTGTGTGTGTGTGTGTGTGTGTGTGTGTGTACCTGTGCCTCTTCCTCCTCTGTGAAATCATTCTTGATGTTGAAGGTCTTGCGGATCTCCTCAGGAGTTTTTCCTTTGATCATGTTGGCCACTGTCTTACAGGTCACATCCAGGAGGCCTTTAATGTCCAGATAGTTTGCTGCCTAAACACATAAAGAAAAGGTGAGCAAGCCCCCGTCACACAGTCTGTCCATTCTATTTAATAAAAGCGGCTAAAAGATCATCGAGAGAGAGAGAGAGAGAGAACGATACTTCTGCGGAACAACAGGACTTCAAATTTGACATAAAACATGTTCTCTTTTCATCCATGAAGAGCTACGACGTGTGTGAGGCTTTAGATCTACACAAGTGAAGCTTCACGAACCAGAATGAGCTCGAAGAGTGTGCCCTGGTCCACTTTGAGGAATTCCTGGTCCCAGACGGGGATGTCGTCCGTCCTCTTCTCTTTGTTCTCGTCGTCCTCGGGGGGAGGAGGGTCATCTTTGTGATGGGTACACCACTGGATCACCTGACAGAAATAACACACTGCTGGTTTATTTCACATAAGACAAGTGTAGATATTTGTTTGCATGAGGGTTTCAATGCAAACAAATAAGTTTCTCAAATGTTTAAATGGCTTTTTCTACAGTATTTGAGCACATAGCGCTTTCTAGCAGACCTTCTTGAGGATGGCAGCATTAACATTCGGCAGCGGAACTGGATCATCGTCTCCTTCATCATCCATCCCTAGATCTGAGCAGAGAGAGAGAGAGAGTCATTTCACACACCACACCAACAAAGCAAAGTATCTGATATAATAATAATAATAATAAAAGAAGGAACTAGTTATATTTATGCATTAGTGAACTCCTACCTTCAAGCATGGTTTTGATGGTGACTGACTGTTTGGCGATTTCAACATCCACCTCAAACATCTCCCCATCGGAGCTCTGCAGTTTAATCGATGGCATCTGCACTGGTACAAAGACACGTGAACAGAACTCCATTGGAGAAGAGGGACGGAAGGATTTAGAGAAGAATCAATGTAATCACATTTTCAAATCAGCAGATTTATAAAGAAAACTTTTTTTTTATTATTTTAATAAAGACACTCGTTATAATACACAGGGCTGCAACAAATGCTTATTTTCACGAATCAATTAATCACATTATTTTTATTTTATATCTGAGAATTGCATCACACATGCTGGTCATATAATTAGAATATCAAGGAAAAGATCGATTTCAGTCATTTTCAGTTAAAAAAAAGTGAATCTCCACACAGACTGATTTATTTAAAGTCAAATCTAGTCTAATCTAGGGCTGGGCGATATGAAGCAAAAAATATATCTCGATATATTTTGCTATATCTCGATATACCATATATATCTCGATATCTTTACAGGATTTATAATCACCCCCCACCCCCCCAAAAAAACCCTACTGCAAAAAAAAAATAATAATAATACAAATGTCAAAGTCGTTTTTTATTGAAGCTCAGAGGTGCTTCTGCAAATTTTCTTTCCTTGTATACATATTGCCTTTTCATTCAAAAAGAAAACAACTAAAAAAACAGGCAGTGCATAGGAACAAAGTGCTCCTGTAACATTTAGGATATAAACAAAATCCCTGATAACATAAATAATAATTTAACTGTAAAATAATACACATTGCCTTCTTTTCATTCAAAAATAAAACAACTCAACTCAAGCTCATCTTTGCAGGACCTCTGTTGTAAGTAACCTTTTCCAATTCAGCAGCAAGCCGCGCTCTCTCTGTAGTGTACAGTCTCGGGAGTTCCTGTCTCGAAAAGTAATGCCCGACTAGGTAAACTGTATCTGACTGGGATCAAGTGTTTTTAGGATACGTTTAAAGCCACGTTGTTCAACGACGGATATGGGTGCCATGTCCACCGCTATGTGAAATGCCACGGACTCTGTGATGTTACACCACCTTGCGCTCTGTCTTTCATATTCTACACTCCGCGTTATAGAATTGTGGATATTAGTTGAGCTTTGGTTGGCAGCAACTTTCACGGCATTCACGGCAGTAGACATCTGTCTGTTGTTCGTCTGACGACTTAAAACCAAAGTATTTCCATATAATGGAGCCAGCTGTTCTTTTTTTGCAACAAGTTCTGTAACCTCCGGGCTGGTTGCGGGCGCCGCCATGTTGATTGAGACGACAGGCAAGGGGAGGGGGAACAAAAGCAAGGAGGCGGGGATGAGCGCAGCACAGAGAAGGCAAACAAGCAAATTGGCGAAAATTAAATATAGACATTATATTGATATGTACGATATGCCAGAATTCATATCGAGTTTAAAAAATATCTCGATATATTTTAAATATCGAGATATCGCCCACCCCTAGTCTAATCTTTAGCATAACTCTTGAATAAACTCAATTTTGACTCCAAACTGTGTCCATTTAGGGAAACACGATTGATGAAAAGACATTTTCATTCAGGTTAGCAATTAGACAAGTAGGGTGGCATGGTGTAGTACTGTGGCCTTCCAGTTAGAAGCTGGTGACCTTCCTGGAAGGAGTTTGCATGTTCTCCCCGTGCTTGCGTGGGTATCCTCCGGTTTCCCCCACAATCCCAAAACCATGTGGTTAATTGCCCAATCTAAATTTCCAAATTTAGGTGTGAATGTGTGAGTTGGGCTCCTCTTCTTCTTGTGAGTGACTGACTGGTAAACTCATTGTTTGTGTGTTTGCGCGGTTGAACGACACAAGCAATGACGACTCTCTTGGACCAATCAGGGCTCACATATGTCATGCTTACCCAGCCAATCAAGAGAATGGTGTCAGTTCAGATCGATGGCGTCCGTTCTACAACCTCCTTAAAGGGAATTCCAGAAAGGGTGTCGGTTCCACGACCACAACGCCGTGGAAAAGCTATTAAAACCACCCTGAACTGAACTGTACCATGTCGTGCAGTCAAAAAGTGCGGTTAGAAGATTTGACCCTTTGGTAAAAATTTGTTTGATTAATAATTTCTCAGTCACTTCCTTTAACCCATACACATTTACTTTATCCGAATTTATTTATTTTTTTTAGCACAGGAATAATAACAGTCCTCGCCTGAACATAATCTGCACCAACTGTTTTCTTAACACATAAACACAAACAGAACCCAA
Organism: Danionella cerebrum; assembly: GCA_007224835.1. Classification (NCBI taxonomy): domain Eukaryota; kingdom Metazoa; phylum Chordata; class Actinopteri; order Cypriniformes; family Danionidae; genus Danionella; species Danionella cerebrum. The sequence goes on from SRMA01027226.1 coordinate 213,547, forward strand.
AATGTTAGACAAATTTACATAGATATTGTTTTGCCTTTAGCATTTAATGCTAACGAGGATTGATAAATTTTAAAAGTCAACAAATTGACTTTAATATTGATCAAAAATGTAATTATCTCGTGAAAACATTACTCACCATAAATTATATTTACGTTTATATTACATAACACGCAATGAGTAACGTTAACCATCTTTATAAAAACGGGAAGAATTAAATTACGATCCAGTTCTGAATATTAATAATGAAAACGTTAGGTTTAAGAAGCAGACCAACCGCGTCAGTTAACTATTATTTTAAATATTTTTCAGGAAACATAAGATTACTGAATGTAAAGGTAACCAGTTAACTCTGCCTGACACAATTTACTAAGGTTCTTGAAAAACAGCACAATAATAACCACAGGCTGTTTGTGATGCTAAGCTAACGTTAGCATCGCGGTTTCAAACCTCGCTTAGCAACCAGAGTTCATAGCTCATCAACATACTATTCATTCTTAATTATATCTAATATTGTGAACGGGGTTGTAATTATAATAACTCATAAACCACTCTTGGGACATATTGTGCTCAATTCCTACCGTGAATGTTAGAGAACGATGATAATGTGAGCCGCTCGTCAACAAGGCCTTGATGAATCTGTATGCCGCTCAGAGCTGCGCATGCGTGGTGGAACGATTTCATTGGGTTTGCCTTCGGAAAAAAGAAATTGTATTTTATAAATAATAATAAATACCAGCGAAAAAATATATTATACTTTAGTTCCTGGATTATCATGAAAGTGTAGTTCTTAAAGTTAGGAGCTTATAATTGAGCCTACGTATTAGAAGGGTTCTTTTAAACGATGAATCAACATGTTTGCTTTTTATAAAACCCGATATTGTTCATGTTAGTCCATTTATCCACATTTTTCTAAATATCTAAAAACAAAAAATTACACCTATGTATACTTCTTATCGGCAACATGAATTCTTCTAATTTTGATACAAGATAATGTAAACAGATGTGAAACAGATAATGATCAGATTCATATTTTGAAACAATTTTCTTTTTTCAATCCATTAAAAATATCTTTTAAAAATGTGTATGAACTTATAACAAGACTCTAACATTGGGACAGTTGTTTTTAATACTCCTATTCATTGAGGTTCACAAAAGAGATACATTAATTGGTATTTAAAAAAACGTTCAGGTCAAATGATTTATTGTGAAAATGGGTGTATTCTACAATGTTGTATTCTAAGTCTACAATTTCTATTATTAAAACCCTCAATTGCATTTTTTTTTCACCTATTTTATGCAGCTGCCATTTTAAGAAATGAAAGAGAGGCGTAAACAATGATGGCATTGACGACAAACCCGGAACTACTGCCAAAATATTTAATCATTATGTAGAAACCCCCACAGGCTGTTTTATGGAAGGCTACATTACTAGTATAGAATGTAATGTTGAAAATATTATATTATTGGTCAGATAATGACTGGCTACAATGCATTTGTACAGTGTCGAAGTAGGAACATCCTTTTTCTTGATATTATTTTTATGGGTTTCGTTCTAAAATGACAGCCTTGTGTGATTCTCTAAATTTAAATAAGCAATCAGTGTACAAAGCACTCAACAGTGACCTGCAGGTTAATAGTCCTGCATTTTGCAGTCAGTCCGAAAGTTTTAAGCATTAGTATAAAATGGACCACTATACAACAAACACAGAAGTTTTGAATACAGATTTCACTGATAAAAACAAAACAAAACTGGAATACTGGAATGAAAAAACACAGGAATCCCTACGAACAAACAAACCCCATGTCCACCAAATAGTTTGTTGTGCAGTATGAATTCATGTTGCAAAAATGAACCTTCATCCAGATTTAAAACACTATAGCTAACCAGAACCACCACCACAGCATGGAGTAAATCGCTAAACTGCTCAAATGTGTTGAGATGGCTACATCAAAATATTTTGAAGCAAACATATTTGTGGTACACATTTATACAGTTTTCACTTCAGGTGAACATATCTTCAGAGTCCTCCAAAGATTAGTTTCTATTAGAAACTGAAGGAGCTTTTCAATGATAAAAGTCTGGTCAGGTATCTCCTCCTCATTCTATCAGATGTAGGGAATCGATTCGAATGTGCTTGATGGAGATTCTGCATTGGAATGCTCTTTCATCTTTTTTCATTAGGAAGCTATGCGTCCTCTGTGTGTGACCTTTTCTATATCTATAAAACAGTACTCATCCCATCTCACGCTGGATGCCATGTCTCGTGCTCCTATATTTCATATCGCTTGTTCTCCACCTGTTCCTGCCATTGTTCTGACCATTTTTTGTATGTTTGGCTTGTTTTAGAACCGTAGATGTAGAAGTGTCGTATCTAGGGCTGATCGTCTAGCCACACGGTCTGCTTTTACGTTTCCTACACTATGTCCAGGGATGCAGCTAAAGATGCTATTGTACCCAATTTGTTGACTTCCTTCATTTCTTGGATTTTGAGTCTGAGAACACAATAAACTTTCTTTCTTACACGGTTCCTGTGTTTTAAAGCAAGAATTGTATGTACTCTGATGCAGTACTGTTAGTCCTGTTGATCCATCTGCACTTACGGGTGGTTTTAAAAAAAAAAAAAAAAAAAAAAAAAAAAAAAAAAAAAAAAAAAAAAAAAAAAAAAAAAAAAAAAGGCACATGGCCTCAGATATGAGGATTAATATTCAACTGGGTTGAATGAAGCCTGATGCAATCTTTTATAGTCTTGGTTTAACACTGCAGAGGATGGATGGTTTGAAAGCTGGGTTATCTTTGTTTGCCATCAGCTTTACGTCATATTGTAACACCAGCCTAGTTCTTCTAATACCGACAGGAGCTTCATTTGCTTCTACACCCATACTCTCCCCCGGGGATGTAATAGCACTGAGGCAGAGTCTTAAGGCATCTACACCAAGTGTTTCTCTCATGGCCGGCGGAGTGAAGCCAAACCGCAGCGAGGTCCCCCAGGGCGGTGGCTAGAGAATGATTAACAACCAATTCTATGATAAAAGCTGGACTTAAACAATCTTTTCCTCAGAAAGTACATTATTTACACACATGGCTTGAATAATTGTCGAAAGTTATCTACACAGTAAACAAACTTCAATGGTTTTTTTTCTTGGCTCAAGATTATTTCTGAGTCGCTCACGATGGGACAATTGGCCTCCAAAAAACTAGGCGGGACCATTTGATTGACAGCTATGACTGACTCAGAACAGAGTGTAGCTGTTGCCGCCGTCATCACTTCGCGAGAAAGATCATTTATGCAGCCACGATCAAATTCAGAGAAGTCGCTCTCTAATTCTTCTTTAAATTTACTGAAGAGGTTGTATTGAACAGGCTGCGTCTGAGGGGTGTGAAACCACTGTTAGATTTTGTTGTATTTGGCGCAGCAGTCTTTGGGTGGCTCGCCAATGTATTAGATTACTCTAATACATAAAATAAGTAAGCTTGACCAGAGATCTTTTGAGGAGAAGATTTATTGAAGGTTTCAGTGTAGCAGATCATCATACAGTGAAGGTTTTGGTCTTTCCTGGTCAACCTTCGAATCTTGACCTAACCGTGCCTTGGAGATTGAGTGTCTTTTAAATGCAGAAGGGTTGTTAAAGGAACCCCCACAATTATAATATCAAAGAAGATGACTGACCTCCTAGAGCCTATCAACACAAGACTGATGAATGTGTGGGGGTCTGTAGCATTCTATTGATGCTTTCAGAGACACTCAATGTAACTACATGATACAGTTAAATAAGCAAAATCCTTCACCACGATGGTTCCACGCTTAACAGGAAGTTCCTTGTGCACATGTGCAACCGTCAATGGCAGCCTCCTCTCCAGCTTCATATTAGTCCAATGGCAGTAGACAGTGTCACGCCATTGTGACGTCCCGGGTCGATGATCGCCCGTTGACGTCATGTCCGGAGTATTATGTTGATTGTCTTGTAGGTGCCAGCTGAAGGGGAGTGGCTAATGCACCTGACAGTCATTTTTGGGGGATATAAGAAGAGTGTGTGCGAGTGACACAGCGCGGCTGTGGTTGAGCCAGGGAGCGAGCGCGCCTCCTTTTGAAGAGTATCATTCTCCAGGCCGTGCGTCAAGGCCTGGCCGGGATCTGGTCCGTGGAGTGCCTATCGTCCCTGGTGGCAGCATGCGGCGATGGGCTAGGACATGTGGCTACACCGGCTAGCTCTCGACGGGCCTTTGTTTTGTTTCCTTATTTAGTTCAGTTTCTTTTCTTTATGTAAATAAATATTATTTAAAGCAACGTGCGTCTGTCCTCCTCTTTATTGCAGTCTCTGAGCCGGGCTGTAACACCATCCATACTTTTTTTTAATCTAAGGTCTTATATTCAAGTTTTGCGTCAGGATGCACCTCAATTGAAAACCAAGAGCACCAACAGGACCTCACACATCAGACCGAATAAGTGGTGCCCACGAAAAAGTGTTTCCACTGCCATTTCAGATGCGTTTTTCACAAGAACAAACAATAAAAGCTGGCTGTTTTGATGACACAAACGAGCGGCTCAATGGCGCTCATCCCACATTTTCCCAACTTCACACATGTAGACAGGAAAGAAAACGAGGATAGAGAAGAAATCAACAAACACGTCAAAAACATCCTATATGTCGAGCGGTTTGTACCGTTGGTGGCTAATCACAGGGAACAAATGCCATAAAGAATACAATGAAAATGGGAGATTTTCGGTCCGTGTGGCGCAGAGTTCATCTGTTCTAATGTAAACGCCATCTTCAGGCCGGGAGCATTATTGCATCAACATTTCCTCCACCTAGATGACAAGCACCCTGCTGAGACGCCATCCAAAATTCTCAATTCAGATCGTTGTGTTGACTTCAAGCTTTGGTGGTGTATAGCATCTAAAGATTGTGTTCAGAATTCAGCCAGTACACTACATGCATTATGGAAGTAAACCTCTTTAGAGAACAAAAGGTACTGCAAATCGAAGAAGCAGGAGGTTGAGGTTTATTGCAGCCAGTACACTCGGAAGCCAAGGAACTTCTTGATATTCTACAACAGCTCTTCAAAGAATACAGCCCTCAGATCCCGACACGGCTGCAGCCTCTCGCATTCACACAATGCTGCAAATATAGACAGGAGGCCTGCCTTGTGCTAACGTCCATCTCACATCAGTCCTCCTCACTCACACAGACCATTTTAACAGGCGGACCTTCCCAATCTAAATGAAGAAAATACAAAAAAAAGTCCAAAAGAGACAAAAAAAAACAAAACAAACAGAGCTCACAATCTGTAGAGCCAGGGGCAGAGTCTGCAAGGAGACATGGCACTTGGTCACACAAACCGTGAAAACACATTTGTTTGCAGACAGAAACACTGGAGATCAGAGGCATCCTCACACACAATCTCTCTCTCTCCAAACACACACTCCTCTTATGGTCCACTGTCACGTGCTCCTTCCTGAATGTGGATCCCAAGGAACGAGGCGTGTGACTGTGGGTAACACTGCACATGACGGGGTCACAGGAAGTAGTCGGGTGTGCGACGGGTGACGTGTGGTTCTCCTCTGCGGGGCGCAGGGTCAAACTGTAGGCTAAACACATACAGAATTTTTTTTAAGGCCAATCCCCAAAAGCCCAGTCACACATCGTAATGTCCTCGTTAGGTTTTCTTTACGTTCATGACTTTCTATAGAGGAAAATGTGGAATAAAATGTTAAAAACATATAGTGTTCTATACATCTGTTATACGTAGGGGTGTAAGACTATTGCGAAACAAAATGGTCCCAATACGTGGAGCTATATATCGTCTAGGAGCTGAAGTGTATTTGCTTCTTGAAGTGTTTCTAGTCACCTCTGAAACTTCTTTAGCTTGTTTTATGTAATATTTACCAGAAGACAATTATCCTTCGCTCACATTTTTGAATGAGAATGATTATAAGTATAGCTCCGTCCACCACTTAGAGGAAAGAAATTAATGCAAACAACAACAATTCCCCCTAGTGGATGGATGGCAACAACTGCTTTTATTAGAACATAATATATACATAAAAAGGCTTCTTCTAATGCAGCAAATTCCATTTTTTGTATATTTTGCATCAGTTTATCAGGAAGTGTTGATTTTGTTCTCTTGGACTCTTTGGACGCAAACGGTGCTGTATTTGCGCATGTATTTCATTAGCATCTCTGGATGCAATGTTTTCTATGGTTCTGTTGACTTTGTTGTTCGCACAGCAGCACAGAAGAGAAGAAGATGTTCATTGGTAAACTACAAAGGGTTAGTTTACCAATGAACACCAGGTCTTTCCAGAATATGGACTGGTTTTAAATCCATATAAAAACTGTGACTCGTTTGAAAGTAAAAACAAAGCAGAGCCTAAATTTGGCACAAAAATGTAACCCAAACTGTGGTCCCTCATTAAAATGTCTTGATTCACAATGTCCAGCCCATCAACGCTGCTGCGCACAGAGCAATTCACACAATAACTAGCAGAAATATTGAAGGAATTCTGTCGTTTTTCATTTAAAGAAAACTTCTGCCGGGGACATCGAGGATGAAATGATCGGCAGATGACTCAAAAGAACGTGTGTAAGATATTTCAAGGGAGACGCTGCAGGATGCGTGAAGACTCACAATGAGTATTTGAGCGTGTCGTCCAGCTCCATGATGGCTGCCTGGTTTCCGCAGCGGTAGCAGTAGTTTGGAGCGCTGAAAATAGTCACCACATTCCGATCATGGCACCAGTTGTAGCCCTGGGAAGAAAATATGCATCAAACTAAGTCTAGTTCTGGTTGAAAACCATTTGTGCCTGGAACAGAAGCAGAACATAGAAGTAAAAGCGTTCTATATAAAAGGAGAAATCACTATTTGTGTGTGAATTCAATAGGCTTTTTATTTAAGATATTTGTCAAGTAGAAAAGCGGGGTTTTTGAAAAGCTTTTTTCCTGCAGCCCCCGCTCCCAGTTTCAGTTTTATATGTGGAAGGACTTTGTGAATCAAGTTTTTTGTCTACAACCCTTAGACGGGGGCTTTTTGAGCTGTAATAAATTACCTTTAACCCCCAAAGGCCCAGTGTTGCCATATGGCAACATTTTTTAGAACTTAGGGAAAACACACCTAAAAATCTCTCTATCCTTCAACAAACCACATTTATATAAAGAATGAGTCTTATTGTTTAGCCTGGTAATGTCCTTGACTGGAAGAATATTCAAATAGGCTCTTTTAACGGACCACAAAGTTAATCACTTTGTGATTTTTACATAGCAACTTCACCCTGTTCCTCAGATGTGAAATAAAACAAGATTCATGTAAGTAAAACACCTCCAGTATTTTTTTCTATGTAAAGTAAGATGTAAATATTGCCTTGATGTCATTGTAGTTCTCAGTTTATACATTTTCTCTTATTTCTAGCTACTTTTATCAATGTTGCCATATGGCAACATTGGGCCTTAGTGGTAGCAGAATTCCCCTATGTACCATCCCCATTCAGTCAATTGCTATTCCTCTTCTATACATCAAAAACTTGCAGACATCACTTTTTTATCATTTAAAAGTTTGATACACATTCCGTGTCAACTATTTGTAATCAAATGTTTTATTTATTTATTTAATTATATTACTGGTTTATTTCAAGTAAGCTCCAAGTTTCTGTAGCTTATAGAATTTCTATAGCTAATGTATTTCTGTTTCCCCCAGACTGTGCCCCGCAACAGATATCGCTTGCAAAAAAAAGAATTCTACACCCTCAACACTGCCTTTTCAGGACAGTGAATTAGTTCTGATGTCATCTGCCAAAATACACCCCTTGAGTATTTCCGGAGGTTTGTGTCGGTAAAGATGATCCAATCATTGCCACAAAAAACAAACGAGTACAGTTTTTAAAAAAAAGGAGTATCCATAAACATCTGCACAACAGAAATAGACCAAATGATGGGTAAGTACCTCAAAATGGGCATAATACAAATGCCCGGAGCCAGAGTGTATTGGGAGACGGACACCAGATATGCCCCTGCTGCAGATATTATGTCCTCTAACAGGTTCCAATCTCTACTGGCACCTTTACATTTTGAGAACAATTTGTTGTTATCAGAAGAGGAAAAAAAATATAAAGTGTGGTAACTTCGACCATGGTTTGAGGATTTCAGGTGAAATCCTGAACCACTGGCTACACTTCTTTTCTTTGCTTCAAGTGCGACGTGCGTCTTTGCCTTTCAGAAAACAAGAACTGCTTTTGGGATTACCATCACCAGGCATTGATTGTACAAAACTCAATGGTTAAAAAAAAAAAAACATAAGTTTTGTTAGGATGGAACTTTGTGTAACGCTGTTTTATTTTTTATAGAATGTTTATAAACGTTATTTAATAAACTATATAAAAATATATGTATTTAGTTTTTTATTGTCATATGATATTGGTATGTATTTGTACAGACTAGAAATAAGATAGATTAGCAATAAATACTTAAAAAAGAGCTTTAAAATCCCACCAACTTGTTGAGACATAGTGAGAGAATCAATGAAATTCTGCTACCCCTAAGGCCCAACATTGCCATATGGCAACGTTTCTGTAAAAAGTCTCAAAAAACTTAAAAATCTTAAAACACACAAATTTATGAATCAATGACCTCCTACAACAATGTTTCAAAGGCCAAAAAATTTCAGTGTTTCCCTAACCATTATATTAGGGGGGCGCCCGCCCCCCCAACGGCACCCCCCACCCCCCTTGAAGGTCAAGTTAATTTTGCGCGCACCGCGGAGTTCCACTTCGATGCGCACGCACACACACACCCATCAGCGGACAGAGACTGCGCGTCGGAGAGTATGTCGCAGCAGGCAAAAATATCTGCGTTTTTTAAACGCTCCCAAGGTGGTGACGATGACAGCACGTGTTCTGCTGCGAGCAGCAGCCGGTGTAGCTTTCCTACTCCGAATCAAAGTACAGAAAAGAGCCCAAGTGCTGCATGTCCTGCCCTTGACAAGCAGCAAAAGTCTAGCCACCACAGAACGACAGGTTTTGACCCAGCTTGGCTGTCGGAGGCGAAATACTCCCCCTGGCTGTACAAGACTGATCTTGGTAAGTAAGTAAATACACACAAGCATGAATGAACGAATTGATAAATAAATTGCTTAATTAATAGCTAGCTAGTTAGTTATACAATGGCATTTCCTGCTTTAAACTATCACTATGTTAAGTTGATTTTTACTGTTGTTACTATCAGTTATTGATACACTTTGTGAATAATTAACATATTAAAATAAATCTGATGTTTAGTGTTTAGTTCAGTGTACAGTTGTTTAGTTATTGTACAGTAATTGTTCAGACATTAATATATATTGGTATACTGCAATTAAAAGAAACATATAAACACTATTAAGTGTTTGTGTGAGTGTTTTGCCTCAACACTCATAACACCCCCCCCCCCCCCAAGCCCATGATCCTAGGGGAAACACTGAATTTTTTTATAGGCTTTTTCTATATGTGGGTCTTTGGGGGTTAAACCATTTTATGTGGCAATGCCTGATATAATTTTTCTTAGTACAACCCCAACTTCTATTTTTTTTAACAAACATTTTTATATTACATCATATAATTATTCCCCCACACAGCAAACGCACATCCTCATTCTTTTCCAGCGCACCAGATGAAAGAGATCTTTCAGAGAGTTCTGCAGGCTCGTGTATCTCAGCACCGCAGCAAAAACACAGCGACTGAACAGAAAACTATGAAGGAAGTGCGACTAGAACCTCCATGACCAGCTGGTGTGCCCTGGAGACCAGTGTGAGGCCGTTGGCGTGGTTGAACGTCTCGGATATGTCCTGTCCGAACGTGTATCCTGCTCCTCGAGGAGAAATCCCCCATCCCCCCCGGTCATCCGGATCAGACCACAACAGGTCACACATCGGCCCCTGGGGACAAGAAACAAAGTTAAAGAAAGCTTCTAACGACAGATTGCACTTCCTCTAAAGCGGTATTGGCCGGGTGCATGCGATGCTCTTTTTATTTCTTTAATACATGGGTCTTATTTCTTCCTCATGTCTGACTGAAAATGAAGATCAAGGCCTGTCGCACCTGAGCAATCGCAGTGGAGGGACAGAGAAGCTTGTTTCTGGAGATAACATTTTGTGTAAATACGTTTCTGAACTCTGTTTGGCTGGCTGATTTATTTCGTAAAATCCCCACAGGTTCCTCCAGTTCGGTTACCAGTTGGTAAGTCGCAGCTTCACTGCACTAGGATTCCTGGATTATTGAGGACACGGAGAGCTTGATCCTTATCCGGTCTCATTATGAATCTTTCACTTTCATGTAAATAAATACTTTAACCTAAGAACACTTGTTTGAACGAGAATCTTCTCCAGAGCTCGTTTACCTGTAGAGACCACATTTCAAAAGCACACAATGTGATGCTAGAGACGCGTGTAAAAGCAGTTTTTAGACGTGATGTTTAAAGTGACGTGCCGTCATGTTGAAAGTCTCTGATAAAGTGTAAGTCACATACATGAGTGATTTAAAAAAAAAGACCTGCGTATAGAAATACCCTCAAGAATACCTCATGAGGAACTTCCTGCAGACGATCCAGCGCCCTGATGTGATCCAGAGTGTCTATAGATGGCGACAGTCCTCCGTGAAGACAGAAAATCTACAGAGAAAGACATCCACAGCCTTCCAGTCAAAAGTAGCCCAAACTGGTAGAATCAAGCTCATCTCCGTGTTATATGGTAGCAATGAAGACAACGTCAAAGAAACACGATGAACTTTACGGAGAGGGAAACGGTTCCACCTAATTCAGGCATGTTTTGTAGATGAACGTTTACTTAAAATGTTGTTTAATACACTGATTTGTGCAGTGTCGTGTAAGCACATGCATCAGAAAGTGTTACTGGTTTATAAAACCCCACTTACAAAATCCTCAAACTCTTTTACAAAGACTTTCTAAAAGATTTTCAAAAGCTGTAATCTAAGCAAAGGAGAAGCAAATGTACAATTATATACAGAAATACCCAAGGTATACAGTCAGAGAAAGTGTTTGAATTCATTCATTTGCTATTACAAATCTGTTGTAAATGTGGATTTTGTGAAATGCAGTATTTTGCACAATAAAAACACTTTCAAGTCTATATACTTTTGAATTAAATGCTTCTGCACGTTTGGCTATCAATTTTATTAGCCACTTTAAACCATGTTTTGCAACTCAGTCTCAGTGAAGGTGCCATGGCCTGTGACTTTTTTTATCCCCTCACTCGATATGAAAATTAAACATGGAAGACAAATGTTAAAAACAACTTCTTGAAGCAAAAAAGGTGTTAAACACACAGCCTTCTGCTCAGGGAGGGAGAATCTGATAAAACAGATCTAAACTATTCTGAAGAGAGTATGGCAGAACATTCAGATAAATGCTACAATCAAAGAGAGTGATGTGAAGTTCCAACACACCTGACTGTCAACCAGCGCTGTGAGAGGAAGGTAATCAAAGAGGTCTGTGAAGAACTTCCAAACGTTTGCGTTGCCATATTTCCTCAAGCACTCGTCGTAGAAGCCATACACCTGAGTGATCTGTCTGCTCTCGTGGTTCCCTCGGAGGATAGTAACGCGCTCTTGGTACCGAACCTGGGACCAGAACACAGGAGCCGTGTGATGCAATGGAATGGGCAACATCCCACTTTAGTGGCCCTTTACACTGTGTTCCAAATTATATCTTTATCTTTACCAAATAAGCAATGTAAACAAATCACAACTTTCAAGTTATTAATTACATTAGATTCAACCTCATCGTCATTGTGCAAGGTACATGTATAGAGCCAATGAAATGCAGTTAGCATCTAACCCAGGGGTCACTAACACCTGGTCGCCAGTGAGGACCACATGACTCGCCCGCTACCTCTTCTAAAAAATAGCTCAAATAGCGCCACTTTCCCGTGAGCTGAATCTAATTTGATATGATTGCTGTTCTTGTTTAAATGACACTTTATCAGGTCGTAGTTCATATATTATACATATATACACTGCATTTTCCGCCGTATAAGACGCACCCAATTTTAAATGAGGAAGATCTAGAAAAAAAAGATTTGAACCAAATACTGTAGTGAAACATTTTATATCAACTGTGTAAAAGTTAACAGCAGTTTAAGAACAAATATATGCCAGACATGAAACATGAACAGTCAGTAAACAGTAAAAGTAACAAAAAAATGCTGTAATGTTTCATACCTGCTCCTTACGATCTGCACTATGGTAGGATTGACGAGCAGAGATGGGTGATGACGTCAGCGCGCACCGCCAGGTTTACAAATATGGCTGAAGGATTGTGACGTGTGATGGGAATTTTCCTATATAATACTACCATCTAGTGGTCATTTAGAGAAATGTAATTTGAGAAACTTTTAAGAGCACACGTCATACTTCAGTCCCGCCCTTTTCCGGCTCTTGTATTACTGTGGGGGGGGCTCAAGGTTCTTCCTCCAATGCGGATAACAAGTGTGTAGGAAATGCTTTGAGACTGCTAATTCTTTACAAAAAATAGCCGCATTTGCTGTGTTCTCACTCAAACGGTGTTTATCAATTGAGAAGGTATATTTTTACCATAACAGGAGCTAGGCCGAAGCCGCGGCCTCTCTTACACCTCTCCTACGGCCGTGACCGCCCTCCACTCCGTGGCGCTCTGCATTCGCCGTATAAGGCGCACCAACTTTTCCCCCTCAGTTTTGGGGATGAAAAAGTGCGTCTTAGACGCCGAAAAATATGGTATATATATATATATATATATATATATATATATATATTAGGGCTGGGCGATATGGACCAAAAGTCATATCCCGATATATTTAGGCTGAGTATCGATATACGATATATATCCCGATATTTTTATCAAAAAGTGAGAGCAATTGTTTAGTCACAGTCAAACCCAAATATGACATTTCACAAGTAGTTTTATTTAAACTGGCCGGATGAAACAATACTCAGCTGTTCCCTTGTTTTTGGGAATAAAATATAAATATATTTGAATACGCAAATAAAATATAAAAATCTAAAGTTTGTAAAATGCTGTACATTCATAAATTATTAAAATATTCAATGCTGTAAGCAACTTAGGCGATTGCATTCTTTTAAACTTTTTTAAACAATATTTATAGTTGAACAATGTGTTACAAGTAAATTTGACATCTACGCGGCATATAAGCAAAATAAAAATTAAAACTTTTTCACGAGTAAACATTTTATGTGAACTCTCATTGGCTTAGTCTGTGTAATCACGTGATTGAATGCGCGTTCACGCAAGAGGGGAGTCGGAATCTGCCGGGGAGTCGAAATATGGCACAACAACGGTACACCGCGGGAAAATGAAGCTTGAAGGGAGCTTTGTGTCGGGGCTGGAGCTTTTGCGGGTTGCAGTTGGCTTGCAGCTGGGGCCTCGGCAGTGCGCAGTTTCAGAGACTCTTCATACTGCAGTTTGTGCCACTGTTTTAGATGGTGAAAAAGATTTGTAGTGCTTCCACCCCTGGCTGTAACTTCTTTATGGCACTCCCTACATATGACATGGTTTTGTTTCTCATCAGAAACTTTGAATCCGAACCATCTCCATATTACTGAGCCGCTACTTTTTTGTTTACCAACTAATTTCTCTGCATGCTCAGCAGATGTTGTTGCTTCCTCCATGTTTGTTGAAGAGTGCCGGCGGATTGTCTGCTCCAGAGTCCAGCCCCTCCCCTCTCTGTGCCTGAAAGAGGAGGGGCGTGGCCAGGGGCGCGCGAAGTAGTGCTGAGAGCTCCGGGTTAAAGCAGTTTGCTGGAGCAAGGCTCACAGCAGTTTGAACTACGCAGCCTATATCGATATATGCGATATGGTCAAATTTCATATCTCGTTTAAAAATATATCGATATATCGCCCAGCCCTAATATATATATATATATATATATATATATATATATATATATATATATATATATGTATGTATATATATAGATAGATAGATAGATAGATAGATAGATAGATAGATAGATAGATAGATA
>SRMA01027226.1:243114-289087 GCA_007224835.1 Danionella cerebrum
GAATCGTTTGTTGAAGTTTGGAAGTTTTACTGTGGTTGTGTGTAAGGCTTTGGTGATTCTTTCTGGCCAATCAGTGAGCTTAACAACTGACCAGTCAGTGATCGCCACTTTTTCTTTCCAATCAGAGAAAAGTGTCACTTTGGACCAGTTCGGCCTGCTTTTAGAACCTCATCCAAATGGATATCTAACCCGTAAATCATGAGCTTTGCCATTCTTTTCTTTCTTCATCAGACCTGCATATCAGCCACGGACTTGGAGATGCTAATTCTCAAACCCCTGCCTCTGGTCCTGGAGACCCAATAGCCAACATCATCCACCAGGATGAATTTGTGTGGTATCTGCCACAGCCACTGCCAAGAAATATTGTCCACAGACAAGCGCTTGGTGAATGTGTCTGGGCTGAGTCCTAAAAGAAGACTTAGGGACTTTTGGGGGAAATTCCAAGATTGTAATTTTTCTTTCATCAGAGCTGCATACCAACCACATTACTTAAGCTTAAGATACACCAACTTGTTTGTCTATCTCACACTCCATCCTTCCCTTTGCTTGAGAATAAGTACGGAAATATGAAAACCCCTTTACTCAAGGCTGGAGCTCTTGTCCAATCTGGACAAAGTTCCTGACCATAGACTCAGACTTGAAGGTGCCCCTGCTTTTGGTCCTGGTGAACCAATAGGACATCATCACCTACAAAGAAGAAATTGTGATGTATCAAGCCCCTGCTTATTGTAATAGAAAAACTATTTACAGTCCTATTTTCTGGTTGATTTCTGAGATACAGGAAATGCAGCAAAAAAAAACAGGAAATAGATCACAAACAGGAAGTTACAAGCTCTTTAAATGAAGTAGCTCATAAGACAATATTTCCTTTTCCATTCCCAGCAAGATCTGTGACACCCTTTCTTTTGTCTTCATCTCTCATAGCAAAGCAGTGCTTTGTTGGGTTTAAGTTAAATAAAGCTGCATTTTCTGTTAAATCTTCTAAAACTTGCTTTCAGAGCCTTTTAACATGGTTTAGAATATATTCTTCAACCAATTCTGTCTGCAGACAAACGCTTAGTGGATGGGTCTGGGCTGAGCCCAAAAAAAGGACTTGGTGGCTTTTAGGGTTCAGTTAATTCAAAGATTGACCAGTAAATCATGAACTTTGCCACTCTTCTCTTTGCATATCAACAGCATTACTAAAGCCATCAAACCAAATTGTTTGTCAATATCACATCCCATCCTTCCATCTGAATAATTTCGAATTAGTCCCAAGATATGGAAACCCCTTTATTTGAGGCTAGAGCTCTCGTCCAATCAGGATAGAGTGACCAATCCTTTCCTGTGGCTGACCATAAACTCAGACTTGGAGATGCTTGGTCCTGGAGAGCCAGTAGGATGAAGAAATTGTGAGGTACCTTTTGAAAAAATATGTGGATTTCTGAGGCAGAACAGGAAATACATCACAAACAGGAAATAGATCACAACCAGGAAGTTACAATACAAACTGGCGAGTTTTGGTTGATTTATGACTTTGCAGCATTTCCTTCCTTTGTTTTCTTTTTTAAAATGGAAGCATCCTTCCTTCTCCCTATTTCAACCTGCTTCATCAATCAATCGAACAATATAAATCCCCATCCCTCCATCCTCCCTCCGCTCTCTTATCTCTGCATCGACCGATGACTTCTCTAGTGTCTGCAGCTTGATTGACAGCGCAGCGATCAAGATAAATGTCTTTACAGTCCTTTCCAGACTCCACTGGTCTCAATCAGGTCCACTCTCCCTCCTCACAGCCTTGACATAACCCCCCCCCCCCCTCATCCTGCCATCCGTTCAGGATGAGTGAACAGCGCTGAGCTTGGGAAACGAGGGATGAGACGTGTAGAGGCGAAGAATGGTCTCCCCCGCAGGGCTTCGGTGATACTTATCATCCCTGCGCGGTCTTCTCTCCTTTATGGGGGATTAGCAGGAAAATTTGTAACAGTAACTCAGAATCAAGGTGATGCGGGGGTGGGGGGGGGATTGGGTTAAGAGTTATGAAAACAGGCGGAATAGATATTTGCATACTAGAATCGAATTCTTCTCCAGTGTTTCAATGAGTTGCTGGACTCTCATTTGTTCAATAGAGGGAAGACATTGAAGTCTCCCTAGGTAGGCAGCATGTCAGTGTTTGACACCGAGCTTCTATGAATACTGAGCATGAGAGGGACTTTTCATTAGCTATGTTACAGAAAAAAAGAGATGCTTTTAAGTGATGTCACATGCTCTGCCCGGGGTGTGTTCAATATTACCCCAGTTATGTAACGCTTCAAAATGGCTGTGTGTTTCCATTAAACAGTTGGGGACCTCTGTGAGCGCCGGGAGCTAAAAACTGAACATGCGGACAGGCATCACAGACCTCACCAGATATTTAAACTGAAATCAGTGTGCTGCACTGTGTCCACTTTATAACACACAAATGGTTTCTGTGAGCATGGAATCAGCATATAATGTACAACTGCAATCATTTGTTCGGCACAATATGGGTAGAATATGAGGGAGGGGTTATGCAACAAGCAGGGCACTGTCTGGCTTCCCACTACAAGACTACTACTATCTGCCTTTCAAAACTTGACCAAATCTCTAACTGCTTTTGCAGAAATGTAGCCCAAAGAACCTCCACCATGCTTCACTGTTTATGAACTCATTATTTTGACTCATCAGTCCAGAGCACCTGCCAATTTTACTTGAGCCGCTTGGCCTTGTTGAACCACCTCCAGTCAGCTCCACCGGACAGGGTCCACTCGTTTCTGCCAGTTCTGAGCTGATGGCACTGCTGGACACTGTTTGTTTTCAAATGGTCATTAGCTCGAAGCATCTGCTGCTCTAAGGTTCCTCGGCTGACCACTACATCTACAAACCTCAATGTAGTTCGTTCAAAAGAGCTTCAACAGCTCACCTTGAAATCTCTCTGGGAGAGACCTTGTTGATGCAATATAACTACCTTGTGTCTTGTCGTTGTGCTTAATCTTACTATTCCAAGAAAATAGCAGAATTTGTCCGTTTCTCACCCAATGGAGCTCTCTCTTTCAGTCCATGACTGGGTTTCAGTCACAACATTGATGAATATTAGCATCTGTTTGGTAGAAATTAGCCAAATATACTGGTTTGATTTGGATTTTTATTTTGCTTGTTCACTTTTGCATTTTGTAAATTGACAAAAATAGCACTCTATATAATAATATGTGAAAGTGAGAAGAGCCCACAAAAGGAAGGAGGCTTCAAACAAACTCCCAAATCTCAGAGATCAAGACTCAAGAGGGTGGAAACAAGGGTAAAACAACTTGTTGTAACGGACCAATCAAGGTGATAAGTCTTCACGGGTCAGAACCTCTGTGATTTATAACACCCAAATGTTGCTAATCCAGGATGCCAACGCCAAACAGTTTTTCCACAGAACAGAAGCAGCCCATTTCTTCCAAACCATCTCCCTCTCACAGATTTCGATTGGCTCTCCTGTGGGAGGGTTCTCAGGTCTGAAACGTTATTTCAGAAGAATGCAGGAAGTAAATGTTGAAATGTTCAAACTTTTTGTAGGTGCTGTCTAATCTCTTACTGCAATGCTGTTGAATACAATTACATTATATAACAAGAAGTAAAGGGTTAATTGGAACGAGTAAGCACATTTCTATAATTATCAACAATGATCAACACATTTTTTTGCAATAGATTAAAGGTAAAGGTAAGCAAAAAACTTTTTATATGTAGTCAGATAAGATTTTTATTTAATGGCTAGATGGCTAAAGCACCATTTGAACATGTGTTTTCTAAGAAAATTAATTGGTTGCTCAGTGGCATACAAAGTTCCCCATGTCAATATGAGTGAAATAAACCAAACTCATGTCTCTATGATTTCCCTTACCCGATATAGTGATATGCCAATCTGGTTGCTATTGTAAACAGTCCAGTTGCTATGTAGGTTTAAAACTGGTTGCTATACTAAAAGTGATATGAACCATCCCTCGTGTCTTTATCATTTACTAAAGGTGAAACTTTAGTAACACAAAAAGTTTTTACCAATTTTAGTGTAAACAAACCCAATTTCTCTATGATGGTTGTCATTTCCCATTTATTTTCAAAGGATATTATAAGGCAATGTTAAGTATTTAACCCTGTCCTGAACATAATACTTTTGCACAGTGGTTGTTATGTTCTTGCAAAGACTGGTAACCTCCACAAATGTGGCCTGTTTGAAGTTTCTATGATAGTATTACAAAGTTTGACCGTATGTTAAGTCAATGGCAAATTTCCCAGAATTCCTTTAGTGCTAACAGTCTGAAAAGATATGGCAACCTGAGTCAGACCAGTTTGGATGTGTTTGCAAAGTTTGGTGAATTTGTTTTGGGGTTTTTTTTTGTCGGAAGCCTAAGACGAATAACAGTATGTGGGCTCCCATAAGCTCTGAAAGACTGGTCACGGTTGAAACCTGTTATTAAAGCAAATAAACCATGACCCGAAACTGATATCTTTAATCTGTGAACCTCATCTAAATGAAATCTAGAACCAATCCCCGTGGGGAAGCTCAATAATCACTGTCTAATTTATTAGTAGTCGCAGATTCGCAGTATCTTGTTCTCTGCTCTGGGGTTTGTAAATGTAGTATCTCGAAGGAATAAATAATTACAGATGAAATGGTCCGTTTAGTAGCTTTACAAATGGCCCTCACCTTTATAGCATTGTAAGTGTCCAGTGTGAATTTCAGAGTCATTGACGGGCAGTTTCATGGAGTGATGCTGCAAATCGTAGGAGCTCGGGTCATTTTCAGGGCTCTCAGTCTTCAGTGAAGCAGAATAGGTTGAGTATGATGATGGGGTATCAGTGAAGGGGGTTTACGGGCCACTCTTTAATGGTGGTTATGCTCAATAAAATTGTCTAGAGATTATGAGGAGTGGACATTTTCTCTATTTCTGTCACCCGCATGAGTGGCATGAGTGAGTGTGTTCAAGCATGAAGAGAACTAATAGATGTTCACTGAGCAGGACATTGTGTACAGGGACAGTAAATAACACTTTTTGAAGGTTTCTGTGTAGATTCAAACTGAATTCCCATCACATGTTCAATCATTAACAGATTAAAAAAAAATATTTAACTGAAAAGACATTTTGACAGACGCTGATAGTGATCTATTTCAATTTGCAACTGCAATTCTCCCTCTGTCCAGTTGATGGCGCTTTACTGCATGCATTAGCAACTGTCATCTTTATTTCTACGGGAATCAGAAAAGTACGTTATAAACATTTTTATTAATAATATAAAATAGCTTTTTTTCACCTTACTTTATTTCAGCTTAACCTCAAATGGCTAGTTTTAAAAATCAATTAGTGCTAGTTCGATTTAATGGTAAAAGAACAACAAAAGACATACAGATTTGCAAATTTTGAATTAAAATCCTGTTATTATGCTGTTTTGTCGGCTCCTAAGCATGTTCAGGTTTACAAGTTTTTCTTAAGGTGTTTTTAAACAGCATTCCCATTAGCAGAGTCAGGAAACAAGATCCTGATGCTAATTAAATGATGCCATGGTTTATTGCAAACTAATATAAACATTGCTGACTGTAAAATGCTTCAAGGGAGCTTTTTAAAGCCAACCACTGTAATAGAAAAGCTTGAATTAGCAACAGATGGTAGCCTGGAATAACAACTTAGCATTGTATGCTAATTTTTTAGCCTGCTCAAAGTTGATGCTGTTTTGAGTGGTTCTTGTTTTTATGAATGATGTGTGTGATTTTATACAGAGATATATGTCAATTAACGAGTTCACCTTGGCATCTAACACACTGCAAATTTTTTAAACCAGAAAGGAATTTGCATAAGCATGATTGGATATAGATGAACATGTACAGCTCGCACTTCAGAATATACTTAGTGAGTCTGAAAATGAACAAACAAAGAGGTTTGCATTTGTTTCAGTTCCATTTAGATTTATCCTCACTCTCACTAATTTGAAGTCATAAACAATAATGATTTCATTCACAGTATTGTAATTTCTGATGCAAATTGCTTTGGTTTGGCACATCAGATTCAGAACTAATTTGGTATGCGTTTCCCTGCCAAACGAGTCAACATTCACATTATTTTTGGACGTTTCCATTTGAAAAGCTGCAAAAAGCCCAGGAGTCTTTGACCTGTGGGTATGTGAAGTGCCGCAGGTTTCATTGTATTCATGAGATTTGTTTGGAAGGACCTGGGAGACTTCTTCTGCTGGTTTCTATACGCCTAGGTAGATTCAATGTGGAGTTCGGGTTGTTTGTCTAGCGCATAAATAGTTCCAGAGCCAGCTTTGGGATTGAGCTCGATTAGAAATCATAATGCATTTTTTATGGGAGCCAACTGCTATCTCTGGCTCAGGTGTTTTCGGCAGTGAAGATAAATATAGATTACCAACCAACTCTATACATCAGAGATAGTAAGGTTTTTCTTTGGCAAAGTATTTTGTGCATTTGACATTTTTAGATATGAAAGTGATTTTGAATTTGAATCTCCAGCTCTCTATAAAGATGCTAATGCGGAAGTGATTTGGATTTGACCAACCACTTGAGACGGGTCCTGAAAGAGAGTACATACGATAGTTGACCCTAATAATAATAAAAGAAAAACATGTTTATAGCCTTGACCAAACAGGTTTTATTACAATCACTAATTCTGACCTTTGTAAATTGGGTCATTTGCTCTTCCTCTACCCATTTCAATCCTTCTATAGAGTAGTGATGCTCTGCAAACAAGGTAATGTCGGGCCACACAGTCTTTAAGTTTATAAAGCCTTCTTCAGAGACCTATGGGTATGTGACGCAGATTGCTGACTGATGCCAAACTAAGCCACGCCTCCACCATGTAAGTCGGCAATTTTTCAAATTTTTTAAAAATTCTTTCTTCTTCAGCTGCACCGTTTAAACTTTATTTGTCGATTGTTGTCTATGCAGTAGATGGTGTTGTAAAGTTTTATTATTTGGGTTTTAGGTTAATTGCAGTTGGCTACATGATCAAAAAAAATTGGAGCTTGACCCTTGAGCTCCCTCAACTGTCCTATCAAAATAAAAGCAAAACTAGAAGAAGAAAATTATCTTTAAAAAGTTATTGAATCACTTCTGAGCATGTGCAGTATATACGTACCAGTGGCCAGATCCTTCTAGTTTTGACCTCAAAGGACCCAATGGCAGGAGATGGATATTTTTAGAGACTATAGTAAGATCACAGACACATAGTTTTACAGTCTATGGCCTGTAATGTCTGTCTGGATACTGTACATAACTGTAGAGTGTATCAAACTTAAAAAGAAATAATTTATCCATACATTTAAAGCCGACAGCTGTGATTGGTCCTTTTTTATCACATTGGAGTCTAAGAAGAACTCTGATAGGAGGGGTCCTCCCAAGCCTTGCCCATTCATCTACTCCTTGTGCCCGACATGTCCATCTCTAAACAAATGGTTCAATGGCACGAAGTGGTGATGTATTATTTGTTTTTGTGTGGAAACAAAAGGTTTGCTCAGTAGGGTCAGTCTTGGCTACACTTAGCTTCCTGGCGGAACGTCAAAAAACCAGACTCTCACTTCTCTTGGAAATCTGGATTTGGATTAAAGAAATCAATCAGATCATGATTTCAACAATCCCGAAGGGTTTGCAGTTAAGTGTTCCAAATGCATCAGATGTTTAGCCAACACTCTGTGGGGGAGAAGACTAGCATTGAGGTGAACTTGTGGACACAGGAAAGGTGCTAAATTGGATTAATGAAAAAATGGTGTAAAGTATACATGAATATAAACCATCTTCAAAATATTCTACTAAGAAAATCCATGTCAACCACAAGGAGCATAGACTTGACTAAAGAATACCTCATAAAATTATCCACTGGGTTGCTAAAACCTCTACAATACCTGTTTAAATCCCATACATACCGTTGTGCTCATAAGTTTACGTATGAAACCATTTTTTGACAAACACCTGTGTTTGCTCTTTTTAAATCACAATAACAAACTTTCCAAATGACTCATCAAAAGGTGATTTTGGCCTGATAAGACGCACAAACACTTACTCAAAAGGGTTCGAATGGCTGGTGAAGGTAACCATCCTCACCTGCGACCTGCTTGCTTGGAATCATTGTTTGTGCTGAAAAGGTTTCTGATCGTCCCTTGCCTCTTTCATCCAGAGATAAGCTGGCGTTTCTGAATTTTTGAGCGAAGGAGAAAGCGCAAGATCTAAGGAGCACGATAAGGAGACACTTGAAGGAAAAAGGGATGAATGAAAAATGTATACGAAGATGAATGCAGCATGGTCCCAAAGGAAATTGGAGTAAAATGTGGATCATCAGCCCGGAAGCTGCTCATGGGATGCTACTGGACATTCCAACACGACAACGATTCAAAACACAAGGCGACGTCCACTCGTCATTGGTTCCACCAGAACAAAAGTGAAGGTTCTGGAGTGGATCTCAGTCTCCTGACCTCAATATCCTTGAGCCACTCTGGGGAAAACTCAAATGTGCCATTCATGCAAGAATTTACAAGAGGATTTTTACCAAGAAGAATGGGCTGCTTTACCAACAGAGAAGATAAAGAACCTCATCGACAACTACCTCAAGAGACTTCAGGGTGCCATTGATGTTAAAGGGGGGATTCATAATACTAAGAGACAAACTTTTGATCAGGGTCATTTTATTTTTTTTTAAGTTATGATTTAAAAAGAGTAAACACAGTTGCTTCACACAATCAATAACCAAGAGTGGGGAAATAAATTTGTCTTATTATTCATATTTTCTGAAAAATGATCAAGAAACAAACACAAAGTCATCTAATCTAAAATGAATACCAAAAGTTGATGTAGTGCTCTCATTAAAAACTTTTTAGTTTCATTCTCATACTCTTTCATTAATGCCAGTCTCTCCATATGAAGCTTGATTTGCAAGTTCACATTAATGTTTGACATTAAAAAAACATCACAGAGCAGTTTCCATTATTGCCACGATGATTGCGTAACGCCGAAGCACTCAGCAAGCGCGGTTGCATAGGGTTTAAACTGGAAGGACACATCAAGCGCTCTCAGTCTCCATTTACAAATGCTCCCTCTGAAAAAGTTTGCATGTCCGACAGCACAAGCATAAAATTAATTCAAGTAGAAAGCAGCATTTCCAGTCAAACCATCGCTCATGTGTGAGCGTAAAATTTCATTTCATGCTGAATTGAGTTGATTTTACAGATGAAGAACAAGATCACACCAGCGCACAGAGCATGCAAACAGAAACTGCAGTCATATGCAAAACGGCCTTCACAAACACTCACGATAATCATCAAAGGTTACATTATGCATGGAATTGAAAGCTAGCTCTGCACGTGGGGTTCCACACACAAATAAAGCAGAAACTAGACAACGTTTCATCAGTCAATAGATTCAGGAAAATCATAAGGTCAGTGGCTCGAGTGTTCATGTGTGTGTTGAAGCACATTGGTCTCCGTACAGGCTAACGTTTTTTTTTTTTCTGGGTGAACCCGGTCGCGTTGGCCTCATTGGTTTTCTCAGAGCTGGTCAATAGAAGCGCTCTCTGTGCTTCGGTGCAACACACGCTAGCAATGCTGTGCCCTGCCATTATGATCCACATGCTCTGTTTGTTACTTTGGCAGCCATTTATCGAGCCCCATTAAGCTTTCCTATGATAAATCGAGTTAAGCTGCCTACAGACCTTGCAAGCTTGCCCTTGTAACACTGCCCACGGACAAGTGAGTTACCAAAAGTCTCTGCTACATGCTTATTGTATTCCGCCACAAACCGTGAAAGATTTGTTTTACCCAGGCCATCAGCTAACATCATCAGACAGCAGATAATCTATCATTCGCTCTCTTTGGTGAGCACTTTCTATCCCAGGCAAGGCAGGCTTCCAGCCCTTATCAATAGCCCTCATTAAATCATGGTGGTGTCTGTCTGCCATGCCACATTACTGATGAGAGACGGATAACTGGACTGACGTCCCACTCTTACAGCCCCGGAGGACAACGCTCTCCCACTGGAAAAAAGAGACCAAAGTGTCATCTTTGTTTACATTGCTTTGCTGTTGAGGGCTTCAGAGTAGTTTTCTTCCACGGCTGTCAGATCTTCAGAACACATCAGAGAGGAACACAAAAATGTGCTGCTTTTTTGACTGATTGTAGCACTACTGTGTGGTTCTACTCTGCATAAATGTATAAATCAACCAAGAAAGAATAGCTGAAACAGACACGCTCATTGAAGCTTAGTAAACCCGCTGGAGAACATCAGCAGATGGGTTCATACTATTCCCTTTCAATGGAACCTTACTGTCTTTTACCTTTTATCTGACTAGCAACCGCCCCATTTTAATCCGAATACATAATAGGAAGTGACTAAGGCTGCATTTCATCAATGGGCCACTAGAGGCTGGTGTCAGAAGTGAGCAGATTCTCATCAATACCCATTTTAGAAGCCCTCACAAGGATTTAAATACTGGTGCCACTATGATTTATGTTTTATTACTATTTTTTAAGACTGTTTATTTAAAGACTTCAAGTTTTCTTTGCTACTCCCATGTTCTGCAACCGTTTCCCAATTTTACAAGTAGTCCTCACTGCAAACTGTAGCGTGGTGATGTTATGCATGTGCAGGTGTCATGTTCATTTCAGAGAGTCTGTCCAAAAGACGAAGCATGCCCTGTTCAGGCGGACTTTCCTCAAATTAGATGGTATTGTTGGTAATAAGTGAATGCCTTGTTCATGGGAAGGTGGGGTTGAGATAAAGGTTAAAGGCCTCTCTATACACCGATCCAAATTTTCGTTCAAAAAATTCATGCGACAACGCACCTTGATCAAAAACCATGGGCACCAACTCAACATCACAAATCAAAAGGAAAATCTGTTTTTCGCAAGGAGAATGACTAATGAAAGCTGACTCTTTTGATGGCGTGAGTAGGACGTGAAGGAGCCACTCTGTGACACTCATCCCATATTTTCACTGCAACTTTGTCACGTGTCAGAAATCCTCTCTTTTCTCTACATTTTTGTCAAACAGCTGGCAGTTATCATAAATCTGATTATTTCCACCTGATAGTTCTTTGGTTGTCCAATGGGGAAGGACCTGTAGACCATAATCCTGAAGATACGACGGGGATAAACGGAAGCAAAAAGTTGAATTGGAGTTGGGATTCAGTAGGGATTAGGGTTGGGGTAAGATCATGGTAATAGTTTGGGTGCATGATATCACAGTACTACAGTGAGGATAGTCTCCAATTTTAGCCTCCTGGCCCTTCTATGGTAAGGATTACCTAATTCTGTCTTGAATGGGCCATGTCCTGCAGACATAAGCTCAAACCCAACCCTCCGATACACCTGAAGAATCTAATTAAGTCTTACTAAGTATGCAAGAAACCTCAAGGCAAGTTGAGCTAAAGTCTGCAGGACACTGGCCCGTCAGGAACAAACTTGGCCACCCCGGTTACAGGTTTGCATACAATGATAGAATATTTATTAGCTAAAATATAATATACAGTTGATTTTATGTCAAAGAGGTCAAATGTCCCTTCTGTTACTGCTTTAGACAATATAAAACTACGCGTCTGCAACATCACCCTTAGGTTTCTGAGGCTCCAACCAAGGCCATCTTAGAAATGCATCATAACCTGGTAATTGTAATTGGACAAAAGGTGCATAGAATTGGGACATTGGCATAGCAGAAATGTGCCTGCAATTTAAAAACAAAATTGTAAAATTCTGAGCACTGGTTCAAATGGGAATCTACTCGCTACTGACATTAGCGTCAAGAGGCCAGTTGCTAAATTGCAGTTTCAGTCATTTCTGTTGCACTGCCAAAGGGGAAGTGGCAGGTTCCCATTTGAATAAAACACTTTCAATAAATACATTTAAGTCAGATATTGGCCATCTGTTTTGTAGTTTTTGATGCATTCCTCTCATGTTTTCAGATTGGGTCCAGTTTACTTGTCTTGCATTGGAATAATAAGCAGTTTGAGGGTATAATGGCACACTTTCACTTCAGTTGGCAAAACATAGTAGACAAGCTGAGTAGAATCTGAAGCACAGTAACTGAGAAGTACAAAGATGATGGTGGACGTACTGGTTTCCAGGAAAATCACTCTACTTAGACTATGTACAGCATTAAGAATTTACTCGATCAAAATTGAT
Source organism: Danionella cerebrum (assembly GCA_007224835.1). Classification (NCBI taxonomy): domain Eukaryota; kingdom Metazoa; phylum Chordata; class Actinopteri; order Cypriniformes; family Danionidae; genus Danionella; species Danionella cerebrum. Next base: position 255,271 of record SRMA01027226.1, read on the forward strand.
CTTATTTCGAATGTGGGCCCAGTTTCCCTCTATATTATCTTCAATATCTAACCAGAACTAGTGTGGGATCCTTCGGAAGACCCTTGTAGTGGGACTCTGTAATCAGTAGGTCAGTAGGTAGAGCATGCCGCCAACACCACCAAGTTCAAGGGTTCAATTCCTAGGGACATGTGTCTGTTCAATGCAATTTAATTAGGAGAAACGTATGCATATTGAGATACAAAATCCTTCACAAACAACTAAGTACTTAAACTGCACCACTGAAATCAAATCATGCCAACCGCCACTCACCTGGAGTTAGTCATGTCCGTCTGTCCTCCTTGGCTCTTTTCCAGGCCCAGTTTGGTGAAGATCCCAACCAGCACCATGATAGCCACAACTCCACAGATGATGTACACGATCATGTGAGTGCGGTCTCGATCCGGTTCCTCCTGGACATCCGTCACCGGTGCAGCCGGTTTGCCAGTGTTGGCCCATATTGGTGTGTCGTAGTTGGAGCAGGACATCTGATCCAGACTGTGGACCTTAAACTGGCAGCAGAATCGATAGTAGCAGGAGCCACAGCAGAACAGGTAGATTCCCGCGTTGCAGTTAAACGGAGGGTCCCACTGACCCATCACATCATAGTAACCCCTACAGCGACTTCCGGCGGATGAAGTTTCCTTGGAATCTGATCTGGGGGTCTCAAGCGTGACCTCAGGGGCACCTGATGGAGCGGCCGTCCGATTGCTGCTTTGATCACCAGTGCTGGCCGTGTTGGATTTTTGAGCGTAAGAATCATAACTCAAAAGTAAAATAGCAGTCAAAACATTGAGAAACAGGTGAGAGGCTGCCATCATCCTGAGTAATCCTACAGTGTGTATCCCAGAATGCAACGGTGCCACAGGGGATAGTTAAAGCAGCGGATTTAAGCTAAAGTGAAGGGAAAGTGCTGAGGTGTTGAATCTCCAAGTTTAGAGCAGCTTTAATGCTGACTTGTTGTCCAGCGAGCTGATCCAGGAAAAGCAGCCCTCGTCAGGGAGAGAGATGGAGAGCTTTCCACATTGCTTCAGCACACAACACACTCGCTGTTGTCATCACTACAGGGGGAGAGCAAGGGCGAGCAAGATTCCTCCCCTTTGGAAAGACTCCAGATTCAAGGCGCTCACTCCAAGACAAACTGATTTGTGGTCCAGAAAAAGCAGCCCTTGGTCGAGCTCCAATTCAGAAGCCTGATGGAATGGGACCGTTAGACTCGAGCTTAATCCATGGTCTTAGCACAAGAATGATGCTAGAGAGGTTGGGACGCCTCAAGCTACGGTTCAGAGGTGTGCTACAAGTCATTCTCCGGGATGAACACGAGATGATTCTTTCAAATTAAAATCTTCACACGTTTTGTTCCTCAATCACGTCCTCATTGGCCTCATTTCAGTCCCCTGTGACAAAACAACAGAAACATCATCAGACACTTCAGTTCGTGAGATAAAAACAAGACTTTTTACAATAGCTGCATTTTCCTTCACCTATTTTGGAAAATTCCATTAAAAAAACCTGATTGGAAACTCCCAAGATGCGCATAAATTATAAAAATGCCCATTTAAAAATGTTCAAATGTCTCCCGCCTCCGTTCTAAGACGCAAGTAAGTTCTTTCGATATCTGGCACAAGTTTTCCAGAAAGTAATCAATGTGGTCTGTTGGAACTGTTCGATGAAAACGGTGCTTTATTCGCAAATATTTTATGAGATATTCCAGTTCTGCACATAAAAGTATTCGCGCATAAATAATTGTTTTAGTTTTTAAAACAAACACTTTACAATAAGCTGAACAGTGAACAAAATAACTTTTAAAGTTGCATAAATTCAAAATGTGTCCAGTCCAGCCATTGTACGTGTGACATCACTCAAGACCGTCACCCTGTCTTACCCACGCACCCAGTTCTTCAGTAAGTCATATTTTTACAAATTGTCGGGAGCTAGGCAAGGCAAGTTTATTTGTATAGCACATTTTGGCACAATTAGCCAAACGACTTATTTTTACCTACGTATGATAGATGGTAGTGATGTTTGGTAGTGAGGCTTTACATCACGATCAGAAAATGTTGCATGGCAGAAAGCTTTTAGCTCCACAAATTTTCCATCAATAATGTCTTCATTTTCTGATGTTCTCGGTTTACCCTGTGCTAAATAACCCTTCGTTAATGTTGAATAAGTACAGTGGAGCAGTGGGAACCACTGTGGCGTTTCAGTATGAAGGTTGCCGGTTTGAGGCTCGACAGTACTCCGGTTTCCTCCACAATCCCAAAAACGTGTCAGATGTATTAAATACTATAAATTCCACTTAGGTGTGAATGAATGTCCTGATCACCATCAATTATACCTCACTCCTTCCTGTTAGATTAATATTTGTTGCGTAAACGGTGTGGATAAGGAGGTCATGTGACTCAAATTCATCAGTACGAACTATGTAAATGTCTGGTTCCAATACAAATGTCATTTTTTCTTTTGTTCAAATGTAATAAGAAGCAAGCATGCAGCAGAACATTACTCATAAAAGTATCCCCGGAGCATTGCATGTTCTTCTGAGAACACAATCTAAACCAGAAAGTGTCACGTTTTATCATTTTCAGCCAAAACGCTATGCTTTAGCTGGTAAATATCTCATCCTAACCTGAGCTGATCAGATCTGCAGGACTCTATTCTGTGCATGAGCGTACAGCTCTATCTCACATTCGACGCTTTTGATCAGATATTCTGTCTTGTTCACTCACACTCTCTTCTCCTCTCTCCCTCATAAACACACTTGGTCCCCACAGTAAAAGACGGCACAGATGAGGTCTCTGTAACATCTCCATTCTGTCTCTGAGAGAAAATTCAGGACTACTTCAGCTTAAACTCCATACGGACCCCCTGCAGATTCTCAAAATGTGCCCACAGACCTCGAAATTAACTGTGAATGCATATAATGGTGGGCTTGTTTAAAACAATAGCTTATATGAGTGAAGCTGTGTTTGGATCCCTATCAATCAGCACGATTTCCTGTCTCCTTTGTGCTTTTACAACGGCTACTTGCTGAGAGCCTCGGAGTCTTGATTCCAAAATCACACCTATGGCCAAAACCAAGGATTTCAAGGACAATATTGTAGGAATGAGCAACAAAACCTCCACAAACCAGAATATTGTGAGTTGATGACGTTAACTGTTAATCCCACTCTCTCTAGGGGACCCCAGACCAAATCACACCTTTCCTTTTGGAGCTATATGGGAGGACCAGACCCATCAAGGGAATTTGCAAATATAATCTGCGACCGCCTATCATTTTCAGTTTACAGACCCCAAACTGGTGCCATCAGTGCTATCTAGTGGCGAAAAAATGGGATGACCCTTGAAAGTACAAGACCAGTGATATGGCTTGTACTCAAATGCACAAAAAAGTGCTTGAAACTGTGTATACAGTTTAGGAGAGGTTTGTCTGTTACTTTTAGATATAATTTTCACATTGTTTAGACCTTGTCTTTGCTTTTTGGGGGGATTAATGAATTTTGATTTAGTCTTTTTGACTTCTGTTATAAAACAATATTAGAAATATTCAAGTTCGTTCTCAATTTTTTTTTTACATTTTCACATTTGTTGTGAAATTACTGTGTAAAGCTGGGGTTGTACTAAAAACTATATCAAACATTAAAAAAAAACTATTTTATCTCTAATTTAATAGAGTAAATTGTAAAGTAGTAAAAATAATGCTCAAAAAGGCCTCAAACTTCTAAGCGTTAAGTACCAAAGCCCTCAAAAGCTTTAAACCTATTTTAAGTCTTGAACCTCAACCCTAGCATTTTGAAAACGAGCTGTGGATTGATTTTCAGCATAACAATGACCCAAAACAAGTGGGCAAGTAAACATAGTTGTCACTAATTCACGCACATTTACTATTTGTACATGGAGGTGAAGTTTAGAAACGTAATCGGAGGAACTGGGACAATATCTTTCCCAAGATAAAATGATGACAGTATAAATCTATGGATGTAGTGTCCCATTGGTTTCTTAAAACTTGCTTGGAATTTAAAATTGGGCATAGCTACTCTGGGAAGGTAATTTCACTATGAGGTAATTGCAAATTGGGGAAGCAAAGTTCCAAATTTGGTCAAATTTCATTCAAATTTGTCATGAAGTTCAAAGTTAGTGCAATTTTGGTCAGAATTTACCAAACACTAACAATATTTTCTTTTGCTGCACAGTTGAGCACTTGTAAGACGGGATTGAAAACGAATCTTTTCTCGTGTACATCACCAAGTAACGCCATGTGGTAGTTGTAAATTACGGTCACATCCTATTAAGAAACATTGTTTGCCTGTTTTTCATTTGAAACAAAACAGTTTTACACCAACTTTTGTTGTGTTCCCAGAATTCCACTGCTGACTGTTCTATTCTACATGTGCACAGTGCTTTATTTAACAGATGGCTAAGTTTGGACTAACCAAAATCCTCCCAGTCACAACCTGTAAGTTCGATCACATTTGCTGCAAAAATGCGATTTTCAGAGGTGTGTCATTAGCTGGGGTTCCATGCACCTTTTTTATGTGCATTTTGGAAAATCCCATAAAAAACCCTGGATGGAATCAGCAAGATGGGCATACATTTTGGAAATGCGCTTAAATAATTCTGAAACTTTTTATCTGATAAGAAAAAAATGCGAATAAACTATGATGGAAACACATACACATTGTTGGAACCGGGGGCAATGGGTGTCAATAATGGACTAACCAATGACTGATTTCATTGCACAACATCTGAAACAGTTGTTTTAGTCTAAAATTCTCAAAGTCTATCAAAGTGGTCCCAAAGAGCAGTCTCCCGCCTCTGACAAGTTTACATCGCTTGCATAGTGCATTTCGTCTACGTGTCCTAAAGTAAGTTAAAAGGCCTTCTCCTAACGCAGCAACTTTCTTTTTTCTTTTGATTTTTGCCAAGGAAGTGATATTTTTTTTCTCTTTGACTCCTTAGACAGAAACAGTGCTTTTCTGGCAAATATTTTTGCGATTTTCCTGTTACTGTTCTTTGTTTACAAAGACAAGGCTTCTAATTGACCAATTAGACTTCAGCATCGTAATCGACTGGCACATATTGCTTTTTTATAGCATTTTTTTTAACTGTTATTTCAATTATATACGTGCAAATCAGTTTAGGATTTTTGTTCCTCTGTCTCGCACTATTGAAAATCTTTGTTTATGGGTAAATACTAATAACCTTTCACTGTATGTCTTTTGTAAATTAATTAAAACTATATTCTTTGTGTATAGTTTTGAGAATTGCTATTCTTTTGTTGTTTTTGGAGGTACTATTCCGGACCTCTGACTGAATGGAAATTTGTTAAAAACAGAGAACCATGAGTCTATTTTTTATTTAATTTTGATAAGCTCACCATTTTTCTGACCAATGCTTTTTTTTATTATTTTTCAACATGACTAATGTTATTTTCACAATATTGTCATCACTTTCCGAGGAAAGAAACACATGAGAAAACATAATTGCATGTAACATTTGTAGACAAATGTAAATAATTGTATGCGCGTATAAAAACTATTTACACAAATAACTGAGATAAACGGCAAAAAAATAAAGTGCTGTAATTTACTAAATTGTCATAGATACTTTACTTTTGTCATAGATTACACACTTTTGTGAAACAAGATATTTTACAAAAAAATAATGACTGATGTTTAGTTTTCTATTTCCCTATATCCCCTGCCGTGACATGCTCCAATTCTCTGCAAATTAAAATGGATCTTAACGTTTAAATTTGATCAAACCCACTGAACATTTAAAATACGATTCTATTAACTATTGAAACAGAACACAACAGATTTGAGCCTCACTATCTTCATTGTTTCTGTTCTTCAAAAGAAACTTTAGGCAAAACAACCGAGACCAAAACAACAGCGTCTACTATTTCAACCTCAACCTCGTTCCTCATCCAAATCAAAACAATCCCGGGTCCTCTCTCTGCAACGTTGGCTCCGCTTTCTTTTTATTTCAGTCACACTTTGTATTAACCAACGCTAAATTACAATTGCAACAAATCCTACGCAGCACAAACCTGGTTTGGTTTAGGATGGACAAAGGTGGGGGCTCTTCTTGCTCTATCAGAGATTTTGCTGCAGTTTCAACTCTTGCAAATGTACCACGCACGATTCCATAGCTCCCAGTTCTCTCCCTCACCAAAACACACCGAAACACAACGCACCTAATCCAGCACCTGATCTGCGCTTTCTCTGACCCTGCCTCTCTCCATGTGGATGCACTCGTCTGAAAAGCAACAGATCAGCTCCCTACAGCGCAGGAAAGGCTTCTGAAGCGTAGAATCTGAATCCGTCGGCTTACCCATAGGCTGTTTCTGAAAACAGGCATACTGTATATTGATATATGTATAGGGTGGTTATAGATATATCTCTATATGTATGTGTTTTCACTCTGAAGAAGTTCTCCTCAGAAAAAGAAAGAGTGAGAGAGGATGACAGATGAGTAAGGAAGACCAACAGATGGCAGGTAATCTTTATTCCCCTTAGTTTTTTGCGTCTCGGTGCATTCCCGTGTCTGCGTTCCCAGCCGTGATCCAGGGATGCTGTGTTCCCGTGTGGAGTCAGGAACGAATGATAGAGGCTTGCTCTCCTTCTCTCCCTCCCAGCCTCTTTCTCTCTCTCTCTCACTCAGTTTGTCTCGTGAGCGAATGAGCGTGTCTCGTTTGCTGGCTCGCCCCCCTCTCTCGTTTTCACTCTGTCATTGACACCTTCTCCCTCCTTTGTCCCATGTTTTCTTCTCATGGTCCAAAAATATTCCTGCGCTTCCTTCTGTTCCTGTCTTTTTCTCTTGCTAGCATATGTTTACCTGCTCTCACTGTCTCTACAATCTGCTTTTTGTCCCTCAAAACTGAAAGCAAAATCATGCGGTTCAACAGATGACTGCAGCAGTGTTTACTGAGACGGCAGCTCTGTGTGTGGCAGGCGTGCTGAGCTCTTTTGGGGTTTGGCTGAGATGATGGGCGTGAAGCAGCAGGGGATTAACGCTCCGATGAGATGCTGGAGTGGAAGGAAGGAGAATTATCAACTCACAAACTTCAAGGTTTGCCAAAACAATGGGTGGAAGCAGAATATGATAAATCTGTCCAAGAGCAAAGAACAAATTCAGCGATGGCTAGAGAAATCCAACATAATTTTATTCTTTTTTTCTTCCATCTGTTTTCCACGACGTTCAAACTATAACGACGGTTGCTAAATATGTTCAGAAAGGAACCACTACATTAATTCTGGGAAAGCTGACTTAAGCTTAAACAAGTCTAAAACATATTTTGGGTTTAAAGGGGTTAAAATGGTACCAAACTTTGTCAAGCTGTAGCTCAGACTGAGAAGTGTGTAGAATTTTCAACCTAATGACCTTTTTAAACCGAATTTGTTTCACCTGTTTCCATTATGCATATAAAAAATACAAATGCAAAACAAATATGTTTTGTTCTCATTTTACAAAAACAAAATTTATCATAAATGTGGACACGAATGAGGAGCTTTTCCAGAGCAAAGGAATGCCGGGAAATGGGCTAATATTTGTGATGTGTGGTGGTTTTAAAACCAGATCTAGTGACATTAATCTAAAAGTCAGGGTTGCTTGTTCTGAATGAGAGGTTTCCTTTCAACTACCGGTATGTCTTTTTTTAAGAGGGTATAGATTCTTGTTTTTGTCCTGTTTTCGCACATTTGTTGTATCTTTTTGGCGTGATACAATTGTCATTTTGCGGAAGTCCTGCACATAGATATTTTCTCCAGCACCCGCACACATATGACAATATACGTCAAGCTGTCCACATTTTATGTTATGCCAGTATATGCCAGTATATGCCAGTATATTAGCCACAAATAAAAATACAGTAGTTGTGTTTAGTAGTTTAAATTTCAATGTGACATGAATTCAAGCTAGCATTTTAATCACTTGGTGATTAAAGTTCTGTTAGCAACATGCTACCTTCATGCTAATGAGTTAGTAAATCATGCTTGTGATGGGTTAATTCCCATCGACATGTTAAAATTTGTAATATATAAGTCACATTTAAGAAGTCACTAGTCTTTGGTAAATAACATATGAAGGAATTTTGTGAGTCATGCTAATGCTATGCACTTGATATAATAATGCTAATAATATTGTAAGGCATGTGCTTGCCATACTAATGCCAGATTTAGTCATACTAGCATCATGCTAATAACAAGTTAGCAAAATGTTTGACATGAATTCATGATAGCATCATGCTAAAGACAAGTTAGTAACATGATTGACATGAATTCATGTTAGCTTCATGCTAAAGGCAAGTTAGTAACATGATTGACATGAATTCATGTTAGCATCATGCTAATGACAAGTTAGTAACATGTTTGACATGAATTCATGTTAGCATCATGCTTATGTTTCCTACGCGCTGCTGATTTGCAAAGTCATGTAAGAAACATGTTAATTCATGCTAGCATTCAAATCACTAATCATGCTAGTTACTTGAGAAGTTGTGTTAGCAATATGCTACCTTTCTGCTAATGAGTTGGTAAGTCATGCTTGATATATGTTAAATACAAGTTCAAACAAGCTATCAACGTGTTGCAGTGTGCTAATATATGACTCTCATAAAATTATGAGAGAAATTTGTAATTTATTCTGGTGGAAATGTAATGGCATGTGATCTATGATGCGTGACAAATAAAAAGTAGCTGTGTTCTCTGTGTATATTAATATAAGTATGTTTTTTCAAGAGCACTCTATGGGTTAAAATAAAAGGTATATGAAGTGTGCTTTACAATGAGACTACAGTAAATCACACTTTTTTTATTTGTATGTTTTCCCCACTGTATATAAATAACACAGCAATAGCATTGTGTAGTTGGCTTATTTTTGCAAGTAATTTACTTTACTGCCAAGAAAAATATTTGACTTTGTTAATTGAGTTCACCAAACTCTCAAGTCTTTTACATGTGTTGAGCTTTCACAGATACATCCTCACAATGCAATGATTAAAATGTGAATCTTTCACTTGATGAAAAGAAGCAGAGACAAGAAAATAAATGAGGTCAGCCATAGTACAAAGTGAAGAGAGAATCATTTGCATATACAGTATGATAATGTTTTCGTTGAGTGTTTTGCCTGCCGGTGGCTCCATGAGCTCTGATTTCTTTTAATATTTCTTACTCATTGAACAAGCCGATCCACAGTGCTGACGTTTCAGAAAACAGGGTACAGCCAACCCCAGAGGGGTCTGATCAAATCTGCCTTGATAATGCATCTCTCAACAATCTAAGGTTTAACATCACGTTGTCCCAAAGATGTTTGCTTAATTCAAAAATACTTTACGTGCTCTTGTTTTTAATTTAATGTTTTCATCCTGCCTGAACTGCTATCTGGCTGCTCTCTGCCCATTCAAATGATTAAATAGGTGCCTACTCCACCTACTCTGAGCCAACAGAGGAGCAGTATGTTTTCATCGAATTCAGAGGTGGACAACAAAAAAAAAAACCTCTTCGCTGACCTAATACCAGCTGCCTCCGTCGGTAAGTTTACGTTGCGCACATGCAAAGAGTCAATTGTATGTACCAAAATAAATAATCTCTAATTCACATTTAGGAAACTAATTTGGTTCGAAAACGCATACGATGTACAAAGAAAATCAAATAAACAGACATGAGTACTCATCCATGTGGTCAAAACTGTTTGCCGTCATTGCCAACCTGATGGCGTGCACAATTGCCCCTAGTGGCCATAATGAAAATGAGCAAAAAGGCTCCCACGGATTTTAAAAATGAACGAATCAATTTGCAAAAAGCTGAGAAGCGTACCACTCATAAATCTTCTAAAACAGATCCTAAAAGTTGTAAGTTGTCATTAATTTCATGTTGTGGTATTTCCATTCTGGTCGTGTCATGTGATACGAGTTCACAGGCCAAGCTCAGTCCATCTCAACTCTATCAAAAGAGATTCACATTGGCTTTCGTTTAAATTCTGAGAATTGTTCGTGCATTTTTGAAAGATTTTTATTTAAACACAAAGAACAGTGGAGAGGGACAGGAAGTGAAGCATAGAGGAAAAATGGGGAAGGATGAGAAGGACTCGAATGCGCATCCACAGCTATCCACTACCCACTACACCACGGCACAGGAGAAATTTCACATGCATTTAAATGATGCGTTGTCCCATACAAACTCCTTCAAAAAGTTTAGAATTTGATTTAAATCACTTTTTTTAATTTAAATTTAATTTGATTTAAATACAATTTATAAGGAAAACTGTTTAAACGATCCAGATAGTCATATTTTGTTTGACAACACCATTTTAAAAAGTCTAGAAAACTAAAAAGTTCAAAGAAACCTAGTTTTAAAATTTCCTTTTTTTAAAGGCCAATTTTTTATTGTTTGAAAGTTGTTGTTTTTTTCAGTTTTTAAAATTCTCAAACTGTTACGATTTTAATATTTTTACTATGTTTACAAAACACGCAGCACAACGAATTAAATTTTGGGCACATGTTTTTATAACTTAGACTTTAAGATTTATTTTTTACTTTTCAGCCTTTATTTTGAACAGATAGGACAGTAGCTAGACAGAATGAAAGTTGGATGGAGAGAGGATGGGAAATGATGACAGCTTCGGGATTCGCCCTGCGCTACACCACGATGCTGGACATAACGTAGACTTTTGAGTTCACCTTAGATCTGTTGCACTAGGTTGCCTTGAAATGAAACGTAATGTCAGGGATGCTGTGTATCCAGAAGAGACGCAGCCATCATGAATACACTTGTAGACAATCACTCCAAGGAAATAACCAACCAATCAGAGCACAGCCATTCCATCTCCCATTCCTCAAATGTCAGATCTACAGCTCACAGCCCCCGACCCTCTATGATCACTCTCTTGTGGTTCACTTCGGTCTCCAACTGAACATCTGCTCCTCTATCTACTCATGTCTTACTCTTTTCAGGGACATCTCTACCAGTTATAAATATATATATATCGTAAATAGTTCCTGACACCAAGATCCTTCTCCTTCCTCCAGCCCACCACAACGCTGGGTTAGTAAATGGTCACTTTTGGAGTAGAACTGAATAATTTGTTCTTCTACAAATGTGAAAATTGGCCTCATTCTTTATTTAAAAAGCACATTTTGTTCGAAACTAGGCAAAAACAATTAGTGCCAATTAGCTTTCAATTCAGAAAATGATAATTTTAAAGTTTTAAAACAAAGTCACTTGCACAACATTTTGGATTGGTCCTCAAAACTCTTTCACTTTTGTGTTTTTCTACTTCATTCAAATAAAAGTTGCATTGTGCATGTTTTTGGGTCACGACTTATTCCTTTACCAATAATTTCTCTGCCACAGAGTCTTCAGATGCTCCGAGTCATCCTCCGAAGCTTCTCTCTGGCTCTGTGTTTTGAGTTATTGCTCTGCACCACAGGGAAGCAGCGGATGAGTCCAGAGGTCTTGTGGGAGAAATAAGGGGCAATGAGCATTCAAGCCGGGGGAATCTTATCTTTAATCATTTCAGACTCTCTCTTGTTCTCTCTCTCCAGACGGATCATGCAGTTTCTCTTCGAAAGGGAGGCAACTGGCCTTGAATAAACCAATGTTCTCGTCTGCTTTGGGTGGTTCTGTCAGATTGGTTCATCTCATCCATCATCTAATACAACATGTCAGGGATTTGCTGTGAAAGAAGAATTTGCTGCCTCTCTGGGGTAAAATGTTTTTCTATTTGTGCTTGTAGAACCAATTATGTTTCGATGCTCAATCAGAACGATTTATTATGTTGCTGAAAGTATCCCAGGAAAGGGATTGCTAGTTGTTCAGGAAGAATGGAACCATTGTAGGGTTGTTTTTTTACTCCATTATTGCAACACTGACTACATCACTCCTTCTCATATCTTTATTAACTCAACTTTTCATCTTCATAATCCCCACCTCTTTCCATGTCTCGGAGTTTGGCTCTCACTGTGTTACTCAGGAGCTGTCGGTAAGTGTAAATTACTTTTGACTCCTGGTCCAGAAGGGTAGCGAGAGGAATGGGGAGATGGGGACTCACAGTGTCTTTTATCGACATGAAATTAAACAAACAACATCTTTCTGTTTTCTCAGATTAAAAAAAAGTAACAAATGCCCAAATTCTAATCAATTGAGACAATAATCATCGCTTGACCAAAGCAGACATGTAACCCTGTCATTTTTGTTTGTAATTTGGATTTGCTTTAAAAAAAATTCATTTTTGTGACGCTTTAGTTAGGATTCGAAAGATACGCTGCAGCTAAAATAGCTGCGCAGTGAAAAGTATACCCATTAAAATCCATATTTGAAAATAAAAACAGACATTTAAACATGATGACAACATGAAAATGTTATTGAATAAAAAAGTTGTAGTGAAGTTTTGATAAACAAATTTCAACAGAAACTACAGGTCCTTCTCAAAAAAATTGCATATTGTGATAAAGTTCATTATTTTCTGTGACGTTCTGATAAACATTAGACTTCCTTATATTTCAGATTCATTTACACACAACTGAAGTAGTGCAAGCCTTTAATTGTTTTAATTTTGATGATTTTGGCATACAGCTTATGAAAAACCAAAATTCTTGTTCTCAAAAAATTTGCATATCATGAAAAGGTTCTCTAAACAATCGATTAACCTAATCATCTGAATCAACTAATTAACTCTAAACACCTGCAAAAGATTCCTGAGGCTATTCCAGAAGCCCATCACTGACACCCTCAAGCAGGAGGGTAAGACACAGAAAGAAATTTCTGAATGAATCGGCTGTTCCCAGAGTGCTGTATCAAGGCACTTCAGTGGGAAGGACAAAGTGAAAACACTGCACAACGAGAAGAGGTGACCGGACCCTGAGGAAGATTGTGGAGAAGTACCGATTCCAGACATTGGGGGAGCTGTGGAAGCAGTGGACAGAGTCTGGAGTAGAAACATCCAGAGCCACCGTGTACAGGTGTGTGCAAGAAATGGGTTACAGGTGCCGCATTCCCCAGGTCTAGCCATTTTTGAACCAGAAACAGCAGCAGAAGCACCTGAACTGCGCTACAGAGAAGCAACACTGGACTGTTGCTCAAATTTCGCACGTCATTCAGAAATCAAGGTGCCAGAGTCTGGAGGGTAGGGAAATGCCAAAATGCCTGAAGTCCAGTGTCAAGTACCCACAGTCAGTGATGGTCTGGGGGTGCTATGTCAGCTGCTGGTGTTGGTCCACTGTGTTTTATCAAGAGCAGGGTTGGATTTTGCAGCACTTCATGCATCCATCTGCTGAAAAGCTTTATGGAAATGAAGATTTCATTTTTCAGCACAACCTGGCACCTACTCACAGTGCCAAAACCACTAGTAAATGGTTTACCGACCATGGTATTACTTGTGCTCAAGTCTCCTGAGCTGAACCCCATAGAGAATCTGTGGGATATTGTGAAAAGAACATTGAGAGATGCAAGACCCAGCACTCTGGAGGAGCTTACGGCCGCTCTCGAAACATCCTGGGCCTCCAGAACACCTCAGCAGATCCACAGGCTGATTACCTCCAATGAAAGTCTAATGTTTATCAGTACATTACAGAAAATAATGAACTTTATCACAAGATGCTATTTTTTTGAGAAGGACCTGTATATCAAAAACAATGTGAAGTTTAAAAAGAATAAATACACTTTTCACTCATGCATTATAATTGTTAATGGTTTATCTGCCCCGATGTGTCAGGACATTTAAGCTTGGTTTAGCTCCGAGGACAAAAAAGCAACAGCAGCGTCCTTCGCTTTTGAACAGGCCAGAGTCACTCTACACCACGCATCGATTGGGTCCACAGGTTCAGATCTTGTTGTCCTGCTATTTCTGTCAGAGAAAGGGATGACCTAGTTTCTATGTTTCGCTGTGGGTCATATACTGGGAATTCACAGGTGTTTATTAAATAGTGTGGAATCAATAAAGTTGTGCTCATAGTTAGTAGTTGGGTGAAACCAGCAAACTATTTACCTAAATGTGAAAATTAAACAAGTTCAGGATGGAAGAATTCAAGAATTGTAAGAGTTTTTGAACGCATTTTAAAAAAAAATGGAACTTTAAAATGTGCCCTGCACACAATTTCACTGAATGAGTTTTTTGCCCTAAAAAATCCAAGTTCAGGATTAAACAACTAGAAAATGCTACTGTAAATAGTCTTAAATTCATGATTCTGACAGTCAATAATACTTACTATACTGATTTAAAGAGTTTTTGAATGCATTTATTTAAAAAAATTGAACTTTAAAATGTGCCCTGCACACAATTTCACTAAATGTGTTTTTTGCCCTAAAAAAATCCAAGTTCAGGATTAAACAACTAGAAAATGCTACAGTAAATAGTCTTAAATTCACGATTCTGACAGTCAATAATACTTACTATACTGATTTAAAGAGTTTTTTAATGCATTTATTTTAAAAAAATGGAAGTTTAAAATGTGCCCTGCACACAATTTCACTAAATGTGTTTTTTTTTTCCTTAAAAATCCAAATTCAAGATTGAATAACTAAAAACGCTACAGTTAAAAAATACTAAATTTAAGACTCTGACAGTTAAAAGAAATAGAACCTCAAAGCACAAATTACACAGGTCTAATATATACACAGGTCTAATAAATATAATATGAATGTAGATGTATGCCTAAAACAATAGTTTTTCTGAATTTTTTATTAATAGAAAACTATTAACAATTTTCTTGTGAGCAAGCGGTATAATAGTGCTCCCGTCTGGTAGTTGGTGCACTATGCAGACTGCGTGCTCTGCGTCTAGGGAGTGGCACTACTGAAGGAAGGTAACTATAAGCAAATAATGAACATAATTGGCCAATTCAATTTTGTTTAGTCAACCTTCACTCAAAGAAGTCTCCTGGTGTTAATTTGGGGACTTGAAATAGTCAGTTTATGCTCTCCAGTTAACTTCAGTTTCTCATCCTTTCATCTGTTCTCCGAGGAAGAGATGAATGAACGTTTATAGTGCTCCTCGTGCTTTAGACACGGATGAAATTACAGCTTGCGTTTCAGACGTCACTGGTGTAGACGAGTTGGAAAGGAAGCCGAAAAGCAGGACTTAACTCATGGTGAAAGAGATTTCCATGTCAGCAGGAAGTATCAAATCCTCTCTGATATTCCTGCATCCTAATAGCTGGAATAGCAACAGCCAATGAGACAGTGACCTAGAAAGAGAAAGACGAGTAGAAAAGCGTCTCAGAGCACTGTGTTGTTATAAAAATGCACTTGATTCCAGATTATTTAGCTACACCAGTTAAGCACCATTCATCCATTTAGAAATCGCTTTTATTGTGCTAACATCGATTAAATTTGCAGACTTTCAATCGCGCTACAACTGTATATCTTGTCTTTGCTTTTCTTCTTTCTGCATTCGACGCTGGTTTGAACTGAAAGAGACCCTTTCACATTTCATACTGGGGAGTAAATGGCAGTAAATGTCAGATAGAGGCCATTTATTAGTTACGCCAAGCGTCTTGGGAAAATAGGCTGGAAATTGCTGTCAAAGGCTATGCAAGATGGTCTTATTTTGAAATTATGAGCTCTGTTTCAATGAGAGGGAGGGAGGCAGAGAGAGAAACTGAAGGGTGTTATCTCATATTTACTCGGATTATAAATGGCTAAATTCATAGCACCCTCTTTCTGTGTAATATAGGAGTCAACAGCTGCCACAGACACAATGAAGCACAGCTGGAACACAGCTGCACTGAGTAAATACCTTCCAGCTTTCCAAATTAGGAGATGCATTACAGATCAAAAACGTAAGATTTACTGGCTTCACAACAAATTTGTTTTAAAGGAAACTGATCTCGAATGCTTCCTCTTTCCAAAAAGGGATTGTTGGATTTTATGTAATATTCAAAAAGCTTGCCATGTATAGTATTATTTTGGCTCAAGGAACACAGAAAGTGCAAAGAACCCTATTGGAATTGCTGAGATTATTATTGTTTTGTGGTGTTTTTGAGGGCCGTGTTCGAAAAGTAGGTGTGGTAAAATGGCTCTATAGCACCACCTAACGCATTTCAGCCTATATTGTGCTCTCAGTTTATCATACACAAACAAAATTTGGTACACACGTGCAGGGTACCAAGACTTAAATATTCGTAATATGGATTCCATTCCCAATTTCGACAGGAAGTCTGCTATTCCGCAAAAACTTCTAAAAATGGCCAAACAGGAAGTTGTTATGACTCAACCATATAATGTCTGATCTGGCTCAAATTAGCCATGCATGTTAAGTGTCCGTGTCTGATCTACAACATACACTCTCAGTTATAGCAACACCAGGTGGCCACAGGAGGAACAACATTTTACATTGTTAAGATACTTCTTGTTACCAATTTTGGACATATGTAAAAAGAATCATGGCCAAAATAATGCGAAAAAAATATTTCGACTCCTTAATATTTAGACTCACTAGCGCCACCTGGTGGTCAGGACACATTGAGATGTTGTTTTCGTTATTTAATTTGACTGTATTGTTAAGTATTTTTAAAAACTCTCACATCTTCTAAATAAAGATAGGTTGAAGTGCATAGGGCAAGGAACTGGCCACCGAGAGGCGGCTGCACCAGAGGTGCTTGGCCCTTTGATCGCTCCTTGCCAGCTTTAATCTAAGGCTGAACCTGCTGGTCATTTAATTATAAAAATGAAAAGTTTAGTAATTCTATTCAAAAAGTGAAACCTGTAGAATGTATATGTTCTTTCCACACGGACTGATATTTCGAGTGTTTATTTGACAATTCCAAAATCAGCATCTCAGGAAATAAAAATAAGACTTAAGTTGAATGCAAAGCAAGCATTTTTATAAAAAATGGTTAATAACATGAAACATTTGAACAAGTACAGCACCCATTTTCAGTCTCTTTTTGTCTGAATTACTGTGGCATGGCATCCATCCGTCTGTGGCACTGCTCAGGTGCTATGAGAACCCAGGTTGGTAGCCGTCACCTCCTGTGCATTGTTGTTTCAGCATAATGCATCTTCCTTTTCACAATACCCCATAGATATTGTGGGGTATAGTTCAGGTCAGTTTGGTGGCCAATAGCGAACAGGGATACCTTAAATCAGGATCTTTTGTACTTAGCGGAAAATTGAAACCTGCTTCTCCTTTAAGTTGGTCAGCAACAGGGTCAGCTGACTCCAGCTACAGTCCACTCTCAGTGAATATTCCCAACATTTTTGAGTAGGGTTGGTTTCACAATCCTCTCCACGGTGTGATTATCCCTATTGCTTGTACACTTGTATTCCAACCAAGTCTTTTCTTTCTTTTCGCCTCTAAATTATTCTATTCCGTTACTTAATCGATTTTGTTAACCCAATAAATAGAATGTCTGTGAACTGAGAAGCTGTAGAAAGCTTGAAATGCAATTAGTAAAATGTAATTTTAAAAAAGGTTGACACAATCTGATACTGATACAGGAGCTGGCATAACAAGTGTGCTATGAAGCGGCCGACATCACTTTACATTCATGAAGCTGATCCCACATGATTTCATTGGTTCACTATGACGAGAGCTTTATAGCATTGAGCATCTGCCTTTGCTCTTGCTCATGTGCCCCATTAATCAAGGCAATCAATTTGTCAATTAAGTACATCACCATAGTTACCATAGTCCCCCGGGGGCCAGAACAACCTTGCTTGATCCTCTTTGTTTAACGATAGAGTAACAAGACCCCAAACAAAGTGTAGAAATAATGGAAGTCACTTTGTGGCCGAATCAATGGCAGAGCTCTTAAACATCTGTCTCTGTGACGGCGTTAACAAACAGAACAGAAAGCATCTCGGACATGTTTCCTGCTGCTGTCATCATTTCTGGGACAGTGCATCAGCCCTGATTCATGCTGTTACACAATGTGTTTGGGAGGATTAATGTCAGTTTATCCATCCAAACAAACAAATCGTTACAACCGTAGGAGATATCAACCAAATAAGATTGACAAACGACAATGACAAATGACTTGGTAGGGATGGATCAACTTCCCCTACCTTAGGGCTAAGTTGATTCAACTAAGTGGGTAAATTGAGCCACCCGAGGGTAAATTGATTAGTGCACATTTTTCACATTACTTTAACATTTCTTAAAACGTATGATGATATTGAGCGAAACAGAATATTGTTGCATTTTGCATCTCCCTTGACATTATTTTTTTTCTCTCAAGAGGTGTTGAGGCCTTCCTTTCAATACCCCTGACTGCAGACGGGATAAGCTCCGCCCACTGAAAGTTGAATCGTGCTGCTGCTACCATGCTAAACAGTGTTATGGGGCGGTCATGCTATGGAAAAAATTCCATTGACTTAAATGGGATTGCATGCGTTGATGCGAAAGCGGGACACGTTGTGATTATTTGTTCCAATACGACGGAAAGTTTTGCTCGGAGGGACTTTTGCCCCGAGGTCATGTGATGCATCTTGAGCCACCACATTGGCTAGGTCAAGTGCGTGAGCTTTTTGGATCACTTAATACGAAGCAAAGACCTCAGTATCACTTTATAGTAAATTAGAGAGCATCCTGTTGTAATTTAGACGAGTTATATAGTGTTTATTTTTTTAATGACGTCGCTTGTGGGTGGGTTCAAAACAATAGAGATTTTATATTTTATTATGCATGTTTTATCCTGGCAGCTTTGCTGTGTCTGTCGCTTAATAGAGAGAACAAACCACATGATTGGACTCCAGTATCGCTTTTCCTTCCGACTGAATTAAGTCTGCTACACACGCAATCGTGTGCGGAGAATTTCTGCGTTGTTCAGGAGTAGGGTGATGAGTTGGGTTAGGGTTGGGGTGCGGGAGTACAACCAATGAGACATCACGTGGACAGGGCTCCATGTTCAGTGGGTGGGGCTTAAAGGTTTACAGTATAAAAGCTATTTAAAATGACAATAAAATTCTTTCAAATAACATTTTATGAGTTTATAGACTTAAAATAACTAGTGGCTCATGGTGGGGTAGGTTGAACAGCTATTTTAATCACAATGCATTGCAAACTAATTTTTCCTCAAAGCAGCCATTTTGCAAAATACATCCATTCCAGTTAATCAGGCTAATCTTTTTAAACTCAAGCAAAAAATTAACTTGTATGGTATATTTTTAGATCTTGGTTAAGTTAAACTTACTTTTAACAAAATGATTTTGTTCTTGATGTTTAACAAATTTAACTGTTAATAAAACTTGACAATCCACTATGGACTTATATAATAATGATTATTGTCATATTACCCTTACCCTAGTCTATCATTGCTTGGGGGTGGGTCCACTTACCCACTGGCTCCATTTACCCCTCTCCTCCCTAAGTATTTAGGTATGTATTGTTTATATAAAATGATGTGGCCTGCAACATTGACTTTGGAAGAGAAGTTTTTAAAATGTCAAATTTTGCGTGATTCTGTATGAAATAAGCAGCGCCCTCTGTTGTTAGAAATAAAAATAGCCCAAAGGCCTTTTTCCAGCATTTGTTTGCAACGTGACGAAGTGTTTTAAAACTCAGAACATTTCCAAATAGAACTTCAAAAACCCGTAATCAGAAAATAATTGTCAGAAAATCAGCTTGCGGTCTATTTAATGAAGTTGTTGTACCCCGAATCGACTCCACACGCGGTGTTTACATCATTTTGACACGAGGTAAATGTTAGACATATTAGTGTCTATTTTCTGCTTTGTACAATATTGTTAAAGCTTTCAAATGAAGTGCTTTAAAAATAATGTAAAGTTTATAATCGTTTTTGTTTCGTCAAATTAAGGTTAAATTATTCATTTAAGCAACAAAACAATCTCTCACATTTGTATCAATCTAAAACATATAAGCCTAATATCCACGAATTGGATTCTTAGTATGTTTTCTATTTTTTAAACTAATATGCATACAACATGTATACTTCATTTTTTTATAAGAAAATTGTATAATTTCAATGGAATATCACAGGATTCAAAATAAGAGAGATGATAAGTTTTTTCTTTATTTGTTTTTTTTTCCCTCATGCATGGCTCAGTTATGGAATTCTGCTCACGTGGTGCTCCTCAGTTGGATGCGGTGCACTTCTCTTCAGTTCAGCAAAGGTCTTCAAGAGTCTCAGCAGATGTTCACAACGCCACAAATCACATCAAGGTGAGCAGATGCTTAGTATTTGTGCATCCCATTAATGTCCAGAAGGGGGTAGGTGCAAGCATGTTCAATAAATACCTTTTATCTGACCTTGCTAGTACCACATTTTTAGATGAAGAGTAAAATTCTGATTTAGAGTGTGACTGAGTTGAGCCATTTTAAAGCCATTTTGGGTCACCTGGTACTGATTCCATCGGCACACATTGAGGGGGATTGGGGTGTTGGACCGGACCAGGTATCTGGGTATTGAGGTGGACCGTGGTGGAGATGAGGTATGTCTTGTACAATGGAGGTCCGTTCCCTTGGCGCAGTGTTGGGCTCAGGACTCTAAGTACATGGTTCCAGGGGTCTGTGTGGTCTTTCGCCGGGTTCATGTCTGTAACTGGGGGTGGGGACTCTCTCCCTAGAGGTGCTAACTGGATATTTTCTCTTTTTTTGGACCATTTACTGTGAAGCCCAAAGATGGTTGTGCGAGAAAATCCCAGTAGATAGGAATTTTCCGAAATACTCATACTAGCTCATACATAGTCTGGCACTAACAACTAAGTCTTTCTTGTTCAGTTTGAACTGCAGCAGATTGTCTTGACCATCCCTGAATGCACTGAGTTGCTGCCTTGTGATTGGCCGATTAGAAATTTGCATTAACGAGGAGTTTGATGGGTGTACCTAATAAAGTCACCAGTCACCAAAGAGCAATGCAACACCATAACTTTGGCAGATGTAATCGTTTATAGGCTTGGCATGAAAACGATGGCTCAACTACCGCAGAGGCGCTCTTACCTCGAGATCTGTGTGAGGACGGTTTGTCTTTAATATAATTTATTTGTGGTGATTTTTCATTAAACACCTATATTATATGCTGTATCATTTGAAGTGTTTCTATTCGTGTTTTATTAAGAGGAATCTTTTGATCTTTTGGCCAATTCCTGCCAAATCCGTCTGTAATTTTCTCCCAGTTATTGCACCTGACATCCCTTTGCATATAGATAATAGACATTAACCCCTGATAGAACACTCCTCTGGAGAAGTGAGTGCTGGAATAGAACGTGATGGGTCATTGTGTCCCAAAATCCAATCCGTCTTAGGCATCAGATTGAATTGCACAGACCTCGTTTTCTTTTTTCATCCACCGAAGAACCACTGAAGAAATGCTAAGTCGTAAGTCAGCCAGCGCACTTTTAAAAGGTGACGTTTTATGAGGTTGGACACAAAAGTGCTTTTCTAAGCAGCAAATATGGACAGTTTTGATGCAATGTTTGAAATAAATGCTGGCTCTTATCCTGGTTTGAGAGAAAAGAAATCGAAGACATATTGCAGGAATATACGGCAGATTCCACGTTTTGTCAAAGAACAAGAACAGAGTTGAAAAGGAAAGCTTTTTTTTGCACTTTATCAAATTTTGGAAACAAGCTCTTTGTCTACATTTTCAAAAATGAACCACAACACTATAAGAAAATAAGTAAGTTTAAATAATTATATTAAACTGAGGATTTTTTTAAACTCATTTATTTTTCATCTTCTTCAGCATGGGCCCTAACAAATTCTAGCTGTGCTTTTTTTATGCATGGTCTTTTGCAGAAGCTTCTTTTGTGGGCGATACTCATGGTTTTTTTGTGGGGTTGCAATGGTTTTAAACCCTTCTCACCAGAAGACGAACCTGTCGAGGTGTTAACTTAATTGTATAGCATCCATGCACTAGGGGGCAGTGTTTATTGTTAGCAATGTGCAAGACTGCTAATGATGGAGTGATGGAGAGAGCTAATTTTATAATCTTTCACATTTGTGAGTAGAGGTTGATTGTCTCCTATTAAATATTTCATAAAACAATCAGACGAGGTAAAGAAGTTTCAGAAGTGACTAGTCACCATCACTTTAAGAAGCAAATACACTTTAGCGCCTAGACCAGGAAGTGAATTCTTTAGTTCTGAGGCCCAGTGTGCTATTTCAGCAGTGTCAAAGGGAGAGAAAATGTCCCGGGTCAAGAATATTTTTTTTTCACCAGTTTGCACAATGTCATGATTTCAACCATGTTTTGGATCATTTCGCGTCTGGAAGTTTAGGGCTTTCATTTGGTGCATTTTATGAATTAAAAAACAAGTCAGTCTTCCTTTTTCAATTGAAAATTTTTCTGGTTAAATTACTCAATTAACTTAATTAAATTACTTAATTCGTGGAGCCTCGTGAGAATTTACAAGTTAAATAGAATAATTTGGGGCAGTTTTGGCTAAAACGTTTTTAACAAAAGTATATCCTTTTCTGGATTTGAACAAAATTTAGGGTTGATATACTGTGTTTATGGGCCCTGGAATTATCAAAAGTCATCCAGGTTTTTTTATAATCACAAATATCGCAAAAATATATCACAAATATTTTAATACAATGCTGCCTGCAGGTGTGCAGTGGTTTGTGTCTTGATTTTGGTCATAATTAAGCATTTTAGAATGAAGTTATTAACCATTTTCTGTGAGTCTGCTGCAAACTTTATTGAACTCTGCTGTGGTCACCCAGTTGATCTACCGAATTTGTGACTTTTGCCTGTTTGGAGTCCGGCTAACCCACTTGTGAAAAAAAAAAACTGTTTTGACAGTCTCTTTTTACAGAATGCTAATGCTAGCTAGCGTGTCGCTGCTTCTGTTTGCTTCATGAATGATGCCCAAATCATTATGACGGCTGTTAAAAGTCCCTCTTTTTCATTAGCTTTTCTCTTCAGAAAGCGATCCATTTACCAGTGGACTGACTTTTTTGTCTAGATACGGAAAATTATGTCCTAGTACTCTCAAAGTGTACCTAATAAAGTGGCCTGTGAGATTACCGGTACATAGACATTCTGAATGATTGCTTCTCAAGATAAAGTTCATGACCGTACATTTAAGGCTTTTGTTGCTGGAATTGTTCTGCTGACACAGAAAATTGCAAAGAGAAGACGAGAAGGGGAATAAAAGAATGAAGGATAGCAACCCAAGGTGCCTCATTTGTTTAATTAGCTGAGCCAAATTAATTAGTAACAGAAGCTTGAATTAATTACGGCAGAAAAGCAGCAAAGAGACTGACAGTTGCGCTGGTGTCCCAAAAGATTTGGGTTTCTGTTGATGTGCAATTAGAGCGTCTTTCAACAGCGCTCATTATAATGTAAATAACACTGCTCCCAAAATATAGCTTTTATTTCCTTTCTGCAGCTTGTGTTGTCTTTCAGAATGGAGCTCTGTGATATTTGGTGGTGTTTGTGTTTTTTCAGGATTAGATTACTCCTCTTGACTTGTTCCATTCCACTTTATTCTTCGAGGTGTTTTAACATATTTCTCACAGATGTTCGGTTTACAAACAAAAAGCAGATTGGAGCCAAGTAAGGTTTCAGTGGCGTATCATGCAGCGTTGCCTTTTTCACTACAAATTACATTAAAAGTACAAAGCATACACACACAAAAAAAAATCAATAAAAATTATCAATACAAAGATAAATAAATAAATAAAACACTGTACCAACATCAATCCAACGACAAGCGTAAATAAACTTGCAGAAATGTGACTTTTTCCAAGAAAGAACAAGCCAACTTAAGTGGAATCCTGTTTAACCTCAAGAAAAGCAGCTATTGGCTGACCTAAGAGTCACTAGATGATGTCATTGCCTAATTTGCATAAAGAACACACAATGTGTACGCCAAATGCTTTTTTTCAACGTACTGCATAAACACGTTTCAAGCCATAACGACGTGAACACACATAGGGTTATAAAAACAAATGTTGTGCATTTTAATTTGCATTTATTTCTAAAACAAAAAAACTGAAGGAAATTGATGAGTGCTGGTAGCTGCTGCTGTATAAATCTATATATATAGCCATCGATATTACATTTTTAAAACCCTTATTTAATCAGAATTTAACAGCTAGATGTGCTCTGATCTGACATTTTGTTCAAATGGATTTAGACGTGCACTCAGATGTCTGAAATGGTTTAATTTACCTTTAAAACTAAACAGAAAGGAAAACTACTGTTCAACAATTAAACAATCTGTTGAAAAACATGAAATAATATTGCAATCCCTGGGTTGTGGTTGTAAATTGCCTTCACAATTACCAGACGTTCTTCTGAACTGCGAACCATAATGAACCTGTCGTAATTAAATCTCATTTATTTGTGTTTCTAGAATTTAGATTTTGGAGGGAAGAAAATATCTGAGAGGCAAAGAATGTGACTGTTTCGAGTGTCACTTGAATTAAGTGGCAGCCAATGGCCAGAAGGCATAGTCCCAAGGACAGTTTCGAACCACCCTCAAGCTAAAGAATTCAAGGAATGGGTCATACAACACATTTAACGTTTGGTCATTTTATTAACTAATATTTATTAACATAAAGGGATTTCATTGGATGGATTAGGAATTGCATGCATATTATAGCTTAGCAATTAGGGTCTTGTTAAAACGACTGGAGAAGAGGGAGTAACTCCGAAGGGACGAGAAGAACCTCCGTAAACATTTAGAAACTATTTTTGATTTTTAATTATAAATTTCGATAATTTTAATGATGGCGTCTTCAAAAGTGATTCTCCACCAATCAGAGCCTGTCTTGGTTTAAGCATTTATCACAATTTGAAGTGTGGAGACACGGTTTCTTCAAAAAATAAAAACCGGTGCTTCGACGTGGACTCGAAATGCACATGCTTTAAAATCTGAGAGAAGTGTGTGTATTAAATCACCCACAACCCCCATAGTTGAGACACCACAGCAGCTCATATACAGTTAGATTCAGATTTGAATCTGAAGTTTTGGACTTTTAAACTGGAAAAATGTTCTAGATGTCTCAAAAGTACTAGCGCATCATTCCACAGTATTTCATGTATATTCTACTCTTATAATAAAAATATGTGAGGGAATCTGGCAAAAAGTTTATCAGTTGCCAATTAAGTCTTTATATGCGACTTTCTGAAATGTATTAATGGTACAGATGCTCCTGTGTGTTACAGACTTCTGTCATTTTTGTGAATGCATGAAAAAGTTGCCTGTTGCTCATTTTTTTATTTAATTTGTTTGCAGGTAATTATAGTAGTATTCTAATTTGTTACACAGCATTTAACTCTCTCCACAATGCCCCTCATTGGATCTGAACCTCGATCACTGGGTGGTTTGTCGGGAGCACTGTGTGTATATTAAAATGGGACATAAAAATCTATATACAGCAGTCAATGAACAAGTTCAAGAGCAAAGCAGCCCAGTGGAAACATACATTAATCCAGATGAGAATAAATCTGTTCGGCTGTGGATCATGCAGCTGATCCGCTGGCAGAAGAAGGTCATGTATTGTAGACGTTTTAACAAATGCTTGTTAAAGCTGTAGATCGGGTTCAGCATTTAATGGGAAATGTTAAATAAATCTGTGATAAAGTACCGCAGTACTACACCTGCCTCTAGATGTCACCCTTACAAAACAAATAGGATCCTTGTTTACATAAAGAGCATGAGTGTGATCATTTCACCGTACAATCAGATGCCATTGCTACCAAGGAAGTTGGGCGACTGTGAATGTTTATTAACAGTTTGGCATTCACAGTTTCAGTTAAAATTGAATGAAAATCCAGGACTGGAAGCAGAACAGGAGAAGGGACACATGGGCGGTAGAGGTATTTGATCTTAAATATAACGTACTGTCTAAAGTTTTGGCAAAAAATGTGTTAAAGCAGGGGTGTCAAACTCATAATGAGTAATCCATTGATTACCTTAACTTATGCATTCATTAATAGATCTTATTATTCCAATTAAAAGTTTTTATTAGCAAAGAACCAGATTCTGAAAGTTGTGAAAGATTCCAATATACAAATATTTCTACAAAAAAAATCTATTGAAAAACAAAAAAGTCAAATTTTCCATTTTTTTTTCTCAATTTATAATGAAACAAACCTTTCACTTCATATTGAACCTCTTTACTTGTTTATCTCTGAGCATCCACTTTAATTATCAGTTTAACAAGCTTTTCGCAGCACAAAAGGGATATTTTTACCATTTTGGGCCACTGCAGAACAAATCATCGGCACTTAACTGGGAAACTGAAGTCTGGCTCATCAAAAATGAAAATATTATTCCATTTTTACACGACACGTGCTGTGACACGTAAGGCTAAATACTGGTTTAAAAAGAATTTATTGCCAAACAATTCATTAGCATTTTATTATTACAAATGCATCATTAATTAAAAAGCTGCCTTCGAAATGCTCTTTTCTCTGTCTCTTCGAAATCATCACGTGGGCCGGATTCAGAAATATACACATTTTAGTTTCTTTTTATAATTTTTCAAAATGCAAAGCAAATAAAAGAAAAATCACAGCAAAAAAAAAATGCTTTGTGTCGTTGCACATTTTATACTGTAGATCTGTATTTTGTTTTTCTTGACTTCTTGTCGTTTTCTTACAGTGGTTTTGCTTTTATTTATGTTTTTTTTGTGGTTTTAGCCTTTAATGAAAGCACTGATGGGACATCGAAAAGAGAGACAGAAAGCTAGGTGCAGAGACAGGAAGCCTCGCCACATATTCAGGATTCAACTCAGGACCTCATCGTAAACTGAGAAATGGCAACATGTCGTTAATGTTGTATAAAATGAATGATTTTAAAGGTTTAACCTTATAAGCAACATGCGATTTAAGAGGCTCAGGAGTTTATTTCAACCAGTTGAGGGTTAGGTTGGCTGTTAAAGGAACTTGGCTAAAAATGTAATTATTTGCAAGAATCGCCAAACGTTTCTCAGTTTCAAAGATCTATTCCTGCATCCTTGAGCTACACCAGAGCTGTGGTTCTCGACAGATTCACAGCCTCATAAATTCCATTACCCAGCATGTCATAAGCGATTCACACTTGGCTCCTACTGAGGCACAGTTTTCTCCGCTGGCGTGTTAGCCCATGTTAATATGCTCAAAGCTTGCTTTCCTTCAAGCGCAATTTCACGCTGATGGTTGTGAAAACATTAGCGATTGAACCGCGACAGAGGTCATGTCAACTGAGATGCAACTATATTTCAGAGCCTAAAACTGAATTGCAGGCTGTTTTGTTGGGATGTTTTAAGGGATACAGAGCTCACTCTGTGAACTGTGCAGTTTAGGGCAAATGTATGGAAAACGAACCTTTGAAGTTGTTAAACCGTTTTCAGGATTATTTAGCTTTATATTTTTGTTTATCCTGCACCACTTGAATTTATGTATTACTTACAATTTGTTAATTAAAGAACAATTGAGGTATTTTGGATTTGAAATTATTTTGTGACATTTTTCTTCCATGGGGAGCCATTGCTAACAGCATGAAATGGGATGGGCTTTTCTTTAAGTAATGCCCGTTTATGGTCACCTGCCTGCTGGACACCCTGTTAGACTCACTTGTGGTTGGATGCCTTTTAATTAAGGCTTGAGCGCCAAAGGTGCACAGAACCCTGTTGTAATTGCTCAGAGTAATATTGTCTAAATGTGCTCAAAAAGTCATCGAATTTTGCACACGTCACGGAACGAAAATATCCATCTAATTGGGGTTTGAAAAGTGGGTGTGGAAAAATTGCTCTATAGCGCCACCTAATTCATTTTATCTTAAAGTGCACTAACAGTTTGTCGCAGGCGAATGAAATTCGGCACACGTGTAAGGTACCAAGACTTAAATATAAATAATAGGAATTGCAATTACAAAATCTACAGGAAGTTGCGCAAAAAAATACAAAATGGCCACTTTTGCTTATTTCATACTTTAACAAAATCCTCCTCAATATTTTTTTTCTGTTCATCTCCAATCCCTTTCAGTTTTATCGTAATGAATGTGGGATGTTAAACAATGTGTGTACTGCGGCAATTTCATTTCGAAATTTCATCATTCGACAGGAAGTCTGATTGGAACTATGTTAACAGTCGATGTTTGAACACATTTGCAATGTACACTGTATTTATCTACAAATTACCAGATGTGCGAGAGCCCTTTGATCTCTGCTTACAGCTTTAATCACAATTTTGTTGTCTTAAGTGTGGCTTTTATTGGAGTGTACTCATTTTTGCAATAAACTTGGGAGCCGCACTCCATTCTGGTGGAATGGTGCTAGATTAAAAATATCCGTCGCAGGTTGTGACTGCCCGTTTTAAAGCCATTTTGTGATTGGGAACTTTTGGGTCTCCATTTTCCATATCTAGTGTACTTAATCTCCAAATGTTTAGTCAATCTCCCATTCGTTATTTGCATTGCTGTGCATTATTTGGTCATTTCTTGCAGCAGGTAAAATCTTAGGGAAATCCAGTGCACACCAGACCAAAGCCTCTTATTATTTCCTTTCCTTATATTCTCCGTAGCTGACCCAGATTCATTTGTGTACGTGAAGCCATTTTTCAACCTATGGTTGTCGAAAACTGCTTCCACCTCCAAAGCTACTGACCCACATTACAAACATGCCGACTTCTCCAATACTCTGGATTTAATGAGTGTTTGACTGGTGCATTGTCTGGAACACTCGCAGACTCTCTGCCTCATAAAATCCCCCCGGATCTCAAAAGCCTGGTTTAGAAGGTCTTGACCAAATTTAGCATCTGGCATTAAAAGCCATTATTTCAGCGTCCCTCTTTTCCTCCTTCCTGAGCGTTGTACATCACCTGAGTGAACATTTTAATTAATTTTGGGACACGTTTTAATTATGCACACGTACACACATTCATGCGAGACAGGCAGGTATTCTTAACACGGCTATTTTCAGCTCTATTCAGTTCCTGCTCGGCTGCTCAGGTAATGTCACGAGAGGGAGGGAGAGAGGGAGGAATGGTAGGTAATGGCACAGTAAAGTCCGGATAGAATACATTATTTTTGTTTGAGAGGAAATTGGGGTGGAATTGCATCACTGTCTCTGTTTTTTCCCTACAGACCAGTTCACATGGTCAGAAAGACATTTGGATTTTTCAAAAATCTAGAGACAGAACTCCTCACACAGACCTTTACTTCCTCTCAGATCTGCAGCGTAAAATACGTTACCATCATATCATCCAAAACTGTGGATTTTTTCATGTTTTTGTCACCATGACCAACGTGTTGTTTATCATTTTCCTCTTTCAACTCACAGGTTTATCCAAGTCTTGAGTGACTGGGAGAATCTAGTTCTGCTTTATGTTTGGGTTTACACGCTGACGTCAGCACCTAGCTTTACAAAGCCTTAGCCCCCAACTGCGACGCAACATCAAAGAGCTCGCAGAGCAAACACAGCAGCCAGTGTGTGCGGAGGGACTAGAGATGGAGAGATTGGGGAAATGTGCATATCAGTAAAGAACCGTCAGTTTATTGTCGATCCGGAGGGAAGAGCACGGGAGAAAACAGCAGGGAGAGGGAAGCTGATGGTGAATTTCTCCTGAGGTTCTGAAGGCTGCACGGGTGCTGGGCCACCTTTGGCTCTAGAGGAACTCTGTCGTCAACAGTTTAAAACTTGTGCACTTCTGGTTTTCAAATGTTTCGGAACCCTCGTAAACTTTCCTTTATTGGTTGACCGGATTCGAAATTTCAATATGTCATACGGGAGACAAACACAATGATATTGGAAACGTTAATGAGTTAATTATTTGAACAAAATGAGGTATGTAGGCACCACAAAAGAAACATGAACTTGAGATTTGGTGCATCTTCCTTTTGCAGCCTCTAAATGTTTTCTATAGCTTCTGGCCGAAGGTGTTCTGGACCATATTTCTTTATGAAACAACTTTAGTTTTGTCAGGTTTGGTGGTTTCCGATGGTCTTTCCAGAACATTGTACTTGTTCCTCTGCATGAATACATCAGTAGATTTGGAGCAGTGTTTGGGGTCATTGTCTTGCTGAAAGATTCAGCCTCTGTGCAAAAGTTTGTCACGACATCTGCAGCAAGATGATGGTGTAGACCAGGGGTAATCAGAAATATCAGAAATAATATGTGAAACCAGAAAGGTCCACATAACAAATCTCCAATTAGTCCACCGTCAGGAAAGCAATGGTCAAATTCCAAATAAACACCAACAAAAAATCTTTTTTTTTAAAGAATAAAGTACATTACATTAAAAACCAGGGCCATTCATTTTTACATAAGGAAAAAGAAAATATTTGATAACATGCAGTAATTTGCAAAAGTCCAGACAAAAATACATTATAATAAGCAATCTATTAAAAATATTAAAGTGCATTTTACAGCTTTCCTTATTCATCAAATTGGATAATGATTTCAAATAGCACGTAAACTTTCGATTCTAATATGAGCAATCTCAGCCCTAGACGTCACACCCACGGAACGTTGGCAGAACGTCCGATGCGTTTGGAACAATTTTCTGGCAACACTTTGAGACGTCGCAATTTGATTGGTTTACCTTAACAGGCTTTCTGTGTCTTAAGCGCTTTCTTCGTGTCGGGAAGCACAGTGCACCCATACGCAAAAGACGTCCAGGAGTTTTGTTTAAGGCAGTTATTTGAGATGTTTCACAGCTGTGATGACATTCCCAAGCCGATTGATTGACAAGTGGGTAAAACGGACTCTGTCGGCGGGTCTTCACCATAGAAACCTGGAAAGGTATGGCTCTGCGAGACTACAGCTGTTGTGATTGGACATAAATGACACAGCTAAAATGAGAACTGAGGTGGGTATAGATCTTTGGAGATGGTCTGTGGGTTGTCTGTGAATGTTCTTGTAATCCTGCATCACTTATTATCTGAGAGTTTTCTTCGACTACAACTGTGCTTCTGGTCTTCCAATTCTGTACAATTCTGCTCATAATTGAAACTGAGAGCTTATATCTCTGAGATCTTTCTGTACCCTTCCCCATGAAGCTGAGAGTTGTTTAGAGGCTCCGCTCATCCGAGAGTTGCCACTCTTTAGAGAAGACGCAAAAAATTGGCCTCCTTTAAATATTTTCTGATGATTGGAAATCAATAAAGGGACATGGGTGCCTGGATTTCAGCACATGCCTGATTTTGTTTACATTGCTGACATATCATATAAACTTTATTTCACTGTTTTTCTTCGATATCTTAGGAGTCATTAGCATAATGCTCATTATTCCGGATTGGAGTTACTTTTAGTGTTTTCCACCGCAAAAATCCTCAACAATCCAAAACACTCAACATTTCAATACGACCTACTGCAAAATATTTAGAGTGCCATCGTGTTTGTCGATCCAGATGCTGTGTGCTACTGAAATGTACAAGCCAAGCGTTTCTCGTCCCAGTTACATCACGACCGTCCACGTGTCCGACTAAGTAACTGTCTGTCCTGCCCTCGGGCCAAAACTGCTTAGATGAGTCGATATTCGCTGCTGATGTATGCCACAGTGATATCAAGCCTGATGTTCTGATCTCTGTTTGAAGTCCAGTGGAATCATCCGCATCAGGGATGAAGGTTATTCATGAGCAGAACTACCTGAGGAGCTTATTCTCTCCATTGGATTAATATTATTCGCTTTATCTTTGCTCTGGAAATGTCAGTGGAAAAGCTCGTTCTCTATCTCTCAAATCCACACGAACACAAATACGTTTGAGGTTCGGAGTTGCTTAGATCCATTGCATGGCAGTACTTGATTCATTTTCAGAAGTCAATAGCGCTACCGGAAAAGTGTGCATTTGAATGGCGTCTAAAACCATTTCAATATAATGTCTATGCAGTGAAAAGCATTTGTATTGATCTACTTTTGGATGTCGGAAAAACCCTGATCACAGGGAACGGGACAAAACTCACCGATGAAGCTTTTAACTGACTTCTGTCGACATTGACATTCACTGGAAATATCAAGAGATTCTGCGTAATGTTTCTATTGTATTACTCCGTTAGATGCAAAGGTGGAATGTGTATCCAGATGTAGAATAAATGCATCTCATCAGCTGAAAGGAAAGATTTTAATTATGTGATGCACACAAGGACAATTATTAATTTATCTTAAATAATAGATATGGGACCATAACTAGTGAACTAGTATACTGTATGTTTATCGTGAGATTTGTGTCTTAAAATTGTGTATTAATTAATTAATTATTTTCTCTTAATTGAAGTCAGGGATGGTTCTGGATTTTTACTCTATAGACAACCCAATATTTGTTTATCACTCAGCTCCAACTAAATTGGTTTTCAAATCGTTTGAAAAGAGAGGATCTGCTGCCATCTTTCTCTACCAATAGGGACTGCTCCATTAAGTTCCTATAAGATCTCCGGTTTTAGATAAGATGTAGAACTGAAAACAACATGATTGTTCTTATCTTCTCATGAACTTTCAATGGTCCGAACTTCTAAAAGATTGGAGAAAGTGACATTTTGGCAAAAATCGACATACTAACCCCTTTGTGTTTTGGCAAATTAAAAAAATTTCTATTCATTTGAAAAGTTTACGGCTAAATGACATTGTCAAAACAAGGAGACAAATGCCTGTTTCAGCTTCAGGTCTTTCCGAAACTTGCCGAGATTTCACGCCCAGCGTTCTGGTACATCTTCACTAAGGCTTTGTCTCATCAGTTCAGGCTCTGTCACACCGATAAAACAACACTCAAGTAAGAGAGGAAGTTATGGCCTTCCCCGACAGAGGTCACACTTACAAAGGCACAGCTAGCACAAAGATCCAGTGAGAGAATGAGTCAGGGAGTGATGCCCTCTGTTCCCCTGAATCACTCAATGTATAGATACATTTTTAAAAATGTTCTCCTTTAGTTCTGGCTTCCTTCAAAATTTGTCTCCATTCATGTGTTTTTCCTACTTTTGCATCACTAAGAGGCTGGTTTTAATTGTCGATGATTTAAATGGCTCACTAACAGAGTTTAAAAATATCTAATTGAACGATGTCTTAGATAGATTCCGAAGGAAAGTGCTAGAAGTGTGTTGCGGTTATCTTGTTCCATGTCTCCATCTACTGTCTGTTTATGGTAGCACACTTTTTAAAATGTGTGCTCCTCGTCTGTCTACACATGACGATGACAACTAGTTTTACCCTTTCAGTTGTAATATTTCTGACCTATTTTCTACATTTTTAAATAATCCTCTTATATTCTTTCATTTTGCAGATGCTTCGTTGAAGTCTGTTGAAGTTTGTGACTGAAACTGCAATTCATCAACTAACCTTTTTGAGGCCTGTGAGCAAATTCACATTGACACCAGTGTTAAAGAACATGGTTGAATTAAAAAAAGATTTTATTTTACTTATTTTGACCCTGTCAAAGGTTATGGGGTATTTCTTTTTTAGGGGAATGCCACGCCCAATTTAAGAAACAGAAATCTTCATTCATAAACCAATGTGAGGTCATTGATGCTATATCTATTGTTTTCCTCAGACTTATGGGCTTTGGGACACCATTGAGGTTGGTAAACTTGCATTGAAATGCAAAAAAACAGGGTTTCTACAAGTTAACAAAGGTTTCAGAATTCTTTCTCAACTCTAAGCTTTTCTAATTATTTGGAAAATTTGTCATTTTTACCAAAAACACAAAGGGGTTAGTATGTCGATTTTGCCCAAAATGTCACTTTCTCCAATCTTCTAAACATTTGGCCCATTGAAAGTTCATGAGAAGATATGAACAATCATGTTGTTTTCAGATCTATATCTTATCTAGAACCGGAGATCCGGATGTTTAACAAATATCTCATTAGAACTTAATGGAGCGCTCTTCATAGTTCCAATGTTTAAGAAAGTTGGGCAGTAGATCTCAGGCTCCGAACCAAAT
The DNA here is from genome assembly GCA_007224835.1 of Danionella cerebrum. Classification (NCBI taxonomy): domain Eukaryota; kingdom Metazoa; phylum Chordata; class Actinopteri; order Cypriniformes; family Danionidae; genus Danionella; species Danionella cerebrum. The sequence continues at coordinate 289,056 of SRMA01027226.1, forward strand.
TTTCAGCTGAAACCTGTATCTTTCTTCTTTTT
>SRMA01027226.1:291199-361552 GCA_007224835.1 Danionella cerebrum
TCATGTTGTTTTCAGATCTATATCTTATCTAGAACCAGAGATCCGGATGTTTAACAATTATCTTATTGTAACTTAATGGAGCACTCCTCATAGTTCCAATGTTTGAGAAAGATTGGCAGCAGAGCTCAGGCTCCGAACCAAATTTCAAAGCTACAACCCGCAGCTATCTTTTTCCTGGTTAGGAAAAAAAATCTCAAAATTTACTTAAGATTTTTCAAACACAAAAAAACACACACAAACAAGCTTCAAGTAGACTCATTAGTGCTGGTCTTTAATGAGGTAACTTTGATTAAAACATGAGGATTACGTTGAATACAAACAGTGCCGTTAAGAGATGATTAATATCATTACAATGAAAAGAAACACCAAAGATCTCAGGTTTTGTGTATAGAAAACAAATGCAAAAACAAGGATTTAAATAATTTCATATTCATCAATGTAACACTGACAACAGCTGTAAACAGTTTTATCGTAACACGTATATAAAAGCATTATATTGCCAAATGTATTCTTTTGATGCATTCAACATAAAGTTGAATATGTAAAATACGATGCTCAATCTCTCTTTGCCGCTTTAAAATCTTCAGCTCTTTTGGAAAACAATCTTTGAAATGTTTAGGAATGTGTTGATATTTTTGTGTAGTTCTTCCATCAATGTTCCATCAGAATTCTATTTATTTATTCACCTAAAGCCTGGGAAGTGGTTAAAACAACTATTTATAATTATCTGGTTGGATGAGTCAAATACTTATGACAATATTATGCATCAATGTGTTAAAATTACTAAGTTAAAAACGTTGCTTGTGCCAAAGCTGCCAAGACAAAGGCGTAGAGACTGTATACACTGTGTGTTAAATCTGAAAGATCTTTAATATCGACTAAAGCACTTTGTTGTGTGTACATTTGTTACAGAAAGAAAATGTCTTTAGAAAAAAATTATAAATTGTTTCCATAATAAATAGGGTAAAATGGCATGTGATGAAAACATAACATTGCAGAAAAAAAAGATTCTCAACCAAACCTTTAAATGTTGAGGGATTGAAAATGTACAAAATGAATCCCATAGCAACAAGACTGTACAAAGATAGTACAATAACTGAGCAGATAGCATGACCTCATCCTCCTGAAGCAAAACTGTTGTTGAAACTGTGAATTTGAATCAAAGTTGATGTGGTTTTGGTTGTAGAGCCAACCAAATTTAAAGATAAACGGCCTCATCTAGCTCTGGTGATTTTGGCTTCTGATCACGTTCCCTCCCGGAGGAGCAATGTGTATCGAGTCCAGGATCGGCCGCAACACCTGACCAAATGGCCTGTGAGAAAGAGAGAGCGCATAAGATTTCTGAAAATCACACAAACTAATAGTGTTGACTTCAAGATTAAAATTTCTGATTATCTGAAGAAACTGATTTTCACTGTTTTCATTTTATTCTTCTTCTTGCAGGTTGCATAAAAGACTGTACCATCAGCATGGGGGTGATCACACTTTATAAACATCTTGTATTTACTGGCAGTTCTGAACTTGCTGAAACCTGCATCTGTCTTTTTGTTTTGACATCCTCGCTAAACTTTCAAATTTTGTGTAAAAATGTCATTTTTCCCCAAAAACACAAAGGGGTTAGTATGTCGATTTTGCCCAAAATGTCACTTTCTCCAATCTTCTAGACATTTGGCCCATTGAAAGTTCATGAGAAGACATAAACAATCATGTTGTTTTCAGATATATATCTTATCTAGAACCGGAGATCCGGATGTTTAACAATTATCTTATTGTAACTTAATGGAGCGCTCTTAATAGTTCCAATGTTTGAGAAAGTTGGGCAGCAAATCTCAGGCTCCGAACCAAATTTTGAGCTGAAACCTGTATCTTTCTTCTTTTTTGGACATTCTCTTTCAGCTCTAAGCTTTTCTAATGATTTGGAAAATTTGTCGTTTTTACCAAAAACACAAAGGGGTTAGTATGTCGATTTTGCCCAAAATGTCACTTTCTCCAATCTTCTAGACATTTGGCCCATTGAAAGTTCATGAGAAGACATTAACAATCATGTTGTTTTCAGATCTATATCTTATCTAGAACCGGAGATCTGGATGTTCAACAAATATCTCATTAGAACTTAATGGAGCGCTCCTCATAGTTCCAATGGTTAAGAAAGTTGGGCAGTAGATCTCAGGCTCCGAACCAAATTTTGAGCTGAAACCTGTATCTTTCTTCTTTTTTAGACATTCTCTTTCAGCTCTAAGCTTTTCTAATGATTTGGAAAATTTGTCATTTTTACCAAAAACACAAAGGGGTTAGTATGTCGATTTTGCCCAAAATGTCACTTTCTCCAATCTTCTAGACATTTGGCCCATTGAAAGTTCATGAGAAGATATGAACAATCATGTTGTTTTCAGATCTATATCTTATCTAGAACCAGAGATTCGGATGTTCAACAAATATCTCATTGGAACTTAATGGAGCGCTCCTCATAGTTCCAATGGTTAAGACACCAAATTTTCTAAATCATTTGAAAAAGGTTTAGCACAAAATTTACTTCAGAGTCTATGATCTGCTGCCCAACTTTCTCACATATATTTAGTTGTTGGAGTCAAAACAACTTCCCCAGGAGAACAAGATGAAAAGAACTCATTATTCCTCTTTTTAACGTCTCTACATGCTTCTACCCTCCTTGAGGGAGTGGCCGGTTGGACCAGCGCTGTACTATGGCTGCAGGAAATACGGCTGTTTGTTCAAAATGTGAGCTCCTTCACATTCCTTTCCCTCCTCCCTTTTACAATGCTATGTCTTAGGTCCAATGTGAACTATGTGTGGCTGCTAAGGTTTTAAACAAAGTCTGTATTAAACAAAGGTAGATTTAATTGATTTTATCAGAAGACACATCTAAACCATAGGGTAAAAGGAAGCAAGCAAACTCCCATGAGAGTTTATTAAGTTTGTTAGTAAACATGTTATTTCTTTTAACATTTATTGATGGTTGGCAAACCACATCTAGGTGCATTACCACCACCAACAACTGAACTGGAGAGTGAAGATGTCCTGTGTTAATAAGCATTTGCATTTACTGGTGGTACTTAGATCTATCTAATGCCCTGGAACTGCAGTACTACTTGTTACATTTACACCTCATGAGAAGATGAATTAATTTTTACATCATATTTCCAACCACATAGCATTTCCATAGCAAGGTAAAGGATACATCTGAAGGTAAAACGGATAAAAATTTAAAAAGAGAAAATCTCTTAAACCAAATGCCAGTGTGTGTTCAGCATACTCACGTGGAGAGCACTTCAGAGGGCAGGTCGGTGATATAGGAAGGAATTTTATTGCCAGTGAGAAACTGGGCCACCTCATTAGTGAATGTGTTGCAGTTGTGTTCAAACAATCTGTATTTGTCGCCGCTGCAGGGATGAAAGTTATACACATGAAAGCGTGTGGTCCACAAAAAGCAGATGTTAGTACACTACTTTAAGAAAACTCTTCATTTCATTTGACACACACTCACCTGTATGTTGTCTCTCCGAGTGATGATAAATAATCCATGAAGATCTCTTCCGTCACCTCTGTGTTCCCCAACTCAACCACTGTATCTGGAGGTCCAAGCATCGTCCCACCCTGACGCATACGGTGAATATCATACCATGTAATGCCTTCACAGCCACACTTATAGATAAACACCTTCTATATTTTCTTGACAAGATATTTTGACTTCAATAAAATATTAGCATATGTTCATTTTAAGGTTCTGCAACATTACAAATGTTTATTTTCGAATAAAGCTTTTCAAGATGCACATTTCAAACAGATTTGTGCTTACATTACAACTACAAAGTGGAAAATAAAATTATTGGACAATTAATTAGTATTATATTGATTAAGATGTACTAGATGTATTATAATGGATCTTACTGGTGGGCAACTTGAGATCCCTGCTCCACCATAGAAGAATTCATCACCATAGACCACAACAGAAGTGTGCCTGGGTTTACATAATGACACATGGAAAAAACATGTCGTTACATAACATGAGATACACTTGACTTTTCAATGCATAATAGCCTATAAATACAGTAAAATTAAAGACGTTTTGTATAATCACTCACCAAATCCCATCAAGCTGTTTCCCTGAAAGAAAGAATACTTTTTAAATATCATGTTGTAAATATAACACGATAATGGTCAGTTGTTATTATTTGAACTCGAGTTACTTTATTTTAATATGGATTATGCAAACCTCACACCCCTGACACGTGACTCAATTAAGGAACATCGTGTTCCAGAACTGTTTGCACTGTTATATAAATATTTATTAACAATAAAACAACCAGGAGTCGATGTGGATGTATCCCAACAGCTCATTTACTAAGATATCATCTGTAAAAAAATATTTAAAACAAATATTTAAAACATTTCGGGTGATTTTAAGGGGGCACGGGTAAATTATTGTTTCAAAATGTAATTTCTGTTAAATATTAATGAGAGACCATCAAGCCATTGGACGGATTAGGAAAGACGTCATTATTTTTTGCCAGGTATTAATAGCGGATTCAAACGTACTAGGATTTATCTAATTAATATTCATGAGCTGAGATTTCTCATTGGATGATTCAATGGGCAACGGCGCTGTGATGCCGAACATGTAAATAAGGAAAGTCTTCTTGACGCTAACAAGGAAATTTAGCAGCGCTCACCATTGTGACAGTTAAAATAAACCAAATTACTCACCCAACATTATCGGACTTAGCTGTCGAGCCATTCCTCTCGATAAATCGTAAATGAAGAGCTGCACTGCAAACGTAGAGCCGAGCTCCTCCATGTCAGAGATGCTGTCTCCGTTTAGCGGCCTCAAGATCTTTAAACGAACACGACGCTCTGAAATCTAACTTTTCAAAAGAACAACAAATACTCCCACTGTAATCTTACGTTCTGATCATGTATGACAATAAAAGAATTTGAATTGGAGAACATCGGGAACCTATTTTTAATAGAAAGCCAGATGAAGAGCCTAGCTGCTCTTCTAAATCGCCTATGAAGAAATCAATTCCGTGGAACAACATCGCCATCTATCTTCTGTGTGCGGTACTGCAGAGAGCAAATCGACTTACCGGTACTTTTTATAGACAAATACACATTAAAAACAATATTTAATTCCCATCATGAAAAAGTGTTATACACCAGAACTTACAAATCAAACGGTGACCTTTTTTTTTTTTAAAACTATCTACTATAAAGTGCACGCATGTTGAATAAGCGCTTGTTTATATTTGTAACCCATTTCAAAACTTTATTTTTAAAAAAGCCTATATTTTTAGGATCGTTACTGACGAAGTGAAATACTTTATTATTACTGCAATTTTTGTTTATTTTGGCCCAAAATTCAGGTGTTTGAGTTTGCTTTGAAATGATCACTCATAAAGAAGTCTGTGGTTTTGAACAATGTTCAGAGACGATCATTAACACCTTCCGCAAGAAGGGTAAACCACATAAGGACATTGCTGAAGAAGCTGATTGTGCACAGTGTTTAACAAATCTTGGGAATTTCTATGATTTGTTGTGGTTTCCTACTGACTTACTAAATGAACTGAATTTGGACGATTAAGCATTTAAATTGCATTTTAAGATGAGGTTTTGGGTCTTGTAATACAACTAGTATGACAGCAAACACTGTTATGGTGGTCGCACACATTTACCCAAGTGGTTTCGAGAGTCGAGAACTGCTGTGAGGAGCTCCATCAAGAAGTTCAAAGAGACAGTGGAGAATACGACGTGCAAGAACTGAAAGATTTCTAAAACTGTGGAAATAAAACTTGAGGTTTTCAAAGACTTGAGAGGGACAAGCAAAGTCTCAGTAAAAAGTCTCAGTTAGACAGCCATGAGAGTTCGTTTTTAAAGGCTCCACCTACCTCAAGCAATAATGAGGTTGGCTGAGGACAACACGACAAAAGTATCGCATACTGCAACAAAAACTAGAGCTTTCTAGCCACTGAGATGGTGCCAATGTTTGGAGAAAGAGTGATGAAAAGTTAAGCACGGTGGTGGACATGTAATGCTGTGTGGGTGCATTCGGTACTGAATCTCAGAATGCTTTCAAGAAAACATGAAAAAGATAAAGATTTTGAAAGAAAACCTGTCTGCAAGAAAACTTAGGTTGAGTCGACATTTCGTTGTCCAAAATAAAAATGAGCCAAAGCCAATAGTGCCGTTCACTACACACGGATGTGCATAGGGCACCAACTGCCAGAGGACGCTATAGAAATGTGATAATAAAGAAATGTACATTACATTTAAAAATATTTTAAATTCACTGATGGAATCCTATGATCCTTATGTCCTACAATACCTCGATTCTGTTAAAGATCTCTCTACATGATCAGTAACCTTGACTGACCTGCTCGAAACCTAGACTGGAATTCAATAAAATCTGTGGGACACACAAAAGTGCAGTTAGTGCTAGAAGACCAACAAATCTTGAGAGATCTGCTTGAAAGAATGGATTATTATGAAGCAAAGGGGATTCACTGTTGAGTTACACATTTGTTTCTATTTGCTTCATCCTTCTGTTAAACAGATGTTTACAAATGTGCATTTTCACAGGGGGTCTAATACTTTTGTCTGGAACTGCAAGACTGAAAAGAATCATTGGAAACATTTCCAAAATATGATTTAAGGATTACAAATAAGTTAAATTGTCATTTACAGGAGGATTGGGAGAACAATGTGGGTTTCAAGAGACTTAAACACATCTGTACTACCACAACTTAACACTGAGGGGTGGGAGGGGAGGGGGAATAGAGGGTGTTGGAATTTTCTGGAATATCTGCTGAACTTTGTGTGGAATTCTGTTTGGCGCAGATTCCGGGAAGAGATGATAGTCAGTATCGCTGTTATTCGGCGCATTTCTCGGAAAGCAATGTTTTAAGTACTACTTTCGTTCCTTCGGCCATACACTGGTGTGTAGTTGGATCATATTTCAACACAAAGCGCCTTTACATCAGCGTCTGCGGTGACCTGAGATCCTCGCTAAACACAAAAGTGACTCATCGCACTAATTCGTCTTTATCGCTCGGAGAGCGTCCACCTTTTCCCGTCTTTCATCCATTTCTTGGCAAAAACAGTCGTGCTCCTTCCTCGACGTCAGCGCGCGCCCTCTCGTGGTGACTCGAGCGCGGTGCAGCGCTGAGGGACGGAGTCTGGCAAGCCGATTTAACAGTGAAGTAGCGACGATTCTAGGAGCTTCTGGTGCTCTACGCATTAAACCAGGGGTGTCAAACTCATTTGAGCTCTAGCGGGACGCAAAATGCACAATTTGAGCTTCTGTGAGGCCGGATCAGATAAATCATGTAGAATAATCATTGATTGCCTTGATTGATTCAATGCATCCTATTATTCCTAATAATAGTTTTTATTTTTGTGTTTTGATGGACTTTCTACAAAAATGTTTAGAAAACCAAAAAGAATTAAAAAAAATTATCAATGTATAATGTGCTTCAGAAGTCAAGAACAACCCTTTCACGTCATATTGAACCTCTACACAAGGAGCTCCCAGTTTAAATACAAAACTAAACAGTGGGTTAGATGGAATAACTCACTTGTTAAATAAAAATAAACAATTCTACTGAATTTACTGTTTTGTTTTCCACACAAAATTTAGGAGTTTACAGAGTTAGCTTTAGCTTCGTACTGAGACTTCAGCCTCAGAAAGTTTCTACTTTAAAAAGTTACTGGCTTGTAGCCGCACAACAGCGATGATATTGTTACCGGTTTTGCCTCCTGCAGAACGAATCATTGTCATTTAAAAGGTAAACTTTTTAACAAAGCAATTAATTCACAATTTATTATTAAAAATATTAAGATGGTAAACCTATTCATAGTGAACTCCCTCCCTCCCTCCCTCTCCAAAATCATCCCACAGGCCGGATTGGTCGGCCTGGCGGGCCGGTTGTGGCCCACGGGCCGTATGTTTGCCACTCCTACCTTAAACACATTTAAACATGAACACTTCACAAAATCCTCAGAAGATCCACAACCTTCCTATTCAGTTTCAAAAGAGTCTTATTCTTTAAATCTTCGTCTACACCATGTTAGATTTCTAGCTTGTTTGTTGCTCCAGTTTGTATTGATTTGCATTTAAATTCATGAAATGGTTCAGCAGCAGGCTTTTTCTATGTGAAAAAAATATGCGGTCACTCGTTCAACATGCGAAACGGATAAAACACAAACATTACACACAGAGTGAAACTTTTGATTTTTGGCGTAAAATTCCAAGTCACGGGATTATCTTGAAGTTATCTTTCAGTGTAGGCTCAACAATAATGGGCTGCTGCAAGACAATCATCAACACTCTCCTCAAGGAGGGTAACTAACCTCGGCATGCAAATAGAATGTTAATAGATATTCAAGCCTTTGTGTTTTTAATAATTTTTTTATTACTCGGATGAAACAAATATACGACATTGTACATTGATGTTTTTTATTTCAAATTGAAAATTTTAAATATTCTTGTTTAGTTGTGAAGTATTTTCACTTTTAATGCAGCCCAAAATTAATGTTTTTTTTATTTATATTTGGGCAATTATTAAAAATCACTTCATTTAAAAACTTAATTATTAATAAAACACACACACAGTTTCTTTAATTTCAATCAGCGCTATATTTGCCAAATTTCTTTTAGTAACTTATTTGAGATCTCAGAAAATGTTGCTCAATTCTTATATGAATTCACAGTCAGAGATTACAAATAATTCAAGAGTACCCATTTCTCTGTAGGAAAACACAGAGTGTTTTTTTCATTTTAATTAAATGATTTATAATCAATGCATTTACTTAGATTAAACAAATATTTAAGCACACGAAAACTTCTAATTTTGGGTTTAAAATTAAACGCAGGCCCTTTCACATTCCATGTACATGATTCATACTTTTGATTCTTTTTTTATCACTATTATGATCTATTTGTTATAAGAAAATTATAAAATACTGTATTTCAAAAGTGACGGCGGAATAGATTCAATTGGTAACTGTACAAACAATTTCGATCAGATGAAAAAAAAAAATCGATGAGTTCCTATAATGGATGACTCGGCCTGCCATACACGGGGAAGTGGGTGGACGCGCGCGTGTGTAGAGCGTGCACGCGCCAAGCAAAGCCAGTGCGTGCATGTGTCGCAGATTTGAAAACTCAGAAAGAGCTGGAACAGTGGAGACCCCGAGGGCGCAGAAGAAGAAGTCCCGGCGGGTTCAGATCCTCCAAAAACACTCTCCGCGGAACACAAGCACGAGTACTGAAGAGACCCGAAACTCTGCTAGCAGCCTTGAAACATCTCAAGAACATGGAGCTGTCATCAATTGGGGAGCAAGTGTTTGCTGTGGAGTCAATAACGAAGAAGAGGATACGAAAAGTAAGGACGTACAGTGTACACTTATCCGCGTAAATGCGCGCTGTTCTGCAGGCGCGGTGTACTTTCTGTTTTGATCTGAGGAAAAATGGCCACAAAGTGTCAGTTTTGCTGTGCAGCCAGTTCAGGAATGACTCATGATGAGTGAATAATAATGACGCGCTTGCGTAACATCAGCAAACTTTCTCGGTGCTGGGCTCCAACGCTGCGTCAACTTGGATGTTATTCTCCAAAGTTGGCACATTCGGTAGCATCTCGCGCTTTGGATGGAGGGGGAGGAGCGCGCGTATCATCAGCATCGCCATCCCTGCGCGTTTCGCGGCTACGCAGTTTATTTATCCAGCGCGCAGTTGCCAAAATCATAGACCGAGCGCAGGATAAAGTGCCTGTTTCAATGGGGATCAACAATGTAGGTCATCTTTATTAATAGCGCCTCGATGATGGTGCGTTTCTGCTCCCGGGGTCTGAGTATTAGATGCTGTAATGTACCGTAATAGTTGTTGATGACGCGGAGGGTGATGAGTAACGCTGCATGTGCACGCGGGTCATTCGTACACTGGAACACGGAGGAGGGAGGGCCTTCAGCGCTCCACACGTTGCACAAAATGAGTTGTTTACGCGTCTGTCTCCAAGGCCCCACCTATTTCCATCCCGTGAATGTTCCTGAAACTCGCTGTTCTTTTAAAGGGAACTCACCCCTCGGTGACGTCACGCGCTTTCATCCTCCCGCATAATGTACTGTCAAAACAGAACTGCGTGCTCAGCTCTTAAAGAGACACGCGCGCGAGTCTCACAGCTCATCCCCTGGACCCGGGGGTCTCAAACTTTAAAGAGTCACACCAACCAAGCTTTCATTTTTATAGCAGCTTGAGGCAGCCCAAACTGACCAAAGTGCTTTACAACGAACATACATGGTTATAATTAAACAGAAACTTTACTTAAATCCAGACTTAAATTAAAATCAATTTAAGCGGCGACAAAGCTGGGATAGAGCGAAGGTCATCAGGCAATTTCAGAGTTTCTGCCCCGTTTTTTTATACCAGCAGTCATAAAAATACATGAATTTTCTAATTATTTCAATACCAAAATATATGTAGCTTTTCACAATGATCGTGCTCCAACTGTTAACAATGTCACTTTTAGCAATCCTCCACTTCTACGCCGCTCACTAAACACTCCCATCACTGTGTGAGGACATTCCACGACTTATTCATTTTCCATCTCTGTCTCCCTCTCAGAACATCAGTAGTGGTAAATATACACAAATTTGCACCTTATTTTGGTACCACGTAGCTGTTAAGTCGTGCTCCAAATGATAACAATGATCACCAGAGGTCACTTTTAGCAATGTTACGCATCTGAGCAATCCTCCACTTCTATGCTGCTCACAAAACATTCCCATAATTGCATATGAGGACAAAGAGCATTGTTCTATGCACTCCTCTTTTTATGCAAATCCGCTCCAGACGTGACTCGTGCATTTTACAAAAGTATTGTTTTCATTGCGACATAGCCCTCGCACAACTTGTCAATTTTCTGCCTCTCTCTCCGTCTCGGAACATCAACAGTAGTAAATATACATGAATTTGCACCTTATTTCGGTACCGTAATACATCTACCTGTTTGATTGTGCTCCAACTGTTAACAATGATCACAATAATTTACAGCTAATCGAGTCCCTTTCCCTGAGATTTTCAAAACTGAGGTGTGAAAGCACCCTGCTGAGTCACAGGGGTGTTGTTCATCTGTCATCACATAGTAATAACTGCCTGCGGTGTAATAAAACAGGGTAAGAAGTGATAAGTTAATAAATATGCTCTTAATTAAACTTTAATTTCTTCTTATTATGACTTTCTTTTGTTCACGTCAGTTTTATAGTGTCACCCTACTTTTGTACTTTTTAAACACGTCCTGTATTGCTTCTCTTCCAGGGAAACGTTGAATACCTGCTGAAGTGGCAAGGATGGTCACCCAAGTAAGTTTTCCTGTTGAACCATACTTGCGTCTTTTTTTTCCAGACAATCGCTGACAAAATATGTGGGAAAGATCACACAAAATATTTCAAGGGCACATTTCACCCTCTTTAGATTAGATTATGAATCGATCGTAACACGAATGGAAGTTAAAAACAACAACAGTCCCTACAACGAGGTGTTTGGGTTAAAAAGGGACACCCGGAGCTCTGATATCAGTTCTAGATGAAGAGACAGTGTGTTTCACCTCATGAAAACAGACGAAACTTGTGCCTCTGATGACCCTCGTGATTTTCACTTTAGCTGAGAAACTAAAAATAGTCAGATCTTTTCACATATAAAAGCTTATGGAACAAGAAAACTGCATTTATTAAAGTCAGACATGAAGTAATCAGAGTTACAGATACCTGCTGACATTATTGATATAACAGCTATTTTCGTAGCGGACAACCAAAAAAAGTCAACATGGAGCAAGCCAGTGTTTGGAAGAACATATATTAAAGAATCGTTTTAAGAAGGACAATGGTTTTGCTAAACACTTGATGGGAATAAACAGTGAGCAGGAATAAACTCTAAACAAACAGTGGAAAATGTGCTTAAGTCTTTCTAATCCATTTATCAATTAGAAAGTAGCATTTTCATTTGGTTGATTTGTAATGTATGCCATTTTTAAACAGGTAACTGTTTTCGTTATCTGAGTTGTTGAATGGTGTCATTTTCAGACACAAGCAACGCTGTTACTCTCTCATACTCAACCGCGTTCGTATCACACACTCACTGATCACTGTATTCATTATAAAATACAATATGAACTTTTTAAATCAAAGTTCTGCCATAAAATGGAACGTATGAATTTTAAATCACGCACAAATGTTTTTTTATTACAAAAGCATGGAGAAGGAAGACATTAATATGGAAATCACCATCCAGTCAGAGAGAGGAGCTCACTTCCTGAACCTGGTTTAAGTCCAAGCTGGAAATGCTGTATTTATTCCAATCATTTATTTTATTTTTTTAATTGCAATATCCATGTAATTGAGCATCCAGTTAATGACTCCTCTAACGGAAACCCTGCTCAGAATCACTAACATCTAAAGGTAACTAAGGAACGTAGGCAAATGAATCTTGGTAAAATACATCTTTAAACTGAAGCAAAAAGCTAAAGTCACAGTAACAAAGTAAATGTAATTAGTTATTTCCCAAGTTCTGACGTGTACTCTGCTGTGATTGGCTGATGTCTCCTATTGGGGCATGGCTTAACTCACAGTTTGAATTAATGTTGACAAATTATTTTACTGTAGAAATAGATAATTGTGTTAGATGTTTAAAAAAACTGGTGTAGAATCTTAATAAAGTGTACATGCCAGACTTAATTGCTTTAATGTGTGTGAATATTAGGTACAGCACCTGGGAACCAGAGGACAATATCCTGGACCCTCGTCTCGTCCTTGCTTTCGAAGAGAAGTAAGCTCTAAAAATAAAAAGCCAGATTTGAAAATGGTAGATCTGGTTTGTGTCCATCTGATCAATTTTCTGTACGTGTCTTTCTGATAGAACAGAGAAGGAAAGAGCTCTGGCGTATAAGAAGAAGGGCCTGAGACCACGTCGAGTAATTCTGCGGGTACGAGTTTTCCTTTCAATGAATCAAAAATGTGGTGAAGCAATATGTATGTTTTCATCGTGAAGGGGCACAGTGAAAGAATTAGGTCAGCAAACATAAAATTAATTGATAAACGCAAGTATTGGTTGATTAAACCCTTGTACTCACCAACAATAATGGAAACTCCAGATGAGTCATGTTTAAGGATCTGCTTGGGGGGGGGGTCCTTCATTTCCTGTTTTGTAAATGCATAAAAAAATGTCAATCCATCAATTCATCCATCCATCCATCCATCCATCAATGGATGCTTTGTAGTTTTTGTCTGCCAATTAGGGTCATTTTCGGTGCCAAACTACTTCCGCTTTTCCATCGAGGCCTCATCGTATGTTTTAAGGGGCTTTTTACTGAATTCTGTACCAATTACATTTAAGCATTTAGTAGACGTTTTTATCCAAAGCGACTTACATTTGAATGGATGAACACTTTTTTTTTGTCAGTTCCTGCTTTCCCTGGGATTTGAACCCACAACCTTTGCGTTGTTAGTGCAATGCTCTACCAACCGAGCCACAGGAAAGCCAATTAGCTAAACTTTTATCCGTACCTGTTTGTATGAGGCCCTAAACACAGACTAGGATTATACGTATCTAAGATTGGAAAGAAAAGCATGACACTTCCTGTTGATTGCTGACTGGTCAGTTGTTGAACTCACTGGCCAGAAAGTGCGTCATTACAGTGTGCGACCCAAAAATGTGATACACCCAGCAAATAAATCGACTGTTAGTTTGTACTCCTTATTAAAGGAAAAATGACTCAATTATGGGCAAACAACGAGGTGCAGACAGACAAGAAATTAAAGGGCTTTCCAGTAGATTATGTATTTCTGCCTCCTATGATGTCGCTAAGCAGAATTAAAGTGACTAAGCAGCACGACTAAATCAAACCCACTCAGTACATGCAGGGAGGGGTGGGTACAGCCGAGTCTAAGTCATACCAAGTTGTGTCGTTACTAAAATCTGGCGGAAAAGCAGCATAATTGAAATTAACCAAAGTATAGTCATGTGATACAAACATCCCTCACTGACCTGAAAGTAAACATGGGTTAAAAAAAATGGGAAAAACACAAAGCTCACAAACTGATAGCGTCCCTAGTAATCAAAGTGTCCCTTAACTGCTAGAGGACCTGGGTTTATTTCAATTGCTGGCTTCTGTCTGCTAATTTGGATTTCAGAAAATACAAGCTAGTATCTGTAAAATCAAATTCTGTATCTGTAAAACCAAAAATAATTCAACCCTCTTGCAGAACTTTTACCCAATGGACCTCAGAAGTGCACACAAGATTCCAGACAAGCCCTCGCCAAGAATCCGTCTGTCACTCACCCGCTCTATGAGCTCAGACGTGGACCCGAATGGACGGCGCTGTAGAGATGGGGTCAGCTTCCGTCGCTTCAAGAACAGGCTCAAGAACAGGTTCAAGAACAGACAGTACAGGTCCAAACTCATGGAAGGGATTCGATCAGCAAGACCTCGACTTTCTGCAAAAGACTTCACTGAGAAACAGTGCAATGAAGACGACAGGGAGGAGCACAAGGATGAGAATGAGAAGATGGGAAAAGATGAAGACAGCACAACAGAAGTGCACCAGGACATTCCAAGTGGTAGGTGTACTGCATTCAATCCTGTTGCAGAGATTTTGTAATATACGGCAGAGCTACCTGATATAGTCTGGATTCTTAGGTTTAGTTTGAGGAAACTGGAGGGTGGTTATTCACACCTGTTCATCAAAGCAAAAAGAATTGGTAATTGGATGCATATATATTTATATATACATTTTTTTACAAGGGTTGTTCTCAACAAGACTGGGCTTAGATGATTAGATGGAGATGCTCGCAATGAAATAAAAATCTCAGCATTCATGGGTTACACTCATTGAACTGTAGGATACTTCCTTTAGTTTGTGAGCGTGACATAAATGTTCTGTTGTACTCAAGTCTGGACTCCTAGGAATTTGCACTTGGACCTTTCCATTCAACTTGACCAAGTCCTACCAAACTCCACTACTTAGTACACAAATAGTTTTAGAGAGCGAGGTAAGCAGTTATAAATGACCCACCCCAAGAGGAAGAGTGGCACAATTGGAAGAGGAGGAAGCTAATATAGATGGGTATGAAATATAATGGGTATGAAAGGGCACAACCTGATAACCCAACAATCTATGTTGGCAACCTTCAGATTTGTTGCTCAAACATCAAGCTTTTCAACTTCAAACTGGACACCTCTAGCTAAACCAAGGAAAGGCATTCCCAGGAAAATCGGAAGATGTAATCTCCCCAGTGTCCTTGTTCTTCCCTGGGGCCTCTCATGCCTGGAACGCCTCCCTAGGCAGGCACCCGGATGGCATCTAAAACAGATACCCAAGGCTGCTCTCGAGGTCAGAGCTCCTTTCAAATGAGCGTCTCACCCTTTCTCCAAAAGAGTTCCCAGCCACCTTTTGGAGGAAACTCATTTTAGCCACCTGTGTCATTACCCAGGGCTCGCGGCCTTAGCTGAGAACATAGATTAACCAAGAAATTGAGAGATTCACATCGCAGCTCGGCTCCTTCACCACGACGATCGATACACCAACCACATTACTGCAGAAGCAGCACCGTTCCGTCTGTCAATCTCTCGTTCAATATTCCCCCTTACCTCATGAACAAGATCCCAAAATACTCAAACTCCACCAATTTGACCCCAGGGAAGCAGTAACTGGACCATTGGTAATTGTTCAGCAACCTGTTAAATATAGAAGGCTTTTTCTAAATACTAAAGTAAAATCTCAAGGTGGCACTTACTGTAGAAAGATGTCACCAAGAATTCTGAACGGCTTGGGTTGCAAAAGTACCAAAATTTAAGAAAGATTTATAGCTAGTGTGAGATGGTCAGGTATGCCTATAACACCAGACACTTTGTCTAACACCTAGGGGGTTGATAAAGAGGCAAATTTTGATTCTTTGATGAATCACTCATTGAAATGTCTACAATTTCTATCACCAGGTCAAGAGATGTCCGAAGGCTACAACTCCTCAACCGAACAGGAAGCTGAAATAACAATCATGGAACAATCCGAAAATTGCTCTTCCGTTTCTGACCATCCTGAGAACCCAAGTGAGGACATGACTCCAGCTTTTGAAGAACCAGAAAGCGATTCCATCACAGACACACAAACGAACGAGCCAATCACAAACACCGCAGGGTGTGAGGTGGACTCCATGCCAGAAACACTCAACACAAGTGCTGACCAATCACAACAGAACAGAACCGCGTTTGGACCCGAAGAACGTGTTTTTGACAGAGTACAGAACAGACCTTCGGTTATCGAGATACATTCGAGTGCTCGATGTGGCAGGGAGGAGGTAAGAGAAGTAGGTGAGGTAGGCAGTGTGGGGGTCAAAGAGAAAGAAGTGATAAATGCAGAGGTCACAGCGGAATGCACAACAACGTTACATGTGTCCATTGACCAATCGCAAGCTCCATCTACAAACTCAGTCCACCCCGGGAAAGTCATCGTGACACAAGTGACGCTAAATTCCTTGACCGTGACCTTTAAAGAGGCTATGGCTGCAGAAGGCTTTTTCCGGAGCTGTGGGCTCGAGGTGTAAGTACAACATTACAATAGAGTACCGTTAATGTAGTCAGGACCAAGTCAATGATACCGCTTGCAGTAGTGATGCAGATGTTGTCTTAGCGAGGCAAGAATACGTCCAAGGCGTTTTGTTTGTACTCGTGTAACTGTGGTGAAACAACCATTGAAGGATCACATTACACAATATACTCCGTGATGCCGTGTGCAGAGCATGTCAAGCAAATCTCCATATCACCACTCTTCCAGCAGTCGTAGATGTTGCACTAATCGCGAGGGATCATTTTTATACTCCGAGTCAAAGCCACTGTAGTGAGGATGCTTCACCCAAAGATGAAAAGTCATCGTTGCGTTCCTTACACTTACAAATCCACTGTCCAAAGAAACGTGTGGAGGATATTCAACAAGAACGAACCAATTTCATTACAAAATAGTGGTGTAGTTTTCATTATAATTTCTTTTGACATGTTTTTAAATTCCAAGTAGCTTTCCTGAATTGGTAAATCTTTTCAGACTGGTGCCACTACATGAATTCTGGGAATTTTTTCTATCGACTTAGCGACAACTCAAACTGAGAACCTCATTGACACTTCAAACTGACCACACTTGTGGAGAATACCAGTCTGCGCAAGAGTACTAAGTACTGTACAAAAGTATTTGAACCCTAGGCTCTAGAAAGGGTTAAAGATTTGCCCTTGACTCAAAATGGCCACTGAAAATAAATGGAAGTTTGTTTTTGTTAATTAAAGCTACTACTACATTTTTAGATCACTTCCTAGCAACAACTGTTTACCCTAGCAACCACAATTCCTGAATCCCGGAAAATAGTAGAGCCATGGGGTTTGATTTATTTTACTCATATTGACATAGGGTACATTATATGTACATCATCATATTATTGATTCCGAATCAAGTCTGTACCTCAGCTCAGGAAATCATTGAATAATGGTAAAGTTTTTGTAAATTCACAAGAAGCAAGTTTTAAAAATACTTTTAAACATCAATGTTTATGTGCAAACCTTAGCCATCTGGTTATTCTTTGGGTTTTGTCGGATGATCAGAAAGTATTGTTTTTAAATGTTAATTTATTCAGAACTCTTTGTCAACTTAAGTGCAAAACCGATGCCAAAACATCCAAGAAAGAAGGGGTTAATCCTGTCTTGCTTCCACCATCTACACCATCTCTAGCCCCATTTGAGGCACCTTTATTTAGTCACATGTAACATTAAACACATTAATTACTCGTCAGTAAACAGTTTTAGCTACCTCTTATTGTTTTACCAGTAACGAAAAGGCATTTGGAGATATTTCTTATAAGACCATTTCTTGTTCTTTCTAGTCAGATTTTCAGTGGAGAACTTTGAGTTTTACCTTTATCAACACCTTATGAATAAATGCTAGACCCCTCTAGATGAGCATTGTGCCTTTTATAAATAACAGAATACTACATTAATTGAAAACGTATTGTTTTCTCTTTTTTTCTGTCTACTCTCAACATTAGTCGCTTCCCTGCCCTCCAGTGCTCACTGCGAATCTCTGTGGGCAGTCAGAACAGATAACGCCATAGCCTTACAAACCCTTAACAAAGTAACTAATAATGAAAGTTTTTTATAGAACAGTTTAACACCAAGCTGATCAAAGTGATGTCCAAAAAAAAATTTAATTGTACATCAAACAAACAAAAAAAAGGTTAAACCAAAAGTGTAGGCTCTACTACACTAGAAAACTGCAGTTAGAATTATACATTTAAAATGTTAACTTTTTTTATTTTATGTACTTTAAAGTATTTTAAACTTTAAAAACCTGTGCAGATAGACTTAAAAAATTAAAAACGAGCCGTGGATGCTTTGAGACTCGTATGTGATGTATAGAATGCTCATATTTGGTCATGAGTGTCATTTTAAATCCAGAAAAGCTGTTGTAATTGATGGAAATTGTCCTGGTGTATATATAACGCTTCATTAAACACCTCTAAAACAAATTTGTATCATTTGTAAGAGTTAACAAAGGAAGCATTTTGTAAAAATTGTTTATATCAAGCATTTTATGGAGGCATACAAAAAAAAACCCTTATAAAATCTGCAAACTTTCTCGTCTAGCTCTCAAATAAAGGGAGTGGTTTCTTTTGAGGCCACTTTACCAAAAGGGAAAAAAGACAAACTGTTTATTCTTTACCTAGAGTGTTTTAATAATAAAACTGTGTCACTATATGCATCCTTGGAATACCACGAGTCTCAATTACAAGTATGTAGTCAGCTGCCCCACCCAAGGAGCATTGGCTAAATGTGTGAAGCGTTGGGCAAACTTAACTGCAAACCGCTTGGAAGATAAGTGTGGCTGTTTCAATTGAGAAAAGAAACGATTGTGTGCATTGAAAATGAACGATAATAAAGAACAACTAAACATTGGATTCGCAAAGTACAGGAAAAACACATGCCATACACTTTTTAAAAGCCGTCCAGGAGTTTTGCTGCAGAAATCGAACATTTCCCATTGGTTTACATTGTTTTAGCTGCTAATAGAGACTGATGCGCAATTTTAGTTCTGCTCTTGTAGCTTCGTGTTATCCCTCGACTTTTTTCTACGAATAACTTGACGGGCAGATGTTGTGACATTTCCCCACTCCAGAATGGAAATTAAAATGACGTGGAATCTGTTTGACATGTCGGTAAAACTGAAGCCAAAGAAAGCTGAAGGGCTGGCTATGCGAGGTTACGTGAACGCTAGCGTTAGCTTCAGTTTAAACTCGCACACTTGGTTAAAATGAATAGTACAAAGGCTGTATCAACCAAACAAATTCTCATAAAAGTTGTACTTACAGCTTTGGGTTCTGCATCACCAATCGGGTTCTTCAGAACGGCATCTGTTTGGTTTCAAGGCGCTCCAAAAAAAGACAATCCAACAATTTCTGCTTAATTATCTTGTAATAAATATAGCATTTACTTCCCATCTGTGTGTTAGCTCTGCATGGTTATGGGCAGAGAGAGAAGTTAAGTCTGATTGGTTAGTGGACGGGGCTGGAGAATCCCACAAAAACCATATAAGACTACACAAAAATATACAATATTAATGTAAACACAACTTCTCAAGTGGTGAAGAAACAACACAAACGTGGTACAAATGAAATCGGTTCATTCTTTTTGAATAACGCTGTATAAAGAAGTTATGAACCAATGTCTGACATACAAGGTCTGGATCACATGTGTTCCTACGGTTCTGGCAATCAAGGAGCAAGTGCTTCAGTTTTGGGTGCAGCATCCCTTAAGAATTGCCTCTACGTCCTACTTCCAAGCAGAGAAACGAACATGGCTTTGTTTCCATACGTGCGACGAGCTCTCCTCGATCCGTTCAGGGGCCTTTGTGCATTTTTAAAGAGACCGTATTGGTTTACATTCACAGCCGCTGCAGTGGAAGCTTTTCTAGGGCTAGATCCTGTTGCTCTGAACACATGTGCTTTAGATGTGCTTTTAGCATGGCGAAATCAAAGCCCAGGTAAAATGACATGTTTTGGTCATGGTGAGAGTAGAGCTCGTCTTGTGAGCCCTGCTCTTGCTCTAACGTGAGAACTGCTCTTTTTGCTTGTATTTGCAGCAAATAAATAAAGTTGTGGGTGAATTTAATGGTGTTTTGTTTATTTATTTTGTAATATTCAGGTAATATCATATCCCAATAAAAACTATGGATGTGGTCACCAATAGGTTTATGTGAAGCTTTTCAGTTAAACTAGGCATAATTATGCAACTAAGGGGTTAATCCTGATCAACATAGGTGGAATATGGCACAAGGAAACAGTCACACGGGGGCTAAACAAATATTTATCACATTCCAGCACACTTGAGTTTGCAGAAACATCACAATTGGCGTACCTTATTGCCAACCATGAGCATCCAAATTAAAACGTTCGCTCTGTAATCTACATTTTAGCAATATTGACATCCTAAAAATGGAC
The DNA here is from genome assembly GCA_007224835.1 of Danionella cerebrum. NCBI lineage: Eukaryota > Metazoa > Chordata > Actinopteri > Cypriniformes > Danionidae > Danionella > Danionella cerebrum. The sequence goes on from SRMA01027226.1 coordinate 311,733, forward strand.
ATTTGCTTCATATTGAGTAATCAAAAAGCTCACGCATGTGACCTCTCCAATCACGGATGAACTTTCAGAATTAGAAAACCTGAAATTTCCAGTTTCACATTTAGATGCGTTGTCATTCAAGTCAATGGAATTTTTTTCATAGTTTGACCTCGGCTTCACTTACTGCTAACTTCTGATAACTATAAAGAAATATTTGTGCTAGAAACAACAACCTTAACAGCTTCTTGTAGGGGAGGGCTGGTGCCCAAGCACCCTATTGTGGCCGGTCTTAATTTAACTTAACTTAACGAGTAATAAAAAAATTGACATTGCACAATCCCCTTCACCACGTCCTCTAACAAATTAATAAAATAATAGCGTTGACACCAAAAGTTTTTGACACCAAGACACTTTTTTAACCAGAACCAAAATATCTGTTGGTACCAGGGATTAAATGTGTATTTAACGTTGCACATTTAGTAATGGTGTCAAAGGTAATATACTGACAACAGCCTCAAGTGGTGAGTTGAGTAACTGCAGCTTCAGCCACTTCTCGCGGGACACTGTTCTTTTACCTGAAAAACCTCTGAAATCAAAAAATTAAGCGGTGGCCATGAAGCCTAAAATGTTTCCAGATCTTTCGCTAAATGTTATTTTTTTGTGATCTGCCACATGCCAATCTCTCGTGTGAAAACGTGAATTCATCGTCATCAAGAAATGAAGGTTGTTTGGTAAATAATGTTTTTTTTTGTTGCTATAATTAACATAAAGCTGAGATCTGAGAAAATTATTGACAACTTGGTTTATGGAACTTAGTGACAAAGTGAACATTATGACCCCTACTTTGCAACCAGACTGTTTACCATAGCAACCAATTTGGCCGATCACCATCTCAGCTAAAGAAATCAGAGATGGGGGTTGGTTTAAATCAATCATATTGACATGGGGAACTTTATATGAAGTCACAGACTCCTCCATAGCAACGAAAACTCTACCATGGCAACAAATCCATTCTGCTTAAAAAAATACTTTTAAACACACATTTAAAAGACAATGGCAGTATTGTATAATTGTCAATAAAGCAGCAGTTCTGCATCAGCTCCATAATAATTTTACTCAGTGTTAAAACTGTTTCTGCTGTTTCTCTGAATGTTTTCTTTTGTTCGTTCATATGTTTTGTAAGAAAATAGTTCCTAACTCCCAGTAACTCCATGATACATATTGTGACATATTGTCAATATAAAGTGAAGCCCCTAGCAATAAAGACAATTTGGTGACAAATAAACAAATCTGTCGAGTTTTGGAATCCGAAAATGTGCTTACCTCTAACTCCTAACCACTTAGAAACTTAAGATCTCCATCACCAGATCATCAGCAGGAGCAACGGGTTCATCAGCCTGAACCAGCAGCGACAGCCGGCAGCTGAGTCAACTATGACCAGCCCTCGCTAACACATTTAGCCCAAAATCTGCCAAAAGCAATTTCTGTTAGAGCCAATGAAGAAAAAGTGTGAATTTGCAATAAATGAGCGATTAATAAAATTAGTTGTCTTCATTTTATTAAAAAAAGTACTAAGTCCACAGTTTGCTTCCTTTGTACAGTACAAAATATTCAAATTAAACCTCCAAAGTTCAGCGCAATTCTGGAAGTTGATGGAAACTAGGAGTGGTACAGATGAAGGACGAAAGCGGAGGTCAGTGGCACGTCTCTTCTATTGTTTCACTGCTCCGTTCAGTTCAGAAGTGAAATGCTGCTCAATATGGCATTGGCGAGAGCAGGACTTCAGTGCGCACACACACACACACACTCACGCACACACACCTCTCATCCAATCTGTACAAACGTCTTAGGATTGCACACACACTCTCACGTACATTCTGAGGGCAGCTCTGTGCGTCCCACAACTTCTCCAGTTGATAACGCCGCGATGCCCAAAGCAATTTCCAATATGGCATGAAAGAACATCCATCGTGCTGCAGAGTGCACGCCAGACCTGATCCCCAACACTGTCATTTATATTATACTCAATAACCTAAATCTCCAGCTTACGCGAACAAATCACTCCCCATTTCATAGGAATTAACAAAAATATATTCTATGTGAACTGTAGGCGTAACATGAACTCGATCCATAATGACGACAAATGAAAAAGCTAGAATAAATAAAACGCAAATGCTCAAAATGTACAAGGAAGATATGCATGATGTTCATTATAATAACTATATAGGCATCAACACATTGAAATGTTCCCAACAAAGACATGGAGAACGTGAAACAAGTGATGCATTTAAAAAAAAAAAAGTCCATCATTTGCACCATTTTATACCACTTTTAAAATGTTAAAAATATCTCTTCGAAATGGAAAAGCACTCCTTGGGATTGGACACGGAAAATAGTACTTGGTTTGTTCTGCGGCTGCGAAACGATCCTTTGTTTGTTGGCGTCAAATCCCAGATAAACATTTCTCATTAGAGGGTCCTTTTTCAAAACACTAAATCCTCCTTTTAGTATAAAAAACTAACACTGTCTCTGATTAGGGTTCAGAACTATTTGATCTAAAGAGTTAAATTCATATTAATACCAAGGTCCTGTCCACTAGGGGGCAGCATTTCATTCCCAGGTCCATGAAGCCCTGCCATGCCACCGAGCTGCGAAAGCATGGCACTCTGATCAGCGCCAAATCCGCCAGGGTCCTTAGGGTTGTGCTGTGGCTGTTGGGGAGGTGGAGGAAGTGATGTCATACCAGGGTGGTGCTGCTGGAGGTGGCTGGGGTGAGGAGAACCCGACTGGGTTTGAGGCGATATGTGGTGGGGTGACGGCTGTGGCTGCAGTCGTGGGGACGGACTGGAGTTGGGTGGCTGGGATTGGGGCCGCGGGGACGGCTGGGGGGAACACACCTGATTGCTGAGGGACGACTGGAGCTGCTGCCCTTGCAAGTGTGGCGACTGTGACATCTGCTGCTGCTGCTGCGCTGGGGAGTTGACCGTGAGATGCTGCTGCTGCTGCTGTGGAAACAAACGCTGATGCAGAGCTTGTTGCAGTAGTGCTTGGGGCGTTTGAGCGGACTGTGGAGGACCTCCGGGGCCCATGTCGGGACCTTGCGACACTGCATTCTGTTGCATTTGCAGCTGGTGCTGCTGAGCAAGCCTCTGTTGCAAGGCTGCCGCAGCAGCCTGCTGCTGAGCTGAGTTACTTGCAAAATTCTGCTGCTGGCCAGGCTGCACTCCTTGTAGTGGTTGACCTCCTTGTGGGACTTGCTGACCCATGTAACCTTGCTGTTGCTGGAACGCAGAGTGATTTGTCATTTGTTGCTGCTGCTGCTGTTGTTGTTGTTGTTGTTGTTGTTGCTGCTGCTGATGTTGCTGCTGCTGAAACTGTAGTTGCTGTTGCCTTCTCATGACTAGTTCTCTGAACTGTGGATTCATGTTGGCCATGTTTGGAGCTCCCTGGCTCTGAATTCCTTGCTGCTGCTGCTGCTGCATGGCTACGACCTGTTGCTGCTGCAAAATCGGCCGCTGTTGCATTTGCTGCTGCTGTTGTTGTTGTTGCTGTTGTTGGAGCTGGGAGAGTTGATTCTGCATGTTAACACCTTGACCAAGCTGCATGTTTGTCTGGGGTGCAGCGGCATTTACCCCCACAGGTTGGCCACCCATTGGTCCTGGCCCTCCCTGTGGTCCAGCAGGGCCACCCTGGCCCCCTTTATACTTGTGAACGCGCTGCTTGATAAATGCTGCCATCAGTTGTGGACTTGAGCGAAGGATGTTGAGGACTTGCTGTTGCTGTAGAGGAGAGCTGGGAGATCGTAGCGTCCGCAAAAGATCCTGTAGGGCACCTTGAGGCAAATTACTAGCTGCTGCCCCACTTACTACACCACTTTGCAGACCAGCCTGGACCATACTCATCAGGGCATTTCGATTTGGCAATTGGGACATTTGTGGAGCTTGCGGCTGCTGCATTTGTTGCGCTGCTTGTTGCTGTTGTGGTTGGGACTGCATTGCAACCATTCCTGGCTGAGCCATCATGCCAGATCTCTGTTGAGTTGGCACGCCTTGCCCCGACCACTGCTGCTGCTGTGGCTGAAGGGGTGGGTTCATTCTCGGCTGCTGCGGGTGCATTTGGGGTGGCATCTGGCCTTGAACACCAGCCTGTTGAGGCTGCTGCATGGGTCCCGGTCCCACCCTCATTCCCTGAGGTCCTTGTTGCTGCTCCATCTGTACTCTGTTTGCTGCCATCTGTGGTTGAGGGGTTAATCCTTGTTGCCCGACCATGCCGATCCCAGGGTGTGCCACGCCCATTTGTCCCTGTGGCTGCTGATGGTGCTGCGGAATCGTTCCAGGTTGTGCCGTTTGTCTCTGAAGCAACTGGACCTGTGCCATCTTCCGCTGAGCATCTGCCACTTGTTGGATCTTCATGGCGATCTCCACAGCTGCTGCTGGTGGACCTCCTGAAGCTTGCTGGTGCTGGGACATTGGTCCTGCACCTGGCATGCTTGGGAGCTGTGGAGGAGTTGCAGGCCCTAGGCCTGGTTTACCCTGGGACTGTGGGTTGGGAGACTGTCCGGTCTGATGAGAGACATACTGATTGTGTGGATGCGGGACATGTCCCAAAGGTTGCTGAGAAACCATTTGTTGCTGCGGTGAGGTAATCATGCCTCCTCCACCAGGCATCTGCTGAAACTGGTGGTGGCCGGGGTGCTGAGGCACCTGCTGGGAAGCTCCAGGCTGGGACATGGAGCTCATATTAGGTGTTAGCTGTGTGGGCGTTTGGGGTGTTGGAGGCTGGGTACCAACTGATGTAGGGGTGCTGGGACCCGTGGTCCCATTATGGCCAGGTGATGGAAGACCTCCAGGAGGTCCACCTCCACATGGTGGTGGCTGCCCTGCTCGCTGCATGGTAGCCATCCGCCTCCGAAGCATTTGCGCCTGCTGAAGCCTGTGCTGCAGCTGCTGCTGTCGAAGCTTGTGCTTGATGTTGAGGCAGAAGGGCACGGGACATTTGTTTTCTTGACAGTGTTTGGCATGATAGCAACAAAGAGCGATGAGCTGCTTGCAGATGGGACAGCCGCCATTGGTTTTCCGCTTGCAGCTTTTGGTGTGCTGCACAACTCTTTTCATCTTCTGGCACGAAGGCAGAGAGCAGTTAGCATTGCGGCACTGGCATGCATGGACCAGTGACTGGATGCAGCGCTGGATGCTGAGACGACGGGAGTCTCCCGGGTTCTGAGTGGAGGCTGCCGCTTGGTTGCTGCTCTCGTCATCAAGACCCAGTCCAAGTTTCTCCATCTTGTGCTCATGGCCTTTAGTGTTGTAGCAGGTGATGCAAAGATCATAATCCTGCAAAAAAAAGGTCAGCGTTAACAAATGATCAAGCTCATTTTTATTTATCGTGCAACTAACCGATTTATTGTCTATCGCGACAGGCCTAGATATAATACAGCATTTGTAGTACATTCCACCTGCCATGCCTTACCTCACAAACCGTGCAGTGAAAGCGTGTCTCGACGTGGTGCTTGCATTCATTGCACGTGTAGACGAAGCGGTCCTGGCTCTGATTGTGCAGTTCTACTAACATACACATGGAGCTCCATTTGGCCCGCCTCAAAGAGCTGAATTCCAGATGCTTGTCTCGTGCTAGAGTAAGGAAAGCGTCTCGCCCGTCCATCAAATCACAAGCCATCAGGGAGTCGGGGTCAAGAATGGGTGGGAGGGAATTGGCCGAAGGTCCAGCAATGAGACGGATGACAAAGAAAACCTTAAGCAGAGCATTTTTGAGTTAGATCCAAGCATGTTATTGACATGAGAACTGCTTTTCGAGAGAAACTTACCTCTTTGTGTTTCTCCATTGTTGCGTATAGTTTCTGAGAAAGATCATTGGAGACATTTGGCATCCCTGGTTTCTTTTTATTAGCCCGGCTCAAGCTGCTTTTGTTCTTGCTCGTCTTCTTGTTGTTCTTCTTTTTGGCATTCTTGCTATCGCCGCTGGTCGCCTAGAGGGTCAAAACATTTCCATTTACTAAGACAATGAATGAGTTCTAGAAGGAATACTAAAGTATCTGCTTAGAGGGACAATTTTAAGTGCATCTATTGTTGAACTGAATGTGAATCATTTACATCGATGCTCTCGCTCGAGGTATTGTTCTCTTCTCTTTTTCGTTCTTCTTCCTCTTGCTCCAGCTCTTTGATGCTCTCCTCCAAAACATTAGGCCAAAAATCCCCCTCAAAATATGGGAGCTCCTTTGCACTCGTCAGGCGATCCTCTGTCGCTTGTTTAAAAATGTCCTGGTGAGAAGAAACATTCAGTAAGGGACAGTCACATGGTCATCAAAGGAAAAGTACATTATTAAAGAGCTGGAAAATATCTCAAGGATAAACTTCTATTATCCGTATAGGTTCCAAAAGAAATTTTAAAAATGTAGTTATTCTGATTTATTGGGAAATGTGTTACATTGTAGGGTGTTGCTATTTATTTTGGTTATATTTATTTGTTTAAGTAAACAAAACAAAAAAACAGGTTTATCAGCAAAGCCCAGCTCCTCCTTTATGTTAAACGCTTCAATCTGATAAGTGCCAATCAGGAGTGAGAACGCTGACTAGATGGCCAATCAGAGCCGCCATTCTTTGCCATGTAACGGCTGCAACATGACAGCTGAAAACCTCAAAAAGCGATTTATTTAAGCAACAAACAAGGTGTTGATAATTTATTGAATCGTTTATTTGCTGCTCTCATTGTAGACCTGGGCGAAAAATCCCCAAATCGATTACTTTGAGTTTTTAAACCGTAGTTGGATTAGCCCCGGCGCTAACGTTAGCAATCAGCGCTAATTTAAGCTTCCTAAACAAAGCAACAAAACATAAATTAAAGAGCTATATTGTACGGAATGTGTTTGTTTTCAGTTATTTTTGTTATGGAATGGCAATGTTGTCTTTAAAGGGTATTATGTTCATATCAACACGTTTTATAAACATTGTGAAACGCTGTTTACTTCAGCTTTTTAAAAGGAAGACCTTTTTCTAAAATAGATTTTAAAGGAACGTGCCAAAAAGGGCAAAATAAGGCACTGTTTAGACACATTAGATTATCAGATAAAACATGACAGACTTTTATCGGTATTTATATAAATAACTATTTTATTTACTTTGAAATAACTAAATATGTTTCAACAAACTATACACAAGTTTTATGCATAGATTGATCACAAACTATGAGTTGAATCTCAAAAAAAAACTTCCTAGGTTAATTTATGAGTTTAGTTTTTGTATTATGATTTATATAAACCCTCTTAGAACGCAGATAGAATCTTCCAAAGAAACAAAATTACATGTTATACAAAATTGCAATACCTTGTAGTCGTGAACTATTCTCTCTGCAACTGCTTTGTCAAGCATCTTCTTGTACCACTCTTGTAAGCGTTTGGGTTTGGGAATCTTCTGATCCGAAGGATGGCAGTGGAAAATGTAGTCGTCACCTTCGCTCGGAGGACAAGCCCAGATGTGACCAGTGACGAAACCCATTTTTTTAACATACTCCAGGTATCCGATGAGGATCTCATGATAGACTCCCGTTCTCAGGTGACGGGGTTGGAAAAAGTGCACACTGTCGAGGTAGGAGATGTAAACTCGTCTGCAGGAGAAGAGAGACGGTCAGATACTGTCTGCTCTTATATGACAGAGACGGGGAATTCTGTGAAATTTGTAACCTTTGATTGGGAGGAGGGCAGTCAGAGCCGTATTCTTGCACATGCATCCCGAAAAAGCACACATCTGTTCCATCAATCTCCTCAAATGCAAACAGAGCTTTCGTCCTGTACGGGAATGACTCCGACATCTCGCCGCTGTCAACAAATCTGGAGAGAAAACAGAGAAATTATTTCACCTGAATTGTAACGCACCACACAAAGGGACAAATGTACTTCTATGTATTACACAGGATTCAATTGAGAAAAATACTTTATATAAAGTTTTCACATTTTCATGAATTCGTGTACTAAATTTAAAAACTTAGACCAACTTCAAAACAACAAAATTACCACACTGAGGAATGTGACATGTCCCCAAAAGTGATGTTAACAAATTCCACAATGTTGAAGTAAGGCCTTAATATAATTTCAACATCTGAAGTTTTCATTTTAAATTTGATCTCTAAGTAAAACTCCACTTTTTTGGACATTGACTATAAAAAGTCGTGTTTGGATTCTTATCAGCTTTTCTCCAGATCTGGCTATTTTAGCATTAGCTTAGCATAGATTATTGATTCTGATCATACCGGTTAATAATGAAGGCCTTCAATTTATATAGGACGACCAACTCCACCACTTTGTGCGCAGGGTTCCCATTTACACTTTGATTCTTTATAAGTTATCCAAATACACTCATTCGTGCACAATACATTTACATTCCTGAATTTAACAGATGCCTTGATCCAAAACTTACAATGCAGCGACTAACATTTGCACAAATGAACACATTTTGCCCTGGGATTTGAACCCACAACCTTTGCGCTGTCCGCGTAATGCTCTACCAACTGAGCCACAGGAAATCAATATAACATTAACAAATTCAATGTTAGATCAATGACCACAATCCGCTGCATTAATGGAACAAAACCAGTTAGTACCAATCACAGGGAATACTTCACTTTTTTTAATACACCGTGTGGGCTCAACATGACTGCAGCAGGGGGAAAGGATAAAACAAAGTTCCTAACAATATGAGCCTGGTAAAATTGCACCTATAGAAAGAGTTTGAAACTGAGAAGCTAATGGTCCAACTGAAATCAATAATCTATGCTAAGCTAAGCAGACGGATGACTGGAGTGGATGAATATTGTAAAGACAAAGGTGAGACAGATATTAAACATTCAGAATACAGATTTGACATATAGATTTGACATTTTTTGTCTTTGATCATTAATAACGGCAATGTCAATAAATATGTGTAGATTCACCGATGACCTGTTCTTCCCCTGAAAAGCACCCAACTCCAGTCTCTCTCTCAGGAAGTAAACAGGTGATAAAGTGCCACCCAACATCATTTATTAATAATTTGTGCACACCTTCGAAATTAATCTTTTGATTCTTCCTCGTCTCGAAAGCTGGCTAGTCTGTAACTCGGGATATCGTCCTTCAAAGAAGTTTTGTGATGCTTCAAATGTGATTCACGAAGTAGAGAAGCTTTTGTTGAAGCTCGCCATCCTTCATTTTCCAAACACTCACACACTCCTCACCTCGACTTCATTCCAGGTTTAACCTCCACCACTTTATCCGACACGTGCACCACGCGGATGGTGACTTCACCCACTTCAGGGTGACTCTGGCGCTTCAGGAACTCATTCACCCGTGTCTCCAGGTAGTAACCAAGCTTTGTTTGAGGAAGCCCTGGAACCATGAAAACAAAGCCCATGTTTTTGAACATTTCTCAATAGAGTTTTTGAGCTGATGCGTTGACTGTAGACAATTATTATAGCAATTAATCACACAAGCTTTGAGAAGGGAGTGTTCAAACAACCTTTCTTTACACAGTAATACTCTCCTCGTTTAGACACTTCAAATGTCTATGAACATCATGGAATGGGCTTCTGCAACTGTTTATTTTTATTTTTTTGCCAATTTTACAATGATGAATTTTAATTTGGGCAAAGTTTTTCCTCAGTTTGTCTTCCGGGCTCTAGATGCACATTTTCCTCCCGTTTCTTTTGAGAACATGCTGCGTTCATCTTCCATCAATTTTGAGCGTTTTGCTTTTGGAGCTCACACATTCCCAGAACATAAGCGACCCAACTCCATGTTTCACCGCGGCGATGCCGTTCCGTTCTTGTTTACTTCTCTCCAATGGGTGCTTTTATGGTTCTTATATTTTGGTCCCATGGCGCTAAATAACATCTCTGAGCTGTAAGCAGGCTACTTTTTTTACATAGATCCTTTAACTTTCTCCATTGCTCAGAATTCAGAAAGTTTCTGTTATTGCAATTTAAAAAAAGTCAATAAATGGCTTCACCCATCCACTGCCATCATTGATATTTTCTGAAAAATGGCCAAGAAATCAGATTATTTGTGGGGGTATGTAAACTTATGAGCCCGGCTAAGCCCCTACTGTTTGATGTCTCAAGACCAAGCAGGTCCTGACTTAAAATCCACAATTCAGTTGTCATTGGGCTAATACGGGGGTCGGCAACCCGCGGCTCTAGAGCCGCATGAAGCTCTTTAGCGCTACCCAGTGGCTATTTGAAATTTGTTTGAAAATGGAAAAATATGAGGGAAGGAAATATATTTTTTTTGTTTTAGTATAGTTTCTGTAGGAGGACAAACACGACACAAACATTCTTAACGTTTTTCCACTGCTGTAAAAATGTGTAGAATAAATATTAAAATTCAACATTTCTGTCAACGAAGGTTTGCGTCATAGCTTGCGACACACGTTTCTATCGGCAGAACGGGACGCCAGGCAGGCGGCTGCGTGATGGGCCATGGACACATGGAATGCTCTTCCTGACAGTTATAGGAACTTGAAGACATATGCATTTGGAGTGTTATCCATCTTTGGATCAACATACCTCTGCGAGCAGATATTCTCAAACATGAACTACATCAAATCAAAATATAGGAGCTTGCAGTCCTGCGTCAAGATTAAAGTTACATCTTACAGGGCCGATGTTGAGAAGCTGAGCAGTGATGTCCGAAAACAGAAGTCACATTAAACGGGTAAGAGCACAATCCTGTCATAGGCACATATTTAGTAACAAAGTAGCTCTTTTTATGAAGTGATTTCTGATTTTTGTCAGTATATATTTGGAGTGCCCTGGACCGGAGGCTACCCATGCAAACATCATTAATAGCATTGGTGTAAATAATCTAATTTCTGCGGAAATAAGTTCGTCTTTTTCCCATACATTTGTACAGGGCAGAAATCGTTCTGCGCCAGTATCTTGGTGCGATTGCCGCTTCAATCCGCCCGCCATGTGAGAATTGGTTCATTCATAAATGTGGTTTTGAGACCAGTTTTGTGTTACAAACCCGATTCCAATAAACTTGGCGCACTGAACAAATTGTGAACAAAAATAGAATGCAATAATTAGCATAAACATATATTTTATTCACAATAGAATATAGATAACATGTTGAAAGTGAGACATTTTGAAATGTCATGCCAAATATTTTGGATTTCATGAGAGCTACACATTGACGGGTAGCTATACGAGGGCAGAAAAGTTAAACGTATACATACGAAACAGCAGGAGGACAGATATGCAAATTATTAGGTCAAAAAGGCTCTTTTTATACCCAGTGTCTCTCAGATGTCAAGATGGGAAGATGATCACCACTTTCAGCAATATCAGAAAAAGAGTTTGAATCATCATCATCATCTACAGTGCTTCAGAGAATCCAGAGTGTGTAAGGGTCAAGGCCAGATAACCATACAGGATGCCCGTGATCTTCGGGTTCTTAGACTGCACTGCATCCCTTACAGGAATGCTACGGTCATGGAATTCACAACATGGGCTTAGGAATACTGTACTTCCAAAAAACATTGTCGGTGAACACAATCCACCGTGCCATTCCCGTTGCCGGCTAAAACTCTGTAGGTTGAAAAAAGAAGAAAGAAAATCTAAACATGATCCAGAGGCGCAGGCGTTTTCTCTGGGCCAAGGCTCATTTAAAATGTGGCAAAGTGGAAAACTGGTCTGTAGTCAGACGAAATCAAGATTTGAAGTTCTTTTTAAATCTGGGACACCATGTCATCTGGACTAAAGAGGACAAGGACAACCCAAGTTTTTATTAGCGCTGCATCTCTGATGGTATGGGGTGCATGACATCTGGAAAGGCTGAAAGGTAAATCCAAGTTCTAGAACAAGAAGCTCCCATCCAGACGTCGTTTCTTTCAGGGAAGACCTTGAATTTTCCAACATGACAATGCCAGACCACATACATCATGGCTGCGTAGAAGAAGGGTTCGGGTAATAAAATGGCAGCATGCAGTCCAGATCTTTCACCCATGGAGAATATTTGGTGCATCATGAAGAGGAAGAGGCGTCAAAGAAGACCCAGGACAGTTGAGCAACTAAAGCAAAGAATGGGACAACATTCCTTTTACGCAACTTCTCTCCTCAGTCCCCAGACGTTTGCAGACTGGGGATGCCACAGGGTTGTAAACATGGTCCCAACTTTTTTTTGATGTCTTGATGCCATGAACATATTTTTCCCTTAAAATGATATGTGTCCTCAGTTTAAACATTTAATGTGTCATCCAAGTTGTATTCTGAACAAAAGACCATTTGTGCAGCGTCCCATTTTCTCAGAACCGGGTTAGACGTTAATTAAACAGAATGGTGACTGAGCTCATAAACATATTTGGGAATGGGTCAAGATTTAATCACTTACTCTTTGCAGCGTATTTATTCTCTTTTCTTGTGGCATTGGATTTCTTCAGACAGCCGTTGCAGATAAACCTGGGATAGATGGGGAAAACACAGTTTAAGGGGATTTGTTAATAGAGCTTAAAGGTGGCATTATATAAACAAAAACCCAATGGCGAAAGAGGTGGAGCCCAAAAGCCTGTATTGGGAGCATAAATCACATGGATGGTTCACAAATGGGCTAATAAATCGAATAAAAGGGATTATTTACTTGAATAAGTCCATAAAAAAATATAGATGATTTGAAGCAAAAACAAAAATGCAGGTTTAGCCCCATAATGAAGTTTGTAGACGGTGCCAACCCCCTCTCTCTCCAGCATCACTTCCTGTGTCCCTCCACTGTCCTATCCTTAACAAAAAAGCATTTTCCTTAAAAAAAATGATAATTATAATTATGGGCGGAGTCTGGCTATCTAAGCTCCTCTTTGACCAGTGGTGCAGTGAAAACAAGCCATCAATCATGTGGTTATGCATAATTAAAAAAAATAAATAAATAAAAAATAGACATCCTTTTAAAAAACTGAACACTCTTGTTGTTTCAGGGCTGCATATGAACTTGCAGTGAATCAGAGGAAGAAAAAAAAAACAAAGATGAGGTTTTGCTCTACGTTTGCGGGCAACGTGAAGAAAGGATGAATTCTCTTGAAAGTCAACAAAGAGCGATGCATGCTCACCCCGACGGCCATATTGTCTCATTGTGTAGAACGCATATCTGGTGCATTTTCCGTCCGCAGTCGCCGCATTCCATAAGCCTGAGGAGAAACAGCAGGAAACAAAGATGACGACACTCCACTGTGAACAACTGAGCGGTTGATGTGAGGAGCGCACGTACAGCTCGGGGTCCAGAGTGTCGTTCTTCTTCCTTTGAAACTGATCTTTATTGATGGAGCTGAACAAAGAAAGTCAGAAAATTACATGTAGATTTCTAATTGTAAACAAAACAATGAGGACTGCTTGAATATACATAACATTTATTTGATTAATTGATATTTTTCATTTAAACAATTACAGGGATATAGCTATAAAATTACGTGTGAAAACATTTTAAAAGAAAATATAACATTTATCGGAAGTATACATGTATAATATAAAATAATGAAACACATGTAATTTTAGTTGCTTCATTATTCTTTTGTTGTTTTACTTGAGACAAATACATTATTCACAATAAAATTGAAAGAAGCAAAATGGTTAAAAACTTGTACATTTGCACATTATAAATTACCTGCATTTCAAAACAATATTTCAGGTACATAAATGACAAATTTAAAACTCTTTAAAAGTCTCTCTATTTTCATCACTATTTACATTGTAGATCCTCAACGAAACGATCTAAACTTTAAGGAAAACACTGAAAATTGTTGTAAACATTTTCAATGTTTTAAACAATTTATCGTTGTACAATAAAAATTGTCACAATACGCATCAGATATCGTCTAGAAGCTGAAGTGTATTCGATTGATTGTGATTCTAGTCACTTCTGAAACTTCTTTACTTAATCTTCTCGTTTTATGTATTACTTACTAGGGGACCATTATCCTTTACTCATATTTAAAATGATCTTTCTCCATAACTTACGAGTAAAAAAAAATAAAAATCACTTAATGGAAACATTAACACTGCCCCCTAGTGGATGGATGGTATCAAACGCTCTCACACAAACCAAACTAGACCCTAGCCTTAACTTTGCGGTCTCAAAACATTTTAAATTCATGTTTTTCCAATGATGGATATCGAGGTAAGCATTGTATCGTGAGCAGATACGCATACATGTAGACGCTCTTTGTTTTGAGCGCTGCAAATTCTTGGCTGCATCTCAATGAACTTCATGATGTCAGCGCTTCAAAGGTGCTTTTTCTCTTTGCCAATATTCCACATGGCGTGAGAATGGGCTCAAGCTACAAATCAATTAACATCCTATAAATTCAATTTAGATTGATGCGCTTTCCATTTGGATTTGTTGGCTGACCTCACGTTTGCGTGACAGAAATTAAAAATATGTATTTGGTGTCATTTTTTTACCACAATATATGCTGAATTTTGGTTGTGCTCCCACTGTTAACAATGATCACCAGAGTAATTAAAGTCGAGAAGCAAAAATCTTCCACTTCTACACTGCTCTCTGAAGCACAAAATCTCAGTCACTGAAGTACATTTTATGCAAATCCGCTCCCTGTCATCTCATTAATTCATAGCTTTTCCATGGGTTTTTCAAAACAGAGGTGGAAACCACAGGGGTTTTGTGACGCTTTAAAGACTGTTGGAAACCTTTTCAGGAGATTTGCAGAAATCAAAGCAAATAGTGAAAAATCTAGAATATTAAAGACATGATTGAAATGTAAAGTTTGTAGGAGGGTAATACTCACGTCTGGGGCTGGGTGGGATCATCCCCCAGGGACACATTCTCCCCCTGGATTTCGTTGAAACACTTCTCACAGAAGTGGTACCTGTCAGCAAGAAGCCCATATTTGGGTGAACTAGACCGTTGACCAAGAGTACAGCCAATCACAGTGAGGGCACGAGGAAGCAGCCACCAATCAGAGCAGGGCAGGAGACAGGTGCACACAGGAGGAGGCGGGGTCATCATCGGGAGCAGCCAATCATGAAGCGTGAGGGTTAAGCGTGGCCAGATTGATTGATTGGTTGCGTGTAAATTTCGGAGCGGATGATTGGTCACATCAAAGCAGGCCAATGCAGACATCACAAGCATTAAAAAAGGAGGGAGAGAGAGGGGGAGGAGGGAAGGGGGGACAGAATGAATATTTTCAAAAAGCGAGAGAAACAAAACCATTATGAGGGACAGAGAGCTACGTGTTTGGACGGGTGAAGGGATGGGGTGGAAGAGAACATGAAGCCAAGGCAAAAGCACAGGTGCTCCCCCTCAGGTCCTCTGAGACTAGAGGAGTGAGGGAATGAGAAGAGGACACAATGAGACCCATCATCCTTTTTGGACGTTTTAAAGAGGCTCTAGAGAACTACAGTGACGTGGACACAGGGACAGTCGCTCAGCTGGCAGCAGGAACTCCGTGAGCTCTGTAGAACTCGCGGCCCTTCGTTCGTTATTTAATTAATTATGCTGATTTTTCTTAACGTGAAATTGAGCTCAAACGTGTGGCATCAACATCATCTGAACTAAAAGTACCCCTTCAAGGATTTCATTTAGTTTTGTTCAAGTTGATCTCAAATCAAATTAATTATCCCAAATATTATATGAGCTCTAAAAATGAGCTACTCTCAAAATGATTTAATTGTGATGTCACAAACCTTTCGATCCCACCCACAACTTTCGAAAAAGTCTTCTGAATAGCATGACCCCGCATGGTGGTTAAGTCTAGTGGTTTGAAGTGTGAACTTGCTGGACAACTTCTGCTTGATGAGGGGGCGGGGTCAGCAGTAACTCCGGATCATGTAAAATCATTTTGGACCAGACTCCAAAACGAATAAATTTGAAAAGAGTTTAAAACTGTGTTTAACGGCATCACTGACATTTATTTTAAACATTTTGATTCGAATTTAGAAACCAAAGACTTCCAATATTCGGATCCTTTATCAATACGGTCGGTTTTAGTGGAGTGCTGACTGAATCTATGACATGACACATTCCCTGTTGTGATTGGCTGACAGTTATGAATATTCATAGCATCAGCACAAGTTGAAATTATATGATTGAAAAAAATCTGATCATTTATACAAATAAAACAACACCCACTAACCCCCAAGAATATTACTCTTTAAAAAAATTTATAAAAATATTAATATTTGATTACTTTTAATATATGCACATTTAAAAAAAAGCTTCTAATATTAATATGATTTCCCAAAGTGAATATAAATGTATAAATATTGCTTTCACATCTGTAACGTATTATATGTAATAAAAAAAGAAGCATTTTAATTGGTTTTTTTCACTGCATTAATTTTTTTTAATGGAACTTCAAGAGTGAGCGAGCGAAAAAACAAAGTTCTCAATTTACTAATCAACATTCCTACTAAGGCTGGGAAATTGATAACAAAAATTGACCTGGAAAACGTAATCGATACAGGTTCCAAACTACTTTCCCTATAAAAACACGAAGGCGTGGTGTCACATAACTTCACTCCAACTCCTTCAAATATTTTAAAATCAAGTAATGCACCCATCATTTAAAAAAAAAAATTAAATATGTGTAATATGTGAGCTGCATAGAAAATAATCAAGAAAACAATCGTTCATTAAACGTAACGGGGGGAAAAAAAAAAAATATATATATATATATATATATATATATATATATATATATATATATATATATATATATATATATACATATACATACACACACATCAAGATTTTATTTTTTGGCTGAATCGCCCCAATTCCTACCCTCATCTATGATCTTAAGCTCTAGTGATGCACGAAAGAACAAGACGTTGGATACAAACAGCAAAAAAAATGAGATTTCTCTGAAGGAGGCCGGAAGACTCTTTAGAAATAGGCTGAGAAGCAGAGAAAAACTAGGTGAGAAGCTTCTAGGATCCATTCGATCTCTGGTTTGGGATCAGCTCAGTATTCCCTTCATAGAGTGAAATCTTGGCTGATAAAGTAGATAAAAAAGTTGGTATTTTATTAAAAATACACAATAATAATGATTAATGTCATTAACGCTGGATAAACATAGTGACGCCTTTTTACTCTTTTACTCTTCAAAGTGCAGTGCTGCAGGCTAACGAGTTTCGCGGCTCGCACGCGTCCATAGCTGAATCAATCGAGGGTATGCTTGTGAAAAGGGAATATTTCTAAATCCTGTGTTTATGTTATTTTGTGCAAGCAACATTTAAAAAAAGGTATGAAAAAACAGATTAGTTCCTCCACCTCATCTGTAGCGGAAGTGATCCCCTCAGTTACAGTTCTAAAACGACTACTTGCCCGGAGGACACTGGTATAAAAACAATGAAAAACACTCTTCTTGAGGCCGTCAAGAAACGATTCGCAACCATCGAGGAAGAGCCCTTGTATGCAGTTGCCACTCGCTTGTATCCACGTTTCAAATATATATATAATAAATAACATTTGTTTAGAGTAAATCATGAAAGTTCTTAGCTGCCAGCCGAGAGAATCACCACAAACACTCGCCAAAAAAAGGTGACCGTGAGAACATCCACAAAACATCAACACAGAACTGGAGTGAAAAATGCAGAACCTCTTTAAAACGTCTTGAGCACGGTCAGAAAGAGCAGGGAATGAAATGTGCTCTATTCAGCGAGGGAGAGTCAGATCTAGAGGCCTGATGCAGATTCATCACAGAGATGTTCAGAGCATGGGAAACATACTCACCTCATTCGCCCTCTTTCTTATCAAACCTACACTTTTTAATTTGTTTTGTTTAAAATATATTCATCGCTTTGTAATAAATTTCGCAGAGATGGTTAAAGTTAAGGAGACAAAGCCCACAAAAAATGTCCACAACAATCGGGATGCACCGAAATAATATTTTTGTCAAAGCTAAATATTATTTATTATTATTTAACTACAAAAAGCAAAAATATCTAAACAGATTACTTTTATTTCCTTTTTAAAACCACAATAGTAATAAAAAAAAAAAATCAATGTTAAAGTACACTTTCTCTCAAGCATTTGCAGAGCCTTTTGGATACACGATTATTTAAATAGTGATTTGTTTTCTTATGTTTCCTCCACATTGTTTGAGTGGAGCAAATAAATTATGTCTAGGGCTTTCTTTAAGCTTTCTAAATTCCCGATTAGCTATACCTTAAAAGCGACCGATAATAACAACCTAAAAACGAAGTTCTTATTGAATCACTGCATAGTATCAGAGGAATAAAGCATAAAGTTCAGATATAACTACAGAGAAGTTCATGTTTTCTTTCCAGAAATTTATTTAGGGCTCTGCTCCGTAGATGAAGCACTCAATCATGAGACACACTTCCACAAACTACAGAGACAAACTCGGGTCCTGAATATATTTGAATGTACGAGAGGAAAAGGTGACTGACGTTCAGATATCCTTTCTAATCGAGGGGATGCAGTAACTGGCCACAAGGGCACCACTCGCTTGATCTCTCTGAAGTAATCACGAGCAAGGATTATTCAGCTTTTCTCAATGTTAAAAATGCCAGAAGCTGAGCACTAGGTGCATCTCTAATAGTGACAATATTCTGACGAGTCCTGCAGCCATCGGGCCGATCTTTACATTAGAGAAGCACTCTTTTGAATCATAAACATGGAGCTCATTTGTCATCGGGGGAGGAGATGTATCTGTTTGTGAATATATGCAAGCTGACCTGTTCTGATAACTGAAGTACGCTGCGTCCCGGGGGATGGTGCACAACTGTTTGCCATAGCAGCACAAAGTCTGAGGAGAAAACTCCAGCTGAGCGAAGGAGGAAGACAGAGAGAGAGGGAGGGAGAAAGTGACATCATTATTTTTATTATTTAACTACAAGTGGTGTTTTTATTTTAACACAATTTTATAATCATATATATATATTTTGACAAACAAACAAATTTATAAACAAACAAAGAAAGAAACAAAAGCATACTTAGTAAAAGAAAATGTTTCAATACATAGTATTTCATGTTGTTATAATCAGTTACAATATTCTCCACATGCTATTTTGATACTGTAAATAAGATAACTTTTTTTACACTGTTGGAATCTTACATTTCGACTACATAATAAATAAACAATTTTATTACTGCTATTGAAACCCAATTTACTGGAAGTCAAGGTGCGCCATTGTATTATAACTTATTCCTACAGTTAATACAACCAAACATTAGTTAAAAATAAAGTTTCGTTAGATGTTGCTAGAAATAAATGAGTAGTTTCTTGCTTGGAAAAGCAAGTTTAAGTATTTTGTATTTACCATACAATAAATGATCATCAGATCATCAACACTCCTCCTAAACGAGTTCCTTTCAGGCGTTTTTAACATATTTTATTTACTTACCCACAATCATTCAATTTTGTGACACCAAAATTCTATGTCAGCTTTTTAATCACATCAGAAACTATTTCACTAAGGAAAAAAAGAAAAAAAATCTGTTATTTAAGCAAAATGAAGCAATATAATTTTATTTACTTATTTTTCTTTTCTTTTGGAAGTTGCAATATTACTGAAACTCAAACATCGATGTTTACAAGTTATTCAAGTTCAAGTTTTTATCCGAAAAACTCTTGAAAATCAAACGAGCACAGTTTTAATCGTGTTTTAATCCCAGTGGCGAATGAACCGTTGATATTTTCCAGGCAATAGTTCCTAAAAAACATCAGCCTATAAATGATAAATGTAAAAAAGTGTCAGGTTTTAAACAGATGATTATTTGAAAATTAGATGCTACTGGTCTGATTAGATTCAATGATCTATGCTAAGCTAATGCTAAAGATCTAGTGAACAGCTGGATAGTTTCCAAGCAGTAAAACACTACTTATTATCATCTGAGGGGGAGATACGCCCAATAAGTGTTCCTTTAAATTTAGGAGCAAATTTCCCAACAAACATTCTCACATTACGAAACCTGTGTGTTTTCCTAAACTTGGAAAGATGTAAGCATGTCCATGAAGATATGTTTTTAATTCAGGCTCTGTGATTTGCTTTTTATTCCAAGGGAATTGTGCTTCTAAAAATGTAAAATTAGAGATTCCCAAAGATAAAATGTAAAGCATTTACACAGAATTCAAGAAACCCTGTTATAAACAATAATATTGTCAATAAACAGCGCTAGTTTCTGGCCATCAAGTGGCATACATGTCAGGACTGGTGAGTAAATGTAGTTCTGTGTTTGAATGAGGCTCTAGAAGCAGGTCAAGTTGCACCAAAGTGATATTGTTCTCTGATTGAAAAGAAAAGCGTGACAACTTCCTGTTGATTGCTGACTGGTCAGTTGTTTACCAGGTGCATCTTTTCAATTGTTTGTCGCTTGCTACAATTGCTTCTCATTTGCAAAGAGATAAACTTTTTAAACTTTTGTTTCTCATCGTTTGTCGCCAACAATCATCGATTTTTGTCGTAGGTCTTGGCATGCGTGCGGCCTTAGACTTGCCAAGTTGCAAGAGGACCAATCTATGGCCATATTTTTATCCAAGCAAATTTACATGGTCTCCAGACCAAAATCTAAAAATTCAAGCCGGTTTCAAGGTTTTTCCTCAATGCTGTTATTTAACGAGCTAGTTTTGGACTGAGGTGCTGGTAGCTTGGATATGGTCTGTGAGGTTCTCAAGAGCAGTTATGGAATTTGAGCGAAGCTGGTACAATGATCCCAAAAGAAACATGCAGAGCGAAAACCCAGGGCACGTACCTTCCTGCCACAGCAGTAGCCCATCTCCTGCATCACGGGGTCTATTTCCTGCTCAAACACTTCCGCCAGTTTGGAGCAGTACTTGTAGACGCGTGAAGTCTTCCTGTTGTAGAGCCAGGCGTTGTTAAACATGAGCCACACGTCGTCCACGTACTGCCACGGCTCCTGGTACTGACCCGTGTCCAGCTTACGCTTGATAGTCGACAGGTCCATCGGGTTCTTCACGATGTCAAAATAGTCCTGGAGAAAGTCCATGATGGTGCCCATGTGACCGCCCGACGGGTGGAGAATCGGAGGGAGAGAAGAGGGTGCAGGGGGACAATGTTGAGCGCTGTAGAAGAGGTTCACATGCACAAACAGAGAAAAGCGTAACAGAAGCCCACTGCCTCACTCAAATCTGTACCCTCGTCCACCTCTGAAGGCCCAAAACACGCAAAGCAGATCGAAAGCCTGTGGATCAATGAGGGGAGAGCGACACGGACACACTGGGGGGGTCGTCAAACATGAGATGGTCAGGCGGGTGCTTTGGCCGCATTCAAAATGGGAAGAAATGCCAGCAAAAATTATATTTTGTGTAGAGAAAACAAAGCTTTTTTTATCTTTAAGGCTTGATTTGAGGTGAATACATACAATTTTACAGCCCTGATTACCGTTGTGCAGTAAAACAGGCTTAGAATTCATATTTCAGCATGCTCACAAGAATCGTAGCATGTACTCAAGTGCAAGTTAGAATGAACTTCATATTTATTATTAATAGTGCATGCCATAATGAACATCCAAAAAAATATGGAAACGTCTTGAAAACCAAGCTTTAATTTCTCTATTTCAAATAAAATGTTTGCTTTTCTGTTTTTCTTTTGTGATTAAATTAGCCCAGAGCATTTCTTCGAAAGAATAATCTACCGACCATTAGAACTAAATCTCTGCATTTAAACTTCACTTTAAGGAAAAGTCCAATTAAAATGGTGTTTTAGGGTGATGCCAGGGTTAGTGTGAAGGGTACAGGAAGCTGAGGTGAGGTCAAGCAGGGGTGCATGAGCTTTTTATTTGGCAAAGCGAAGCTAGAAGCACAAACATCAAAAACACAGCAGCAACACAAACATCCAGGTGACGCCACACAGCATTTCTATTTCATTTTCGTTCTACTGGAGTTTTTTGGTTGATGTTAAAATGCTGAAAATATTCACATTAAGTTTCTTAATTCAATACATTGGGGTGATACCGACTCAGTGAGCACAGACTCATTTAAGAGCTTTAAACAAACACGACATAAGGCTCATCAGAAGGGGATAAACGCAGAAACTCGTGGAAGAACTCGATAAAAGCTCAATTTAACTAAACCAAAAATGTAAATATTGTACTAAAATCAGGAAGATAATCACACTTGCCATTTTGTTTAGAAGCAACAACTTAACCGTTTAAAGCCTATGCTAGCAGCGGCGGACACATTTCATATGCATTTTTATTTGCATATGCTTGAAACCATTTTTATTGAAATTATAAATCTGATATTCCCTTTGTCTTTTCAGCAAATCTTTTGTTGAATACGTTTTGGTTCGTATTTTCAGCTCCGTACATACATTGGTTCCCCGAGATACGAATGCTTCGAGTTACAAAATGGTCGAGATACTAACGCCACCCTGGAACGGATTACTTTCGTATCTCGAGGTACCAGTGTATAGAGATTAAGCTCTGGCTGGATTGGTTCTACGGTTTATCAATGAACCATCATCAAAGGCCTTGTGTAAACGGCAGATCTTGATGCTCAATTCTGGAAAATCTGGAAAAAAATGTGAATTTTCTCACATAAAACTTTTTAATCTTAATTTTTTGGCGAATTACAACTCTTGAGTGCGCATATATATATATATATATATATATATATATATATATATATATATATATATATATATATATATGTATGTATGTTTATATATGTAAACTTTAATCACATTTATTATAATAACTAGACCATAAATTATACATGTATTATTCCTCAGATTTTCAGCAAATCTGGCATGTTTTCCATTTTAGCTCTGTTTAAAAATCTGGGTGTGTCTCCGGCAGGTAACAACAGTTAATGCAAACGTTACTTATTCTATAGACATAAACTCTAGACGGAGCCTCTCAGTTATGTTTGCTAGTTGCACCTTAAATGAGGACAATGCTTCATTAATGAGTAGCAAAATAACCAAAATAGCAGAAACGTTGTTATTTCATCATGCACATGGATTACTCTCAATATTATTCAAATGCTGGCCGTCTAATACGAAATGTTAGACATGTGCCGGTTTCTGTTTCATGCAGCAATTAAGAGATTCATTCCCTTGAAGGAAAAGTCTCAAACAAGCCTCGAACCACAGACACAAATCCCTTTTTATGCGCTTTAGCACTAGTCCAACGTAGCTTGGGACAAATTGTACAAGTGACTTGAAATATCAAATTCCCAGACGATTCCTCGATAGCATGGCCTTAACGCCCTAAAATCAAACTCTCACATTCAGATATTCAAAGAATGGAGCCCATTTGAGGTCAAAATGATTTGCAAACAAATAAAGAACTATACAAAAAAATTTCAATAATAAAAATATTTCCTGACAAAAAAATGCATTTGCAAAATTTTAGCACCACTGAATTTTCACAATACATTTCTTTAAAAAAAAAAAACATGTCAAAACACATTTTGACTAGAGTACTTCAGGTTTCTGTTTTTGCTTCTCAATTTTTTTCGTGTTTCTTGATTGGATCCTGTTTTTACTTGGGGGAGGGGCAAAGGGCCCACCCGCGAATCACCAGCCAGAACCAGATTCAATGGTGCTAAACATTTTTTGTTTGCAAATCAAACAAAAATTTTTAGATAACAATCCATGCTTTTCCATCATTTTCATTCTTTCTAAAAGCAGTCCCTTCAGTTGTGGAAACGTTACATTAATTGCTTGATTCTGCTTGTTTTGCTGCTCTTTGACTCTCTTTCAAATGTGCTCATCAACATATTTAAATGCATGCAAATGAGACCGGTGACTGGGAGGGGTGTTGTACTTTTGTTCATGTTGATTCTTCACACTGATTGGGGTGTACAAAGAAAAACAAAAAACATTTCAATCTTTGGAAGTATGCAATATCTCACTTGGAAACCCTCAGCAAGGTTATAACGAGACCCCTGAACTGGGTGAAGTATGACGGTGTCACATTTAACCGTCGAATGCACCATTCAAATAACTAATTAACCACATTCCTGAATACCGGCACACGTCTAGCTGATGCTTAAGTGTTTTTCTGATCAATCAGCAAAGCATTTATTGATCTGCTTTCTGATTACAGAGGGTTGGGCGTGACAATCGTAACATGCAACAAACAATAAGCTGCAGGCTTGAAGCTCATGAAAATAATGAGATGAGGCAGAAAACTCATACGAACACATACAAAAAAATAAATGAGGCAACTCAGAATTTGAAACAGAGATAGCAGTATTTCTGAAGAAATGTTATTAATGCAGTTTGTTGGTTCTTAAAGTGACACCCTTCCGTTTCTGTAAACAGAAGACGCTCAACAAACAAATTTGGTGCGTTTTTCCAAAATGGAGACCATGTTCATTGTCTGTGTTGCCTCATCATCACTCTTGAAGTCAGAAGAAATGCTCCAGAAGCAAGTTTGAAACAGAACAGCAGGCAGAATATAAAAAGAGAGAGGGGGGGAGGTATAGGAATGAGACTAGAAGTGAAGTGCTAGGGTTGGTTGTAGCATAATGCGTGCCAGCGCAGGCCCTTACCAGGTTAGTTTTGTTACTAGTTCGAATACGTACGGGTATTCCCAGTAACTGGGGGTCCACCGGCTGCCGGAAGGGCAGCGACTCTGGGTCCTGGCGGTACAGAGCCTCCAAAGTGGGCATTAAAGCCTGGCGGAGCTCATCCGGCTTAAAGACTGATGGAGAGAAGACAAATGCAGTTTATTTCTTCTTCAATTTAATAACTTAATAGCTCAAGTAGAATAAAAGTAAAAGATACATACTCAGCATAAACGAGTTCACCCCCACTACATTTAGTTTTCTAAATTAATAGAATTAAATAAATGTTTTTATTATTTTTATTTATTTATTCAAGGCCTTGTTGCATAAAGGAGTACTCCCGATTATAGAGAGAAAAGCGACAAAATTCAAATAAAAGGCTTCTGACCAACCACAGATATATCTGATGATTCATTTATGAGGTCTTCAGCAGACAGGTGACTATAAAAGGAAATAACTTAGAAAAAAGCCCCTCCCATTTCATACTGTCAGCAATGGCTCCCCATGGAAGAAAAATGTCACAAAATCTGAAAAAGGACCATTTCTTTACACAAAAGGGTGAGGGCTATAAAAAGACCAGCAAAGCTTTACACATCAGTCAAAATACTGTAGCAAAAGTGATCCAAAAATGTATGAAAAATGGAAGTGCAACCATCTCACAGAGAACCATCTCAACAGGACCAACCTCTGATGAGAAGGGTTTAAAAAATATATATATATAGATATATCAGCATACAAGATCTCTGCAGTTAATGGAGCGAGCGTTTCCCGTGACCCAAACGGCACACACTGCAGAAGAATGGCATGCTTAGTTATCTCCAAGAAGGAAGCTTCTCCTAAAGTTCTTGCACAAAAAAGCACTTGAGGTATTTGCTGAGGAAGACTACTGGGACTCTGGAGATCACAGTTTTTTAAACTAATGGTTTTAAAACTGTTTGGTGTCGTAACGATGAGGATTTCTAAGAAAATTACTGATGCCTATGGTGAAACATGGAGGTGGTAGTGTCCCCATGTGGGGCTGCAGAAGCATTGCTGGTGTTGGGGAGCTGAAATTCATCGAAGGAACTCTGATCGAGTAGACGGTCGTTATGAACTTTTCCAACACAACAATGATCCAAAACACACGTCTAAAGCTACTGCTGCATTTCTGAAGAAGAACAGGGTGAAGGAGATTGAAGTCTGTCTCCTGATCTGAACCCAATGGAACATCTGCAGGGAGTTCTGAAAAGACTCGGTGAGCGTCGATCTCTATCCAGCGTCCAGCTCTAAAAGAGGTTCTTCTTGAAGAATGGAAAAAGATAGATGCTGCAATCCGTCGCCAGCTTGTTCAATCCATGCCCAGAAGACTGGTGCTATAAATAAGGGATCCCCAAACCCTGGCCTGGAAAAACTTGTTTCATCTTTCCCCAAAAGATATTATTAGATCAAAATGTGAACGATTCTGTGTCACCTTGCCAATATTCGTGATTTACCATTTTAACGGGGGTCTGAACACTTCCGTATCCACTCTATATTAATGAAATATACTAACATCTGAACATTTATTAGTATTGTGCATTAAAACTATTCGCTTAACAATTATTTTACCTTTTTTCTTGCTCTGCGAGTTTGAGGGAGTGCTGTTCCCTCCTGAAGTCTCTTCTTCTTTGGGTTCGGTTTTCACCTCCGGCTTCTTGTCCTCAGCTGTAGAAGCAGCAGATGTTTCCATCGGCTCGCTCTTACATTCAGCATCCGCAGGCTCCTCCTTCTTTATCTACCAGACCAATCAAGTCAAGATTTAATGATAGAAACCAAACTTTGTCGATTGTGCTTTTGACGTCTTTTTCACCTCAGGTTTCTCCTCCGTCTTGATCTCCGTCTGCATTGCGGCCATTTTCCCCGAGGCTTTATCCTGCGCTTCATTCTCCTCCTCTTCTTCTTCCTGCTGTTTGACCTCAGATTTGGGGTCGAGCGGGGCGCTGGGTTCAGATGATGTCAGCTGGGAACTAGTATCCGCACTGCTGACCGAGGCAGGAGTAGAGGCCTGGGCGTCCACAGTTCCTGAAGACTTCTGGGAAAGCTGGGGGGAGTCAAAAAAACGGCAATTAGTCTACCGTTAATTATTAAGCAGTCCCAACAGCAGCACGGAGGTGGAGGGGATGGTACAAGCTTCCCACAGTGAAATAAATAATAAAAGTAAAAAAAAAACTAGCAACAAACATCAAATCATTACCACTGACCTATTAAAATGGAAAACGGCACCAAAATGTCTTCAAAATGAGAGAAATGGGTGTTTACGCTAATCAAAATGATGACATCACAGACCGCACCCTAGCAACCGAATTGTCTGAAGCCTATCTCAGTTTTGGTGAATGAGAAACTCAAGTAGTTTGGATTATGTAACAACGGAAACATTATTGTTATTAATGGCCCCTCCATAGCAACCAGAGTTTACCATAGCAACCGTTTTAGCACATCGCTATCTCAGCGAAGGAAAATCATACAGATATGTGGGTGGGTTTATATTACTCCTATCAGAATGGGGAACTTTGTATGATGTCACTGACTCCTCCATAGCAACCAAAACTTCTACCTTAGTAACCAATCTATTTTGCTAATTAAAACATCACCTACAACCCTAGTCTCGAATTAATGATAACATCTATACACAGATCAACCAAAACAAACAGATATACTCACAGGGCTGTGTGGAGGTGCACAATGACCGTGGGAACTCTGAGAAGGTACACATGACACCTGCCCCGTTTGGAGGCCTCCAGTTGGTTTCTCTGAGCCTGCCGCAGGTGCAACGGGAGGTAGCTGAGATACAGGGGGGGCCATGGTGGTGGAGGAAGAGGACGAACTAGGGGTGTGAGGCTGAGGGGTCTGGTTACCAGGCATCTGCGGAGGCGTATGGTGCGGCGTTGGTGTAGGGGTGAGACTTCGAGAAGGGGAAGGGGAAGGAGAGTTTTGGCGAATGGGAGGGCAATGCGGATGCAGAACAGGTTGCGAGGTGGGTGGGGGGTGGTTGGACGGAGGACCCTGAGGGACAACAGCAGCGACTGAAGCTGACGACTGAGTTTGGGATACTGGACTACTTGCCGCTAGCGACGGAGGGGTGGGAACCTGGTTCTGAGAGAGAGGGCGACAAACAAAATGTAAAAATAATAAACAATGCAATGAATAATTATGGATTTTTGCTGTATTAAGTGTTTTTATCACAAACAAAATAGATTTTAAAGTTATTTTAACACTTACTCTCAGCATTTTGAGAATAAATTCACAGGAACACAGGGTTTATTTTTAAAGGCTTAATATAAAGGTTCTCTCCATAAAATCTCTGTCAACGCTTACATTTTTATTTACCCATTCTTAATTGAGATTCAACAAAAAAAATTAAGAAAATAAAAGAAAAACGTTATTTGTATAATAAACAAAACTGATAACACTTTTTAGAATAAACAAAGTAAAAACCAATTTGAAATTAAAATCAACATAAACCTAATAAACTAATAACAGTTTTTCTCTTCTTCTGTGACCAAAAGAAAGATTTTTAAGAAAGTAAATAAATCCAAGGCACTAAAGACAATGTTTATCATTTCCACAAACAACTGGTTTGATTTTTTTCTGCCAGAGCCTTTTGCGCTCAAGAGAAAACTAAACCACGACGATTCCCAAAGCTTTTCAACGATTATGATTTGTGTTCATCGTCTCATTTTCCCGAAAAAAAGTGTTATTGTTCCCTTCAATAACACAATGAGACGAAACATAACAAAGCTCAGTGGAAATGGCCAAAAATAAACACATTTTATTTAAAAGGCTGGTTAAAAGAAAATTAAAAATTACATTTCCATTAAAGAAAATACACTTCAATTGCAAACAAAAAGTAAAACTGACTTGGTGAGCTTAGATCTTCTGCAAAACAAACTTGATTTATTTTCAGTAATAAATTCTGCATGCAACAGAACAAATGCTTTTCAAATGCTTCAGTCAAAGCTTCTCCTGGACACTTGATTGAAATACAAACAAAAAAAGCTATTTATGTTATAATTAGCAAAAGAAATTATTATCTTTTTTATTTAAAAATAATACTACAATCTAACAAAACAGACATAACCCTCTGGCAGGTAGAAGGTTATGAAAGTGAAAGAAAAACAAGGTACAATTATTATGTTTGCATCTATAGTGGTTCATCTGAAAATAAAAATAAAAAAGGTTTTTAAGTTCACAGCCCGAGGTGAACACTTGTTTCAGACTTAGTAAAAATAATTGTAATTCAACATTAAAAACAAAAAAATAAATATTTAAATAACCAGCACCCACATTAAACATTTTAGTGGGATTTTTCATGAAATATAAATTGCATCAGGCTGAAGATGCTTTAGTTCAAATACACTTGTGTTAACATTTTATAAAGATTGAGATGCAATCATTTAAATACCGAGTACCATCTATATATTAGACAATGACGTCTGATCCAGTAACTAACCTGTGCCATCACTCCCTGGCCCGCAGGTTGGTTCAGGCCCACTCCTCCCTGTCCCAATGCGGCACCCGTGCCTGGGAACTGATTCTGCATGTACTGGTTTTGTAACTGGGGTACACTGGGTTGAGCCATTCGAGGGGCTGTCTGCATACCCATCTAAACATACACAACAAAGGTTTGAAACCAACTGTGTGAACGCAAACACACAGTGAGTGATTCAGGTCACACTTGAGCTTACCTGGTTGAGGTTGGCGCCCATCGGGGGAGTTGCTCTTGGTGCCATTGGCTGCTGCATGCCGACCTGGCCAAATTGACTCATCCCTGGAAATGCAAGAGACAGGGTTACACAAAAATGTAATCATTATGGCAAAAAAAAACTTTAGTAAATAAAAATAAGCTACAGACCATTGATTGAATGTGCCATTCCAGAAGGATTCTGGATGCGATTGACCATCTGATTGGGACCAGTGGTTGGAACTAAGGACGGATCCGAATGAGGACCATCTGACAAAGACAGGAACATCAATCCAAATGATGCACAGCAAACACCAGCATCAATTTACTCCTTTGACTTCTCAAACCAGGCTTTGGATTTAGACTAGGGGATGAGAACATGGCTATTTTGGAGGAAAGCCTTATCTCCTGCATCACGGAAAGCCATTGATGTTTCTCAGCAGACACAGAGAGAACCGCGGCATGGCTTGAGTGTGATCCGAGAAGTTAAGAGTTGCGTTTTGAACAGTGTTGTGCAGTACTAGTTATTAAAAAGCTAACGCAATGCATTTTAAACAAACTAACTCTGTTACCGTAACAACAGGCTGCATTTGGGTTATTTGGTTAATTTATTCCAAATTTGTCCCAATGCGCTGCATTGTTCAACGCCAAACAACGAAAACAAGCCGAAGAATAAAACATTTTGTGATTGGTAGAGGTCACCCAATGACAGAAGATGAAAAGACATTGGGTGTTCAGTGGACAGCACCCAACATACGGACGAAAGAAAATGCGTTTTGTGGCGGGTGGCAGAATGTAGATGTTTGTTCAAGTGTGAGCGTCAAAGCAAGGGAGGAATCTAGTTTTCTTATGGGAAATGCCCTCAGAATTTCTCACTAGTGGAAAGAAAGAAAGAAAAAACACTTGCAAGTTGTGTCGATCCGGCTCGAAGGTCCCATCAACACTAATTCATCCAAACTTTAACCTTGTGTAGCAGGTAAGCAGCAATTAACAAATGGAGCTTAAAGTGGGTGGTAATAACCTAAAGCATATATTTTTATTCAGACTATTTTATTTGGATTTCTTGAGAATATGTGTCTTCTATCTCTAAAGGCGTGCTTTTGCGTGCTGAAATACAACATGCTAATGAACAAATCTCTGTAAACACTGGCCTTCAAAACGCTTTTTTTATTAAAAACATAAACCAAAGACAATAACACTGCTCTAAAACATCTGGCAACCGTTGAAATTTGAACAAATTTGGTTCAAACATCTAAAGCTGAATTTCGCTGACATTGCGTCAAACGATGCTCCATTTGTTGTTCTGCATGCATCAGCTAAGGTGGGCGGGGCTTAGGTTCTGGACAACCAGCTAGTTAGCGGTGAGAGGCATGTAGCTAAGAATTCACAGGTGTCCGACTGTGGTAGGGCCATCAAAACAGAACAAAATTGGTTGCTTCGGTCAATTCAATGTAAACATTGACACCCAGAAACCACCTACCCTGCTTTTAAGATAACTTTATTTGAGATATCTTAAACTTTATTTAAGATATCTTTATTTAAAAAAAGACCAACCTTTTGCTCCTCATCCTGGAGTTATTATAACGGGATCGATTATCTCTTCAAGGATTGCGAAATTAATCCCGTAACGATTCCTATTTCAATTTTGGGCTTCTACTATTTATTTTTTGTCCAAGTATGTAAATTCCATTCCTCCAGTAACTCCCGCTCTGAACGAATGTGGCCCTATGATCGATTGGCGAAACGTGTGATGGTGTAGCGCACATTTCGCCCAATATGAGCTAGAAAAAGGTACCAGCATAACCCCAGACTCCAACCAAGTCAAGCGAATAATGCTAACCGGATAAAGACGTGGATGTGTACGTACTGGGCGGCTGCGCCTGATTCATTCCAGTCGACGCTTGAGGTAGGGCACTATTGGGCATACCGGGCTGAGCTGGCATCATACCCTGCTTCTGAAGTCGGGTTCTCCTCTTCTCCTCCAGCTCCTTCTGAATCTTATAAATCTTCTCTGCTAGCAGGTGGTAATACTCCGCCTGGATGAGATTCCATCAAACCATTGGTTCAGATTCACAGAGATCGATACACAATTTAGAATTTTCAGTAAACTGATTCTTACCCTGCTATTGGCGGATTCGTACATGTCACCCTCCACTTTACGTGCATAAGCGACGAGATTTTCCATCCGTCGATCCTTCAGTGCTGCAGGGTCGGGAGTCGGGAAGATCGCCTGCACACTACACAAACACAAATAATCAACTATTTACATTCCGAGAGAATATTTGTGTGCACATGATGGAAATGTTGTGAAAGTTAAAGTGACATTACGACCACGAATGGAGTGACACATACTAGGAATTTGAACGGTCCATGAGTAAATCATTGGAAAGGGAAGAAAGAAGACTATAGCATTATCCTGCTGCAAGTACATTTATTCTTGTGGCGTCGTCCGCTTTGTCATAGATACATTTTTTTCTCTAAAAGAAATTATTTTATTAGCAAAAGGAAAAATAAACACCATTCACTGTTCCAGGATTAGTAGCTTTTAATGTTTTAATGAACAGATAAATATAATTCCATATGTGTTTTAATATTACTACTAATTAATATATTTTTTCTATATATTAATTTGTTCATTGGGTATGCAATGATAATATGCATTTGCAGATCGAAACATGCGTTTGTAAATTTTTTTGCTTCGACCTAAACCCATACTCTACACTTGGGGTCTCCATAGTTTGGAAAAAGTGAGGTTTCATCCCACACCCCACCACCGTCAACTCCCAAATCCCACCTTCAGTTGTTAATTGGACATGCAATAATGTGCATTTGCAGATTGAAACATGTGTTTGTAAATATTATTGCTACATTTTAAATGACCGACTACACAGTTGTGGTTTCATAGCACGGAGAGAGAGAGAGGTTTGATAACACACCCCACCTTCAACTCCCAAATCTCCAAAATCCCACCATGAATTGGCTACAAAAAAATACGCATGTGCAGATCGAAAATGTATTTGTAAATTATTTTGCTACATTTTTAACCCCGCACAACACAAACTCACAGTATGCACAATGTCAATGATTTTTTTTGTAAATGCATCACACCAATATCTCCTATTCATTCAAAGAAGCACCCTACAAATAATAAACTTACAGCTTGTGCACCAGGTGATTTCGGAGGTCCTGCGTGATGTCTTCATGCCAGCTCTTCCTCATCCCAGCAGAGGGCGCTGCAGCAGTAGCACCAGAGCCCATATTACCAACTCCAGACGAATCATTCATCAAACTGCAGGAGGGGATAAAATAAAGCATGAAATATAAATGTAAAGCCTTCAGTGGAGCATCAAGATGTTCAGTACCTCTGAGGAGTCATGTTCCTGTGCAGCATCCCATCGGGCAGCATTCCTGCATGCAGGGTCTGCGTCTGGGCTCCTACTCCACCGTTAACAGCCATCGAGCTCCCTCCTGATGGGAAGAAACCATTGAAGGTGAGACATGATAATGCTTTACAGAAATGACTCTTCATTTCTTCATATATGACCCGGCTTCAAAAAGCTTTGACTTTTTGATCAACAACACAAAATAAATGTCATCCACTTGCCACTTTTGTTCTGAAAACAGCTGAATTTGGTACTTTGAGTGGTTTTTACACCCGGTTACATTGGACGAAAGTCTCTGATAAATGCAATAATGGACTTTTCAAAGCATTGTGGTTAACGAAGAAAGGCGTTCTTTTTTTTGTAGTTTTTCCGTTTTGATCATTTCATCATTATTCTAAAAAAACTATCAAATCTTTAGTTCTGCCGTATCCCGAACTGAGTTTTAATGTTCTGGAAAATCTCACCGATGCTGTTGAGCGTCCTCATGCCTGGCTGAGGAGGAACGGAGCTCTGTTGATTCTGATTGGACGCTTGGTTGCCCTGGTAAGTCAATCCGAGGGCAGCATAGGCTCTCTCAATGGAGCTTGGGTCAATCTGATTGGGTGGGTTTAAGTTTGGAGCAGAAGGCTGACCGCCTGGTAATGAGGCACCTAGGGGACCTCCGATCCCCATTCCAGGACCTCCCAGCAAAGCTAGAAAATGAGAAAGTGAAGAGGCTTTAAAAAAAAGACGTAAAAGTCGTTTAACTACAAAAAAAAAAAAAAGAGTTTAACTACAACATTAGATCACCATTATTTTTCATGAATATCATGTATCAGATCCTTATTTCCCGCTGTGAACAGCAGATTTGTTTTTTTTTTTTTAAATTATTTTATGCTTTTTAAAGCCAAACATATTGTTATTCATCGTTTGCTTCAGACCAACTTCTAAATGAATGTCCTCCAAGACCGCTCAAACTACAGCCACCACACTTTGCAAAAATATCCAAACTGGTTAATCCAAATAACCAAATCTGAGTTGGGGTATCTTTTCAGACTGGTACCACTCAGAGAATGCTGGGAAATGTTCTATTGGCCCAACATAGGGTCAAACTTTGTAAAATGGTAACTCAAACTGAGAACCTCATAGAAGCTTCAATCAGGGCAAGCTTGTGGAGGCTATCAGTACCAAACACTGTGCAAAAGTATTTGAACCTCTGGCTCAAGGAAAGGTTAATATTTAACATTGATTTATAATAGCCATTGGAAATAATGGAAAACAGCAAGAAAATTATCTTCAAGATGAACAATAATAAAGAAATGGGGGTTTGAATATGTTAATCTTACTTATGACATCACTGACAGCTACCTAGCAACCAAACTGTTTACCCTAGCAACTAAATTTTCTGAACTCTTTAGACAAGGGGGTTGGTTTAAGTAACTTATATTAACTTCAAGGGAACATTATGTCACTGACCGGTCCATAGCAACCAGACTTGTTAACCAACTTGGCGCAACATTCAACTAAGGAAATTCGTACACGTGGGGGTTGGTTTATATCACTCATAATATCATAGTGGAATTTTGTTTGATGCCATTCACAACTCCCATAGCAACCATTCCACCGTGGCAACTATCTTGAATATAAAATACTTTTTTTTACAAGCCAACATCAAAGTTTGCGTACAAACGTTAGCCATCTAGTCACAACTATCCTACAGTGGTGGAGATAGATGCAAGGCAACTAAATAGTCACAGCATGTCTCCGTGTTTACATTTCCAACCCAAAGATTTAAAAAAAAAACTTAGTCTTTAGTCTGTACAGTGATTATTTCCACAAAATCTGCAAGTTATCAATTTTGTCTTAGACCATTCATTTGACTTTATCTCAAAAACGAAGCAATGACAACACTCAAAATAGTGTTCCAGTGGTTTAAAGGCATTTGTGCTACTTTCACAATTTTGAGGAATACTTTCAGGACATTTTTGTAGTCCAAACCCATTGATAAACTGTTTTTTTGTGTTTTCTTTGTAAATTTGGCACTTTCTTCATGAGGTTTTGACATCGCGCCATATATAATTTGAAAATGTGGTATGATACAGGTTTACTGATGCATGGCAAATACTTTGTAAAACTCTTGAACTTGGTTCTATGTCCTAAAAAGATTAGACGAGCTAAAACTTCAGTCAAATTTAGTTCCAGACATGGCAATGTGTACGAAAATTTGCTATACAAATACAATCAATGTGCGAGAAGACGTATAAGCTCACTTTGCTGGTTTCGTTTGTCACCTGCGCTCTTCAATGGCAGACAGACGGGACAGTCGTGCCTCGTGCAGTTCTTCCAGTGGGAGATGATCTGTCTGGAGGACGCGCAGTGAGCCACTGGCCAGGAACACAAGCACGGCAACACGTCAGATGTTTCAGAAGACAACATATAATGGAAAGCTAAGCAAGCAGTGGCAGTGCTCACCTTGGCAGGACTTGCCAGCCTGACAGTGGGTCATGTGATTGAGGACGTTCTTCATGGTTCTGCAATGGGGCAGGTTGCACTGGCGCACCTCTCCGTTGGCCTGCTCGCGCCGATGGCACTTGTGAGCATGCAGCAACAGCACCAGCTGCTGCTGAATGAGTTTACGCTTCTCTGGGTCAGCCGCAGGAGGTGCAGCCGGCCCACCAGGCCCCGAAACACCACCCACCACACCTGAGCTCTGCTGTAGAGACAGGAGAAGTGAACGCTCTTCGCTCCAGACAGATCAATAAAGCACTGAACTCTTGTTCTCTCACCATTCCGCCCATGTTCTGTCCCAGCTGAGGTTTCTTGTCCATAGCGAACTGGTTAATGCTGTTTGGTTGACCCGCTTTGTTTTGGAGCTGAGGCCCGAGGGATTGTCCTCCACACTGACCATAGGAACCACCGTAAGGACCTGGAGCTCCCATCATTCCCATCTGAGACAGTGAAGGAAACAAGAAACCTTATGCAGGGCTCTAGAGGTCGACCAATTTGGTCGCATATGCGACCTAATTTCTCAATGGTGCGACTAAAAAAAAAATCAAAGGTCGCACCGGTGCGACCCGTCGTTCGAGGGGGAAAAAAACGAAACTCCGTGAGTCTCCCTGTTGTTCAACAACAGACACACATTAAGCCCATATCGTGGTCTAAACCAATCAGAGATAGTAAAGAGCGTATCCCGCCCCACCCCCCCTCTGATTGGCCGTGGTCCAGATATTCCTGTATGTGTGTGAACGTACGTTTGAAAATGCATGTGATGCAGTCAGACAGAGAGAGGTGAGTCCATCAGGTAAACAGTGGATGTAGCCGTGGATTACGAGAGAAGATGAAAAGAACGATTGACAGATTTTTCATTAAGAAAGATAAGTTAGGGCCTGATCGTGAAAGTCATAACCAATGCTCTGACACGGAGCCATCAACCTCCCCTGTGACTGGCTCTAATACATTTAGAATTGAAACTATAAACTTTTCTATAAAACACAACATGCCGCGATAAATGCACTGCTCAAGTGTCCCCTCTCCCCGCTGCCTTTCAGCTTCAGGCAGCAGATCATCAGACGAGGCCGAGATGAGAATTAAGTTTTACGTTGCCTACAATATTGCAAAAGAAGAACTCCCTTCACTAAATTCAAGTCCGAAATAATTCTTATGAAGAAAAATGGCTTGAACGTTAACCCGACGTACAGCAATGATGTCGCGCGCACCCAATTTATAGGAGTCATCGCAGATACATTGAAAAATAAAAGACGTCTGTGCAAATTGTGAACAGTGCGTACATGGGATTCCTGATCGACGGAGACACATATATCGCCACAAAGGAATGCATCATTGTGTACAATCGTATCTTGCGGAAAGGATGACCGATGAATATATTATTGAACACATTGAGGTCGAGCATGCTCATGCCCAAGGTAAGCCATGTCATGTTATGGAGCCTATGTCAATAATATGCCTACCGTCTCGTTACTGCATTAACCATAATATTCTGATACTTAAAAAATAAATAAATAAATAGGCTGCATTATAAACTCTTGATCTGGGTAGTAAATGGTATTATCGTTTTTATTTGTTTAATTAGGAATTAATGCTGCTTCAAAGAAAGCATTTGCTGCTCTTGGGGACCAAAATCAGTTTAAATTACCTTTTCAGTAAGTTTTCGTTACCTTTCTTGTAGAATTGTGCTTCAAATAAAGAACTTTATTTTGACCAGGTTGTTAGTAAATCATTTACAAGTCAATATTGTCTATATGGACAGTGATTTAAAAAAAATAGATAACTAAAAAAAGTGAACTTGTGAAAATGCAATGTTAAATGTGATGCAGTTGAAAATTTGGGTGCACCTAACTTTTGTGCTGGTGCACCTAAGAAAAAAAATTTAGGCGCACCAGTGCAACCAGTGCAAAAAGTTAGTCTAGAGCCCTGTTATGCCAAGAAAGCTGGGAAGGAAAGGGCATCAGGGTTGAGTCGACTTCTTTACACACCGATCCGAATCATCGTGTAAGAAATCGAAAACTATGGTCACACAATCGAAAACAGGAGCTCACACGTTTGACCGAACGAGCCGTATTTTCATAAGGACTACGCTCAGAAAACTGGAAAGACGAAGAGCATAAAGAAGAAGTTGATAGAGGAAAAAAAATCCAGGAGGTTGATCGTTTTATTCTGTTTGTGGCTGATCACAGGGATCTGTTTCACAAAGATCATAAAGATTACAAAAAGGTGGATTCTAGAACATCTATTGTACTGCAAACGCCATCTTCAGGCAAGAAGCGTCAAGAGTTTAACCATCAGAATGACTCACTGTTTAACACTTTCTCGTATTAAACACAGCCATTTTATAACTTGTTTTGCCACTTGGTGACAGTGAAGAGGGCATTACTCAGTGACATCAATGCATAACCTATACTGCCCAAGAAAAACATTTTCTCCAACTTTTGGTGACTCAAATACCATATTTTCCGCACTATAAGGCGCACCTAAAAGCTTTCAATGTTCTCAAAAGGAGACAGTACACCTAAATATCCGGTGCTCATCAATACTGAGCCACAACAGGTCTCACAACTACGGGAAGCAGCAGCCGACTCCATTTTCTTCCGTAGAAGTAGCGTGTGGTGCATGCTGGGATATATGACTGCTAACGGTCACGCAAAGAACGTGGAAACAGAGCAGCAGCGAGAGAATTCACCATTAACTAATGGAAATTGCCTCAGGAAAAATAATAACACAGTTGTTTAATCATATTGGATGTGAACAGAGTTGTCAGAACGCTGGTTTGAATTCGATCAATAAAGTTTGACTGACTTATCTCACTGTTTTGTCGACATTCCCTTAATGCAGCGCCATCTAGTGGATGCATAAAGCAACCCCAGCCACTACTGTAGCTTCTGTTCTATGCTCCTTATAATGCGGCGTGGCTTATAGTGCGGAAAATACGGTAATCTAAATCTTCGTCAGAATATTTACGCAATACTCGTATTTTATGTTAGTTAAATTAAATTTAAATGTAGCCATGTACTGGTTTGATTTATTATATACTATGTTCAGATGAAATATTACCATCTTTTAAAGTGCAATACTCTTTAAAAACAAGCCTCTCTTTCACCAATACTCAAAGCAGATCTGAGTCGTAAAACAGGAAAAACAACACTTGATGTTGAACTTAAAGTGAAACCAAACAAACTCCAAAGCAAACGAAACTTGCACAGAAAAGCATTCTCCCCTTTACCTTGTTCACTGCTCCAGGTTGCTGCTGTCTCATGGCTGCCTGTGCCATCTGCTGCCCTGTGTTCGGCTGCTGCAGAGAATCAGGGAGCATGTTCCCGTTTCCCGCCATGCCGGCATTCATGTTCACATTAGGATAGCCCATCCTGGGTGCCCCATTCATCATTTGCCCACCCATCATGCTCTGTGGCTGCCCGTTCCCTTTCTGGGTGCCCATCATGGCCCGGTTAAGTCCCCCTACCATGCCAGTCTGTGACATCATGCCAGACTGCTGCTGCTGAGGGCCACCCAGTCCCTGAGTAAAAGGGCCACCGCTCATCCCTCCCATCATACCCATGGATGGTACATTCCCAGAGCTGTTGGTGGCCGTAGAGGTTGATGGAGAGGCACCGGGTCGGAGGAGCTCAGACAGGTGCTTGTGTTTGGCAGCAGTGTCTTGACCTGGGATCCCCAGAGCGCCTGGCATGCCTCCTCCACCCAGACTGGTGTGTAACTGTCCTGGATCCATCCCATTCGGTAGGCCCAGGTCTGAAGAGCTAATGAGTTCATCAGGGAGGTCATGCTCCAGGTCAAACAGAGAGCCAAAATCTGAAAAAAAGTCAGATTTGATCAGGTTCTTGATTAGCTTAGGTTACATTACAAAAATTACATCAAAAATTCAACATCGTGACCAATTCAATTGCACGTAGAGGTCGACCGATATCGGTTGTTGGAAACCAAATTTTGACATGCAGCTACGATTGATGCTTTCTGGGTGGGAGAGAAGACCCCCTGTTTACAACTGTGATTACCACTATAGCAATGGCAACCTGTCGAGTCACTGAGGCATTTGTTACAATTGGTTTCATTTAATGGTTTATCCTCATGCTCTCTAGACATCAGAGATATTGGACGATAGAGACGAAAGACAATTTTGGTCTTCACAATATTGATACGTTCCGTAATACAATCTAAAAATGCATCACTTTTCGTGATTTTAGTCCCACCTTGACATAAATAGAATTAGAATCTCTATCATAGGCCAATTTTGTATCATGTATATCGCATATCGTTTATATCGCCCATTACTAGTAGACATTCTAATAGAAGTCTCTCTGGCCAAGCATGACAGAATCTATATTCTTTCTAAAGTTGTGTTTAAACATGTTTGATTGGATTAAATTTGTTTAATTATTTAATTAGTGAAGTTTACCCCTTTTTCTTTGAAACAAGGTACAGTTAGAGACGTCTTAACCTATTTGTATGGTTGTAAGGTCCATGGTTTGTAGGACCTGACGTACACTGTAGGGGTCCGCACCCTCATGGAGTCTATACAGTAGGCTATGTGGCCCTCCAGGGATTTCAAGATTCAAAACTGAATATTTAGCATAAACAGTGTATATTTTAAAGCTGTGTTATCAAGATTAAATGATTATATAAGATTAACTTTTGCCTCCTGCAATGGACTAGCGACCTGTACCCCAACCTCTAGCCCAATGAATGCTGGAGATAGACACCGACAAAAGAGGGAATCTCCCTGACCCCAAAAAAGGGAATATGCGAGTTGTAAAATTAAAGAATGAACAAACTTTTGAATCGAGAATACAAAACACAGACAATCTTTGGGTTGGTATTTTTTCGAAATCCTTACAAGATGTGTCACTATCACATAAGGCACCCTATTAATGTAACTTCACACAGCGTAGACGCAGCTTTCTACAATTAGTCAGTTTGGTAGTGTTTCTGGAGTGATGTCATACATATCCGAGTGCCTCTACCATGAGCAAAATGCTTGATGCAGAAGTATAGTTTAGGCTTCAAGCTGCATTCCAATCGATGCACAGCACTTTTAAGAGTGTGCAATAAGAATTCATTGATATCTCACACTCAAGCGTTCTCAGGGAGTAGATAAAAGGAATTTGCGATTTTTGCTAATAAAAACAATAAATAGTGCAAAATGTAATTTATTTTCAGAAAATAACTAGCGGTCACTCCACTCGCTGAACAGATCAATTACAATTTTTTTAATAGGGCATCTTCATGTCCGCCATATTTGCAGGGTGATGCCACCATTGCCAAGGTTACGCATTAAAACGGAGCAACTCCTACCTATGTAATCCTTTCCAATGTCATTGTTTTAATGGCATAATATATGCTGTTGTCAACAATAAATATGCACAGTTGTACAGGTAAATAATCTGTGTTTAAATACTAGCGTAACTCCTAGTGGAAACAAGATTGCAAACAAGATGGCCACTGCGTACTGATGGAAAACTATACAAGCTGTAACCCAGTGTTTCCACACTGTAAAACACAGCACTTATACTGGAGTCATCGTTCATGTTATTTACTTCATCCAATTCCCATAATTTATTATTATTAAATGTATTTTGATTTGCACTGTATCATTGTTTTATAATCATGAGATTATAAAAATGTATAATCTGAGATTATAAATTTATGACATGAAATGTGTACATACGTTCTTTGGCATTAATAAATAATCGCGTGGTATTTATGAAAATTAAGTTAGACGTCATAAAATCCCAGCCAATAGCGACTTTTCTTACTGAGGAGTGGGCAACAATGCTCTCAATCAAACTCTGATTATTACTTATTCCCATCAAACTTTTCTCGACCTGACAGAAACAAAAAAAACTAAAACAAAAAGATCCCCTTAAAACAAAGAGAAAAGTTTGTGTAACTCACACCCGGAAAAAAACAAGGCAAAACTGCGATGACCATACAAACAAACCCCGCTGTAACCGCCTCATTAACTTCAAATGAAAACATGAAGCAAATTAGCCTGCTAGCTAGCCGGCTAAGTTATTTAAATACCCGAGTCCAAGGCAAACAACCCCACACACAACAATGGAAATCACTCAAAACACGCCTCGTGTGTGTTTGTGAAGCGAGCGGCGGCGGCGGCGGCAGGCTTAAGGCTCGCCGCACACCGACCGCAGCCCGTGAACGTTATTATATTTACCGTTTCCATCGCTTGCGGACACCGACAGAGCAGGAGAAGACAGTTTAGGCCTCTTGGCTGAAGGCGGACCGGAGTCCAGCACATTATCGGCCATAGTTTTCCTCCGGTGTAGTGTTAAAGCATATATCCCGCGAAGGATATCCCTTTCTGTGCAGCGAGTCGCCGATGAGCGAATGAGATCTCCCCGTTCACGAGCACCGGAC
This sequence comes from Danionella cerebrum, assembly GCA_007224835.1. Taxonomy (NCBI): domain Eukaryota; kingdom Metazoa; phylum Chordata; class Actinopteri; order Cypriniformes; family Danionidae; genus Danionella; species Danionella cerebrum. Next base: position 353,165 of record SRMA01027226.1, read on the forward strand.
GGATTCCCGTTTCCCTTTCATGGATACAATGCACTGCTTCGATGTTCGGTGTACCTTTAAGGCTCCCTTTTTTTAAAGATTTGCAAGCCTTCAGTTCCTCAAAGTGTATTTCCTAATGGAGGAGGTGAAGGGAGGGACAGACGGTCATGCAAGCTCGCCGCAAACTCACGTAGCCTCCTCTGCGACCGAGCAATTTTCCCGAGATTTATCCTCGATGCTTGCATCCGTCTTTTCCGCCATTGTAGGCGGCGAACAGAAGTGTTGAGATTTTTTTTAAGGCGTTGTGTGCAAGACCCCGAACCACCTCTGCTTCGTGCAACGCTCAAAAGCCAACAATCGGGATGTTAATGATGTGTTTGTTTGCATTGAAGCGTGTGCGAGTCTCGGTCAGCATCACTTTACTTGCGAGTTCATCATGCATCTCGAAATCGGATCTGCTCAGCAATGCCTGTATTCCATCCCACGTACAAATAAATATGTCTAAGCGATGCAAACGTGTCTTTTCATCGCTATACTCCTCGCAGAATAAATAGCATGAGATATGATGTGATTTCAGCGTACATGCACCACTTTAAATCATTCCCAACTTGCATATTTCAGGATCAACGCCTCGGTATCTCTTCAAAGTGACAAGTTCAATGGTTTATTGTGCATTCGTTTCTGAAGATGGCTCGTGCGCCCTCTGTGTGAACGAGTCTGTCCACTGCACGAGTTGAAAGTGTTTGCAGGAAATCTTTGACCATTGCTTCGGAGCGCCCTGCACTGCGCACAGCTCGTGCATTCAAGAAGCAGAGAATTATTAAAAGTGTGCAATCGCTCGTGGATGAAAGCATCGGATTGCTCGATGCACACGCGAGTGGTTCAATGCTGCGAGCAAAGAAAAAAAAAATAAATTTGTCACCGTCACCGCATTAAGGAGACGCGCGGTGGGTCGAAATGGCCAGAAACGAACCGAGCCGGGCTTCAGTAGTGGTATTTCGGGTCTGAAGCATCTGTCGATCCGGGTGATATTGCCAGCTGCACCCCCCAAAATCTGGGGGTCCTCAACTCTCTATCATAGGCTTTGTGATGCCGTGAACCCCCCTGCGCGTTCATCCCTTTCTCCTGCACAGTTCCTTAGATTTTCTCCCACTTTCGCCGTCGTCCGCCAGCAACCGGCGATGCGATTTCAGCGATGTTCCCACTCCGTGACGCTGTTATTTTCCTTTTCCTCGCTTTAAACGCACTGCCCTCTTCCGCCTCGTTCAAAAAGCAACCGAAAAGAAAGGAAAAGCCTCTCTACTCTTTGATTTGCGCACGGGAGAACGCGTAATCTCCTCCTCCGTGTTCTCCGGTGCTCGTCTGGCTTGCGTTGTGTCCCGTTCGGATCGGCGAGAACGGAGCCGGCGGCGCTCGGAGTCGCAGTGGTCGCCGCTCGAGTGGCTTTTTTTCGGTCGCTCCTGCCTCCTTCACTCTCTCCGCACAAACAAAATGGCGGCTTGTTGTTTCTACTCCTCTGGCTGGGGGGAGGGAAGGTTGGAGGTGCGGTAACATTAGTGAAGGGGGGTGGCGGGGGAGATGGCGATCGGGATTTCCCGGACGGTGCTGTTTCGGGAGTTGCGACCGTGAGTTTGGGCGGATGCTCAGCATCATCTGATGAGGTCCAGGTGTGGAAAGATGTCCTCGTTGCTTCCCCATCTGGAGGCACGGGAACACAGGGGTCAAGTGCCTACTTGAAGTGCCATTACTATCACCACAATGCATTTTTATTTTAGTATTGAAACAAAGCCACTTCAGGATTGCAAAAGTCTTCTAAAAGCTTTAAGATGAAGGTGCTTCTCACTCTGAGGTTATTTGGTCTTAAACTAAACATTTCAGAAGATTTCTTCCCCTATATTCCACTTAACATCCTCGGTTGCAGTCATCTTTGCACATACCGACCTCAGGTACAGAAAAAATTCTGACGGTTACCTTTTTCCCCTCTTATCTGGATACCACTGCAGAGCAACAAAGGTTCTCAAAGACTTTGTTTTACTTACTCGAGAGGCACTTTTAGGCATGCGTATCAAAGAAAGCTTGATGCAGGTAGCTCTAAAACAATCCAGTCAAGCCCAAGGGGATGACAAATGCAAAACACTTCAACAGGTGTTTGGGCAGAAATTAGCAAAAGAATAAAGCCATTCCCTTTATGACATAGCAAACCTTACAATCCCACCCATAACTCTTGAAAGACTGAGGAATAGCACCTAGTCGGTGCGGAAATATTGGGGAAGGAAGGTGGTGACCGAGATGGCTATTGGGATTTTAGGACGGTGCTGTTTTGGCAATTGAGACTAAGTCTGGGCGGATGCTCAGCATCATCTGACAGAGTCCAAGTGACAAAAAATGTCCTTGTTGCTGTCCCATCTGGAGGCACGGGAACACAAGGGTCAAGGGCCTACTTTAAGTGCCATTAAAGTGTCTATAATTTGAAATGTTTAGAAGTTCACCCAGGGAGGTTGATTTAGTCATAAATTAAAGATTTCTTCCACTATATTCTATTTCCTCCTTTCAATCACACATTCAACCATCATTTGAGGTTTCCAAGCTAAGGTGCACTAAAAATCCCACTGGTTGAGACAGGAACTATTCCCAAACTCCCATGGACTCTTTCTCTTCGGTATCCAGATAACCAATTACCTTGACACCACTACAGAGCATCAAATTGTTCTCAAAGGCTCTCCTTTACTTACTCAAGGGCCATTTTAAGGCATGTGGAAAGCTTGAGGCAGGTCATACGTGGCTCAAAACCAGTTTAATTCAAATGTTTCAGTTGCATTAATTTTCTTTTACCCACCTCTTGTATTTCTAGATCTCCAGCGCACTTTTTGAGTGTGTTACTATTTTATAAACTAAACCAATGCCAATGTAAAGTGAAGAGACTGCTGCACCAAAACATTTATTGCAATTATCTGCTGATAGTTTTTTTGCATGACTGTTTTTCAGTCTGTGGTCAACTGTGATCAGGCTGGTTGAAAAGTGTAGCATTGGAAGGTTCTTTGACCCCAAGTCAACAGACATTTTCCAAACATTTTCAGCAATGTCCCAAAATATAGCAACACGAGTGAAACCAGTTTGGAAACCAGTCTTGGCAAAATATAGTGGCACTATATCAAACGATCTAGAAAGAGATACATCCGAGTCAAAACATTTTAGTCAAGAAGTAGCACCTTGTTTGATTTTAAAGATCCTTTTTCCCATAAACATATGTAAAATCAGAAGTTAGTGATTTATGTTGATCGCTTTAACAAAATGTGATATTACAAACCAAAAGAGACAAACATCCTCAGCTGAAAAACACACACTGCGTACTCAACAGATCTCAGACTCTTGTGCTAAAGATGTTCATTTCCAACACAACCATTAGCACGAGTTCTTCTCTCATCCTCCAGGTTTAATACATAACTGGAGCACATCCGGCTACATCCAGACTCCCTGAGTTAAAAAAAAAGGACATTCCCTGAACAATTGGTGAGTCTTTATCATCCTCAGCACACATCTATCTCTGAAGCTTTAGAACGACGATGAAATCAATGGATGGGAAGAAATCTCGCTTCTCTATCGTTTTATTTTGAGGTTAAACCAAAGACTCTTTGCAGGAGCAATAGAATTAAAAGTCTTTCTTTGATGAAAAGAGGTTTCCTTTCAGGCCTCTGTGAACGCACAAGTTCTCTCGACCTCGGCAATTGTTTTTGGCGTGTTCGCAGACAGAACAAGGGGTCCACCATGGCTTTGGATCACCACGTCATCCTCAATTCGAACACCGAGTCCCCTGAATTGCTCTGGACAAGAGGCGTCATCCTCACTGATGTACAGGCCTGGGTCAAACAGAAGAGTGGACCACAGTAACATTACAGCAAAGAAAAGCTTCAAATAAATATAAGTTTACATACCCTTGCTAAAATTTGGATTTCTAGCTAATTTTTTCAGAAAATATGAATAACACAAAAACATTGGAACAGTGTCATTTGGAAAGTTTCTGTTGTACTTATGTTTTAAAAAGAGCAAACACAGTTGTTCGGTAACAAATAGCTTCACCAAACCTCTAACTAGGAGTGGAAGAAAAGTTTCACATTCATATTTTCTCAAAAATGGCCTAGAAATCAGAAATTTTGCCAGGTTCAGTAACCATATGAGCACCACTGCTTTGTTCTCCAGATCTAGTGGTGGCACTTTTAGCATTAGCTTAGCAAAGATCATTGTAACCCGCAAGTTGTAGAATACACTTCCAAAATCAACTTTAGTTACCATATACAATCAATAGCCACGCTAACAAAAGCAGAGTAAAGTAACAGCATTAGAAGCAGTAAATCAAGGGTTGAATTCTAATTCATTTTAAATGCCTCGGTCAAGTTTTAAGTTTAAATAAGATACTCAACCTGAACCATGCAAAGAAACACAAGCCAATTAACCAAAGGCCTACTCTGCAATACTCAACCAATCAGAATGTAATTGGCTGTTTGCAGAACAAAAGTAAAACCTCCACAGGAAGAGAAGTCTCTCAAGTCTGACGCCTCGTGTTAACATGGCTGCTACATGTGCTAATGAAGGTGGCAGAGAAATCCAGATTGAGAGCGTAATGGCCTTTTCCCATGAAAAGAGCAATGTTTTTAAGTAAGAGAAAAGAGTGTTCTTGACCGAATTGAAACTACAAACTCCAACGCCAATGATGCAAAAGATAACCCAACGTTCTGATCTCGACAGGAAATCACACCAAAGATACAGTATTGAGCAAAAATCGTAGGCGTGAAAAACATGGTGTAAACAAAGAATATTTCAGAAATATAAATAATCTGTATTTATTTCTGTAAGTGGAAAGAAAAAAAAAAACAATATTTGGTGTTGCTTTCTTTTGCCCTGAAACCATTATCGATTCTTAGTCAAGGATTTCGCAGGATTACTGTCAAGATCAAAAAATGTCACATGTAACTTTAAGCAAAGTCATGAATTGAAACAGAAACAGCTGTGTAGAAGGCTTAAAACTGGGTGAAGAACAGCAAAACGTTACTACCAAGTTGAGGTTGAGAAAGATATTAAGCACAGCAACAAAACACAAGATAGTTATACTGCAACAAGGTCTCCCCCAGACAGAGATTACAAAACAGACTGGGATTACTCTGGGGATGCAAATTACTCTTCAAAGTTTTACCACAGCAGTGCAACTATCTCGAAACTGGCAAAAACCAGTGGGTTCTAGGTACAAGCCCCTACTTTTTGGAGGTTTCAGGAATAAAACCTCAAACAAGGCATATTTGGATGCAACAAAAGGAAGGTTGTTCATCGAAGAGCAAGTGGACGGTACAATGTGTGTCTGCAGGGTGGAGGTTCCTTGGAGCTATATTTCTGCAAATGGAGCTGGAGATTTGGTGTTTTCACAGGTTTACATGAAGAGACAGAACGATGTGCAAAAGCTTCTTCCACAGAAGGTTTGTGGTTAGTTCTCCAAAATGTTTGGAACAACCTACCAAAAGGGTTAGCTGCTGTTTTGATGGCAAAAGGTAAAACTGATGTACTCTGTAGTCTCTCTATTAAGCTGCTACATGTTCTAGAAGATATAGCCATCCGCATTATGCCGCGTTCATCGCACAACTCTCTCCATTGATGTCAAATTGAATTTGGCGTCAATAATTTCATTCAAGTACGGTATTTAGTTAGGCATTACCTTTACTTGAGCGTGGAGAGCTGGATGGAGTTCTTGCTAATACTGCATCTAATTAGTCGACTATGATCGTCAATTAAGCCCCGGTCATTCTTCATCTACTGAATAATAACTGGTGAATTTAGGAGAATTTAAACGATAACTCAACTTAAAACAATTCCATTTGCTGTAGAAGAAGACTTAACCATTAATCAACGTTGCATCCCAAGTTCTGTCCTAATGATGCATTTTCTGGAAAACACCAAGGTAATGCATGTCATGAATGCGCTTTCCACCTGGTTCCACTGTGACCACCATGCCAGGTTGCAGCGGTTGTGAGCGGGACAGCTCCGGAGTGTCATGAACATCCATGCCCAGGTAGTGACCCACGTGATGAGGGCAATACTGCCTGGCAGCCTGGTGCAAACAACAGAAGCAGATTTTTTTCTGAAACGTCACACGTAGTGATGAGTTCAGTGGAACCCTTCGGTAAAACCAATGAGAGCACCTTGAGGGCGTCCGATCCGCTGGTGTGTTGTGGTATGATCCTGAGCTCCTTGAGCTGCCGGGCCAGCAGCGAGAGCATACAGGAGTAGATGTGATCCAGACTGACCCCAGAACAGCACTGCGAGAGACACGCCAGTTGCACCTCCAGCACGGCTTCATACAGTTCCTTCTGAGCTGGGCTGAACCTGGAGACAGCACAAAGGCGCTCACCAAATAAACTCCTACCACTGGAATGGAATCTACAGAACATCAGAGACTACGAGAGATCTGTCGAACACAGACTTTCCATTCACCGGCCAAGTGCGAGTGATGTCGCTCACATAACCGTAATATTCACAGCCGCCGTCCAACAAAACCAATTCTCCATCCTGCACAAGAGTGACAGAGAAGACATCAAAACACCAAGAATATTCTTAAATATTGCTTTAGCATGAATGTATTTGAAATACAATGGGATGATATTTTGTGTTTTAGAATGATGTTCCGATTACAAATGGACATATGCAAAGCACCGGGACATCATCCTAATGAAAACATTTTAATGTACGGATAGTCAAAAAACTAAGTAGTTTCGATGCAATAAAAAGGTTTACACAATTTAACCTTTAGGTGGCGCTGTTGTCAACTTGTTTTCTGCAGCCAGCACTAGATGCTGACGATTGACACCAAGTTTAGTTCTAATGATGTAGCTGTATTGGAACCATAATGGCCAACGACACAAAATCTAAACATTTTTCCCAGCACGCTTTTAAGGATGCTCTAATATGATTTTTGTAAAAATCAGATTGATTTTTTTTTTCATTAATTAATTTCATGGAAAATGTTCCATAAAAGACAGGAAATTCAAATGACAAAGTAAAATTTGGTATTTCTATTCTAGGCATATTATGTGGGTTTCATTAAATGCAAATAATATTTTGTGCAAACATTAAAAGTAAGCTACATCTCAGGAGCCGTTTGCCATATTAGAACCAAACTTGGCGCAGAGATCAATATCTGTTGCGGTTATTGTTTTGGGTTTAATCATAATTTTTGTATGCATTCATTTAATACAGACTTTTCAATGTGACAAAACTGGACAATATTTCAACAATCTGAAAGTAAACTTTCAGAAAGTTCCATATGCTTAAAACAACTAAAGCTGGTTTGAAGGGAGCTACAACAAACATTGATTTGATTTAGGTTTTTCTGTCATTCATTTACTTTGCAATTGGTAAATGTACACAAATAAATCATCATTAGTTAGAATTCGGAAAGTGGTCTTTGTTCACAGCATTTTTTCAAACCAGCCTAAAACCTTCGCACGTTTGGTACTTCACCTTCACTATTTGGTTGTTGTTGATGTAATGAAGTGTGTTGGCTCGATTTCCTCCAGCAACCACAGGCGGATACGCCAGGAAGTTGGCGCCATGAGCACGGCACTCATAATCAAACTTCATGAGGGACGAAAAAAAGAGAAGGCGGCGGAGATATCAATCTTTTTGAACAATGGATTTCTAATGGATCATCATTGCAAACAAACAAAAAAAGACTGTAAATCTCACCTTTGCATAGAGAACAGCCTCATCGATGCCTCCTCTTGATGTGGCCATTGTCTTCTTGAACGCCTGAAAAAAAGATGCTTTTTTACTATTAATATAGTATTTTTCTAGCATAGACCGCTCAATGTTTTAAAATTGTATTATATGGCACCTTTAACCTCTTAAGCCCGAGAGTCCCCGGTACCAGGGACTTTCCCCCTTGTGCGTTACATTTTCACTCATAGCTCACGAACCCTGAGAATAACCCACACATATTAAATACTGTTGTGTTCAGCGGAAACTCCTCTAAAAACGTATCTAATTCAATTTCATATCCGTTAACCACAGCTCGAACACCATGCAAATAAACAACAACATAGTCAGAGTATAATTCATGACCAAGTTTTTGTTTATGCACGATATGTATCCACAATATAAACGGAAACACCAAAACCATGGCATCAAATGAAAGCTAACAACCAGCTGAATCCAGCGATATGTAAGTCATTTACATTGCATGAAGTATTTCAGAGCAGGGAGCGAAAGTTCCACGAAAAAATGTGTCCCGTAAGCAAGAAAAGAAGACTATGAACGTAGCTGAAGCTTTGGACAAGATTTTTTCCATATTTCAATTATTGTGCCAAATTGTGCCAAACTGTGCCAACATGGATTACGCCTGAACTTTGTTCAATCAAAACCTGTACA
>SRMA01027226.1:361562-395093 GCA_007224835.1 Danionella cerebrum
CACCAGCCGATGCTGTCTGGCTACACTCTCTCCTACCACTACTTTACGGTCTCTGATCTCTCTCAGATTGGCTCGTCTACAAAGGATGTAGTCTACCTGCGTACTCCTACCTCCACTCTTGTAGGTAACTCTATGTTCCTCCCTCTTCTGGAAATAAGTATTAACTACAGCCATTTCCATCCTCTTAGCAAAGTCCACCACCATCTGTCCTTCTAGGTTCCTTTTCTTAACACTGAACCTGCCCATCACCTCCTCATCACCTCTGTTGCCCTCGCCAACATGCCCGTTGAAATCTGCTCCCACTACTACTCTCTCTCCTCTGGGAACACTCTCAATCACCTCATCCAACTCACTCCAGAATCTCTCCTTCTCTTCCAACTTACAGCCTACTTGTGGAGCATAACCACTCACTACATTCAACATCACCCCTTCAATTTCTAACTTTAAACTGATCACCCTGTCTGACACTCTTTTCACCTCTAAAACATTCCTCCTTCAGGATCACTCCTACCCCATTTCTCTTCCTATCCACACCATAGTAAAACAGTTTGTATCCCCCTCCAATACTACGCACTTTGTTACCCTTCCACCTGGTCTCCTGCACACACAGAATATCTACGTTCCTTCTCTCCATCATGTCCGCCAGCTCTCTACCCTTCCCTGTCATTGTACCGACGTTAAGTACAATGTTAATGCGAACTACATATTTCCGCAATCTCAACTCCGTAATGTGATGCCTGCAATAGTTTCAGTTGAATCTGTTTTCAATGCTAATGCAAAAAAGATATGCAATGATTAACGGGTTTCACTATTACTCATCCTTGGAACTGTTGCAGCATGGCATGGCAGGCATGAAGCTTCTAAAGCAGGGGTTTCAAAGTCAATTAACCAAGGGGCCGCTAGAAGCAGAATCTGGGTGAGGCTGGACTGCATCATGTTTTCCACAATAAAATCATTATATAAAAATTCCATTGTTTTCTTTCTTTTCTTTTTAAAGCCCTGACAGCATTTTTAGTTTCATATCTGATCTTTATTTTTAAAATTTGCTAACATTTCAATTTAAAAGCTCAAAATGTGTTTTGAAACTTTAAAATTTCCAATCTAAGTTATAATTCCCAGCACAAGTCTGACCTTAGGTGGAAAAATAATTAACCATTTTGGGTCAGCATTGATTTCTTTCAGATCTCGTCCAGTCTGGTACCTTCTCCTCATGGAGTTCTTGGAATTGGGCATCTACCAAGATGTGCTTTCCATGGTTTTCAAATCTCTGTTTTCAATATTTTTTGCAAAAAAAAAAAAGACACGTCAGGGTGCCCCTGTGCTCAACAAAGAAAAACTACATTCCCCAGTTTTCCAGATATTGTCTGTACACATCACCAACCTTCCTCTGAAGGTCTTCCTTTGAAAAAGATTGAAGTTTCAAACAAGCGTTTAGCTGACGCATGGAGACCGCATGAATTAATGGTGCGACCCTAAAATAGGTCCGGGGACTATTATTCCAGAAAAACACTTATTTTTCTTACATCCAGCCGCATGAGGATCACTTGATTTATTTATTTGATTTATTTATTATGCCCAATAGAAATGAGGCAGCCAGCCAGGCCAAACATGAAATGGCAGCGCTGCATTCAATGTCCTGCCCTGAGAGCCACATCATCTAGCATGATTGGTTGTCCAGCTCCACAAAAAACACTGTAAAATTCCATTCATATCAAACTCACGGGCCACACTAATATTAAACTTTCATATTAAGGTGGGGGCCACAAATTATCTTATCACGGACCGCAAGTCTGAGACACCTGATCTAAAGTGAAGCTACAAGCTACAACCTGTCCTGTTCCCAAACTCTTGTTATTCTATGTTACTATTCATATTTTTTCTGAAAAAATGACCAAGAAATCAGCACATTTGCCAGAGTTTGTAAATTTAAGAGCACAACTGTATACAAGCTTTGTTAAATGTATTTTTATTACAACCTCTTTTTCAAAATTAACTACTTATTTTGGGGAGGTCTGGCCCATTCCTCTTTGAATTGCTGAGAGATCCACAAGGTTAAGGAGCAGTCCCAATGTTCAGCCCTTTTATAGAAATCTTTGGGCTTTGGATCAGTTGTTTAGTCCCCCACCATTTTAAGTTGTCATTTTGGGATATAGCTTGTGATGAAAATTTGAGTGAAGAAAATGGAAAACGCTGATACTTTCTAGAAGCTCTGTAACTATAAGCCATCGACTAGCAGCATAACATTCAACACTAGATGATCAGTGCATCTGCTTTTCTTCATAATTTCTCCAATTATACAATCTCTCAGATCACATGACCATCTTCCACCCATCTTTTTGTAGGGCTCGATCAGATCGAAGAACATAACTTTCATAAAACTAATTGAATGAAGCTTTAACACAATTCAAGGGGTGAAAGATGCCTTGCCCCCATCACCCACCCCTGTTTTCAGCTGTGTTTGAAGGGCAGAATGGGCAAGTTAAGGGAGCAGGCCTTCTCCTTATCAAGAACCAGAGAGAGCCAGCTAAGCCATCAAAGCCAACAGTGGATTTTCTGACTCTTGACCCCTGGAGAGCCCAAACCATCAACAACATACAGGACACAACTTCAGATCACTGGGAACTGAAGGAAAGCTAAAACAGTCACTACGGGACTTATTTTAAAGATGTTCTTTGCCAATGTTTTCATTATTCATGAACACACTATGACAATGCCACGCTATTGTCTCTGATACGTTTGTGACTTTTAGTAGCATGAGAAAATATATATTCACCTGTGATTTTAATTAAGGTACCTCATGTTTAGATTCATTCTTTAACAAATGAGGTGGCAAGAATGATGAAGGTTGTTTAAACTTAATAACATGTATGAAAGGTGCTAGGTGTGTCAGCTGAAAGGAGGAAAGAAGATAAGGAAACATGGTGGTGGAATGAGGAAGTACAGGACATCATCCAGAGGAACTGGCTTGCTAAAAAGAAGTGGGACATCGAAAGGGTGATTAAAGATAGAGATGGAAAGGTGAGGAGAGTGTGCTGAGAAGATGGAGGGAGTATTTTGAGGAGTTGATGAATGCGGAGAATGAGAGGGAAAGAAGGGGGGGAAGAGGTGAATATTGTAGAGCAGGAAGTTGAAAAGATTAGAAAGGATGAGGTGAGGAAGGCTCTGGGGAGAATGAAGAGTGGAAAGGCTGTTGGTCCAGATGACATACCAGTGGAGGTGTGGAAGTGTCTAGGAGAGACAGCAGTGGAGTTCCTATCTAGGTTATTCAACAGGATTTTAGAGAGTGAGAAGATGCCTGAGGAATGGAGGAGAAGTGCCCTAGTACCAATCTTTAAGAACAAGGGTGATGTGCAGAGTTGTAACAACTACAGAGGCATAAAGTTGATGAGCCACACAATACAACTTTGGGAAAGAGTAGTGGAAGCTAGGCTAAGAAGAGAAGTGGAGATTTGTGAGCAGCAGTATGGCTTCATGCCCAGGAAGAGCACTACTGATGCAATTTTTGCTCTGAGATTGTTAATGGAGAAGTACAGAGATGGTCAGAAGGGTCTTTGTGAAAGAAAAAGCGTATGACAGGGTGCCGAGAGAGGAGCTATGGTCCTGTATGAGGAGGTCAGGAGTGGCAGAGAAGTACGTCAGAGTAGTTCAGGATATGTATGAGAGAAGTAAGACAGCAGGGAGATGTGCTGTAGGTCAGACAAAGGAGTTCAAAGTGGAGGTGGGGCTACATCAAGGATCAGCTTGGAGTCCCTTCTTATTTGCTAGGGTGATGGACAGGTTGACAGATGAGGTCAGGCAGGAATCTCCGTGGACAATGATGTTTGCAGATGACATTGTGATCTGTAGTGAGAGCAGAGAGCAGGTGGAGGAAAACCTGGAAAGTTGGAGGTCAGCTCTAGAAAGAAGAGGAATGAAAGTCAGTCGCAGCAAGACAGAATACATGTGTTTGAACGAGAGGGAGGGAAATAGAACAGTGAGGCTACAGGGGGCTGAGGTCAAGAAGGTGCAGGAGTTTAGGTATTTGGGGTCAACAGTCCAGTGTGACGGGGAGTGTGGAAAAGAGGTGAAGAGACGAGTGCAGGCAGGTTGGAGTGGGTGGAGAAAAGTGTCAGGGGTGTTGTGTGACAGAAGAGTGTCAGCAAGAATCAAAGGAAAGGTGTACAGAACAGTAGTGAGACCAGCTGTGATGTATGGGTTGGAGACTGTGGCAGTGAGGAAGAGACAAGAGGCAGAGATGAGGATGTTGAGGTTCAGTTTAGGAGTGACAAGGATGGACAAGATTAGGAGCACATCAGAGGGACAGCTCAGGTTGGTTGTTTTGGAAACAAAGTCAGAGAGACCAGGTTGAGATGGTTTGGACATGTGCAGAGGAGGGATAGTGGTTATATTGGTAGAAAGATGTTGGAGATGGAGATCCCAGGCAAGAGGTTAAGAGGAAGGCCAAAGACGAGATATATGGATGTGCTGAAAGAGGACATGAAGGTAGTTGGTGCAAGAGTAGAGGATACTGAGGACAGAGTTAGGTGGAAAAGGATGATTCGCTGTGGCGACCCCTAAACTGGGAACAGCCAAAAGGATAGGGAGTTCGATATAAACAAAGTATTCTGTTGAGGTTTGAAGAATGCTAGCTGTTGTTAATCCAGTGTTCCATGCAACCAGTTTCCTCTCTTTCCTGTAGGAATGTGTTGAATGTTTAGAGTGGCGTTGTTTGTCTCAGCTTAGTTAATAAATTCTTATTTGATTTAATCTTGTTTGGTTCCTGAACTCTTGACTTGCAAATTACTGCCTCGTACTGATGCTTTTGGTACCTAGCTCTAATTACCCTAGGATTAGTGAAACAGTGGTGCCCCGAGATTTGCGGGAAATTTTTTGCTTCGAAATGCAAAAAAAAAAAATTTGAGATACGAACTACAAGCAGTTCTGCTCTATTTTCCACTTCTTAAGTCTGATGTCACGCTGTGCTTCCAGGTCCTGGCACTCCATTCTCACATTGCTTCAAACTTCAAATCAGTTTTAAATCGAGCGAAACATTATGTATAGATTACCAATAATGTACTATAACAAATGTTAGAGTCAAGGTGTCGTAAAAGAAATAACGTTTATAACGTGGAAAGTGCTGTTCTGTAGCACAACTTAGAGAAACCCTGTGACGCTTTCAGATGCTCTGTCCCATACGCTCGGTACGGTCTCCGCTTGAGCTTGAAACCGTGTTGTTGTTAGTAATTCGTGAAATATCTCGAGAAAGTTAACTTTCATACGTGGTGCCGTAATGTTTTCTTTCATCCGTTCCACCTCCTCCGACACATCGCTTCACTCAAGGTAAGGTTTCACATTTGTGTACATATTACGTATTTTGCTTGTGTTTTATTCTGTTTTATTATCATTTATCACTTTAAGAGTAAATTTGAGAATTGAAGGAACGTTACTTGATTTTTCTCTGGTCACTGTTGTTTCTGAGAGCCGTTGCACGGATTAGGTGTTTTACATGTAAAAATTGCTTCGAGATACAAAATGTTTGAGATATGAAAGCCACCCTGGAACGGATTAATTAGCAGATCTGATCCTGAATCTGATTAATAACAAATTAATCAGGTATGGCTTGCTACATTTCCTTAAGGCTTGACATTGTATTTATTGTTAACTGTTTTTATATTTCTATAAACCCATGCATATTGTCAGGCAATAGCTAAATAAATGTATTGACTATTAAAATATAATTCACCAGCTTCACCACCAAATATAGTTCACAAGCAACTGTAGAGGCCTGAAAACATTTAGAAGATTTGGAGTCTTTGAAAAATATTCAAATATTACACATAAAAGTACAAAAACAGAACAGGAGCACATGTTTTATAACTGGATGGTGCCGCACACGGCGTTCACTGAAACGATTTACTTACCCAGACGCGTGAAAAGATTGTAATCATCTGATCTACACTTGTCTTTCTTCTCTGGGCTACTCTTCCTCCTTTCTTTGAGCTCTTCGTGAGATCTGCTGCAATTAGTCTTATTCCTTCTCTGAGGCTTTTCTGTCAAGAACAGAGAATGAAAGATCTGCAGTGGAGTTTTCAGCAGACCTCTGAAAGTTTGTAACTTTGAATTCACACTTTCTGTTCTTCTACTGAACATGACTGATATTAACAGGATATGTGTGAAAAAAAACAAAACAATTGATTATATAGTTTCATACCTTGAGATCGGCCCTTCTCCAAGATCTGGATCTGTTGGCTGAAGATCTTCTCCTGAATGTCACAAAGAGAGACCTTGATCTTCTCACGCCGTGTGATCATGTAGCACAGATTCCTGACCTGAGGAGAAACACAAAACAAACCTAAACTGCTGCACTATCAGCACATAAGATGTTCTCAGCTTAAATCACATCACAACCAGTCAATGGCCCACTTAAAACTGTCTGGTAGTCAAAATTCACCAGATAAAACTACTAAAACTTATTAAAGACCAGCTTAAACCACCTTTGACCCATGCAGGCCTCCTAAGATTACATGTTATTCTTATAAAGAGGTTTTTAAGGCAGGCAAAAGTTATGGGCACCTAGGGGTCCTGAAACCAGGAGCAGCAGTCTGAAGACGGAGTGCTTGTGTTTCATATGTTTCCATTTGCATATTAACATCTGACAAAACTCTAAATAGCATATTTTAAACCAGGGGTATTCAACTAAAATTGAAGGAGGTCCGGTTTCACAAGTTTTTTGGAAGCGAAGGTCCAGAAGATCCTAACTATTTACAGCAATATATTATTAGGTAGCCTGCATGTATTCTATACTTGAAAGACAAATAAATTCAGTATAATTCAGAAACATTTGACAAATGTATTGTTAAGCAACATCTTCTGCTGTTATTAGATAGCGGTTTCATTTGGTGGCCAATATCAGAATTCCTGTACATGAGAAAATGAGAAAACTGTAGACTTTGAGTTCTTTCCAGTTCACTAGCTGTGTCTGATAAACGGTAGATGATTCGTTATTACTGACAGGCTTATTATATGACTTTTTAAAGTGACGATCATTTAACGAACCTCTTATAAGAAAAATGGGCTTTAATGGCGCATCCACCAGCATAATAGTAAGATACTGAAGGATGGCTGCGTAAAAAGATAAATTTCTTTCATAAACCCAGTTTTGATAAGTAACTATGATACAACGTTTTGCCGTAAAGCGTTTTCATTGCGGCGACACTACCATCTAGGGAAACTGAAGTAATCTGTGACGTTTTGCAAATCGTGCAATTTGTGGATCGTGTACTGACACAAACTATTCCTTCCCTGGCTCCATAAAACACGCAAAGCCCTGCCCTCCTAAATTTAGCACCCGCTGATTGGATATTTACACAAAGGAGCAGTTCATTGATTGAATATTTGCTTTTCATTCCCTGACATCTGCCGTTTCACATGTGATGCTAATAGCAATGCTTAGCGGAGTTACTTAAATGAGGAACCGAAACCTGGGGTTCACAAGGGCGTGCCAACACCAACACGGCTTCAAGCACAAGTGCAGACCGTACCGAGCGTGTGAGAAGGGATAGAGAGATGCTTCTGAGAACACGTCCAGTTTTGTGCCTCAGATGGTTTATCAGCAGGGTGTTTGCGGTATAACAGATGCTCACCGCTAGAGCGCCAGGATTAGTTAGTGGTTCTTTTACGTCCCAGTCATAAGCCTGCATTCAGTGGTCATTCTCCTGGGATAACTGATCTAATATGGCAGCGCAGAATTCTTTTTCTTTGGCACCACTCGTTTGGTCAGATGTGTGATATCCTGTTGACGCCCATGGTTTTCTATCGAGGCACGTTGTCACACGGAAATTCGGGAAACAAAAATTTGGGTGTTGAGGCTTTTAATTTTTGGCGCTCACCTCACTCTCGCAATTCCCCGCGGGAGGGAGAGAAAATTCACACTCTTCTGATGACCATCTTAATCTTTAAACATCTACAATAAATCCACATTATGGTCGCTCATGATCATCTCGATCTCAATAAGCTCACCATGAGCATCTAAATGCAGCAACCATTACAACCAGCAGAAGGCCATTTTAAACCGTCTTGCCCTGCTTTATGATACATTTGAGTCCTTATAAAATTGATGTTTAACAAGATATAGCTAACCCGTCCTAAAATCAAGACAGACAATCGATTCTCACCCTCTCTAGATCTTGTCTCAGGTGTGTGAACAGTCTCAGTCGTCGGTACAGAACATCCTGCTCCTGCTGAGCAAGGTTATCCACTTCCTCCCGCTCCATCTCCACCAGTGGCCTGTTGAACTGGGCCTTCCTCCGTAGCTTCCAATATTGGTACACAAAGTCCACTTGGGTGTCGGGGAGCCTCAAATTTCTGGCCACATCTCTGGGATCCACTAGGGTGTAGAACTGCTCCTCCAGCTCCTGAAGCCTCTGCTTCCGTTGACTGGTTTGTCCCGTGGTGTCTCTGCTTGGGCACCAGATACTACTTCTGCTGCTGTGCTTATGGCAGAAAGACTTGAAGCGCACCTCGTCATTTTCTGTAAGGGTTGTCCGCATTTCCAGGCCGCGTTCAAATGCACAGGTCACATGGAAGGCCACGATGCATGATGGCTCAGAGCACTGTGGAATGACGAAGTATTTGTCACAATCTGTGACCAAAATGTTCATAGTGAAATTACAAAATATTGTAAATATGGTAGAAATAAATAGATGTTTGCATGTTCTCCCTGTGCTTGCGTGGGTTTCCTCCGGGTACTCTTGTTTCCCCCACAATCCCAAAAATATGCGGCAGGTTAATTGAATAATCTAAATTCCCCTGTGAGCAGACCCCGTGGCCCGAAAGGGAATAAGCGGGTTAGAAGATGAATGAAAGGCTATGGATCCCCCATTCGAATACGTGAACAAATTAAAAAAATGAAGCAAAAGAAGCAACTTTTTCATTGGTTGTCTTTGTGTTGGGGCGGCACTATAGCCTCTCGGTTAAAAGGTTGCTGGTTCGAGGCTCACAAACCTCATAATTTCCCTGAAATTTTCGGGAACATTCTCTCTTTAGAGACAGACAATGCCATTAAAAAGACTTGATGCTGGAAAGGTTAGCTCGCAAAATATTTAGCGCTGGGGTGTGCCTACTTTTGATCAGGGTCATTTGGAAAGTTTCTGTTGTCGTTATGATTTCAAAAGAGGAAACACAGATGTTTGATGATAAATGGCTTCATCCGACCACTAACTATGAGTGGAAAGACATATTTTCTGAAAAATTACCAAGAAATCGACACATGTTCCAGAGTATGTAAACTTATGAGTTTTTTGCAAATAAAGTCTATACTGCAGAATTTCTGTGTCTGTATTTATTTTTCCATAAACTGTACATTTTAGAGTAGAAAACAACTCTGAGATGAAGTTCTGCAGCAAAAAAAAACAAAATGCATGCACAAAACAAACAAACAAAAAAAAGAACAGAGCTGGCACATAAAATAATGGCGTTACAGTAATTTCAGCTGATGATAATGGTTGTTTTTTTTTTTTGTTTTTTTTTTTATTTATGCTTATTACGTTATTATTG
Source organism: Danionella cerebrum (assembly GCA_007224835.1). Taxonomy (NCBI): domain Eukaryota; kingdom Metazoa; phylum Chordata; class Actinopteri; order Cypriniformes; family Danionidae; genus Danionella; species Danionella cerebrum. Next base: position 371,097 of record SRMA01027226.1, read on the forward strand.
TATTTTGAAAATTCGTTTAGGGGTTTGGTTTACAGTGTTGGATTTTGGGCATGATATTAACCATTTGGCCAATTTTGTGTTTCAGGCGTTAAGAGTTTAGGAAACTTGTTAAAAACTGTCAAAAGCTGTAATATCAGGAATATTAGTAAATAATGGTTTAGAAGTAAGTTTCACTCCAGGGGCTTGTACCAGGAATGTGGCTGAACAAACTCAGTACTACCGGAGTGGTTGTGACTTGACAAAACCAAACCTCTTTAATCTGGCTCAGATGGCACCATGAAACAGTTCAACTTTCTTTGTCAAGTTAAGCTACGATTAGTTCACAGGTTCGAAAACACAATGAGTGTAAACATGTATTGGTGCACACTAATTCACAACTTAGCTGACTAACCAGTTAATCCGGCTAACCAATAAATAATAAGGATTAGCGACCACTATCAATGATTCCACATGTAATATCTGATATACCTGTATACAGGTACCAGTGTGGTCACAGCAAAGACAACAGGACAGTGCCCATCGACTAGTCGGGATGTGAGAGACTTTAGTGATGGGCTCCATCTTCTCAGGACATCCAATGCTCACCTGCGCAAGAACAATATTCAAAACAATCCAACAAAGTGCTCCGACTGACAGAGAAACAAACAGATAGTGTACCTCAGGGATCCAGAGAGCGCAGCTGACGTGGATCCACCGAGTGCCACTGCGGGTGGGTTTCAGCGCTCCTCCTCTACGGGGACACAGCACACACCGAGGGGGTACAGAGAGGGCACATGTACGACATCGCCAGCTGCCCACAGGGACCTTTAGGATACCGTAACACGCCTGAGAAAAATAACGTAAGATAAAGAGATAGATAGACAGAAAGGCTTTGAATGCTTTCAAATGGAAGGATGGATAAAGAGGTAAATGTCGTGGTACTCTGCTACTGTGACTAGGTAAAAATAAAGAAATTAGACTTCTAGGCTTCTGGAACCTCAGAACCTTCAAGGACACCCCAGTGTTGAGATTTCAGGATTAACGGCTAGAGGCTTAGAGCTATCTGTAGTTTGATCTGTTTGAAAGTGTCCATCCCAATCTTGGATCATATGCGATCTGTAAATCTTGTAATCTGTATTCTAACTTTCAAGATAAGCATTAACCCATAGGATTTGCTTCTCTGCAGCATATTTAGCAAATCTCCGGGATGCCGTAGTATAGGAAAACTTTAGAGAAGAGTTCCATGGTGGTAATCACATCTCATTACAAAAAGCCTTTAGATAACGTGGCAGCAAGGTCAGTGGTTGGGTAAATTCTCTTTAAATCATAATGACACCAGAATCTTTACAGATGACACTGATCCAAGGTTTACACACCCCAGCTCTTACTGGTCCATACCATTCGCACATTTCCTGTTGTTTTCCCCCAATATGCAGTCGGTGATCACCGTTCCATTTTTGTAACAGACAAGCTATACTTCCCACCAAAATGATGGATTGTTTTTGACGTATTTACAAATGATAAAGATCATGCAATGATAAGCCTCTGCCACGTATCAGTTCCAAAACAATATCTATATTGAAACACACTACGGTTGCCTCCATTATACGCATATTTCAACAAAGCACGAGGTAAGTACAGTGGTACCTCCAAATACGAATGCTCCGAGTTATGAAATGTTCGCGATACGAAAGGTTTTGCAGGAGATATGAAAAAAATTCCAAGATACGAGAAACACCAACAGTTCTGCTCTATTATCCGCTTGTTAAGTCTGACGTCGCGCGCAGGCATTTTACATGTAAAGCTTGCTTCGAGATACGAACGATTAATTTTGTTTGTAAACCCTGGAACGGATTCGTTTCATACCTCGATGGATTTATTCTATTCTCACTTAACGGTCTTGTTGATGAAAACATGTGGCGTAAGCCTGAAGGCTGCTTTCATCTTTTTGCTGTTGTTTTTTGTGTCTTGTGTCTATATTTTCACTGTAAGCGATACAGTAACATGTTTTCTGTGTGTTTTTATGCTGTATCCCGTGTAGTAAACAACTGTATTTACATAAAAAATGTATTTGAGTTTTACTGAAATGCTTTGATTGACTAGTTTTGGCTCTCCACGGCCCGCTATCTTGATGGCTCGATGTTGACGCTCTGCCGCCTCTGAACAAGGTCGACTTTCCCTTACTGAGTTACTGAGTGAACCGAGCATTGTGCCTCCTGCTCTCTATTTCAATGAAGAGCTGTCATTGTGAACACGCTATTGGATCCTCGTGCTTCCGTTGCACCTAACACTCTACGCAGAAGCCAATCAGTGATTAACACTTGCAATCTGTCATCTCTCATGCCAAATGAACCACTGCAATCAAAACTTACCACTCCTTTCTAACAACGAAACTACGGCAACCAAACAATACACACAAGCAGCATTTGAATTAACTATGAAAAGATTTTGAAAACTTGAAATCAAAACTTGTCGTCCACTATGACCTTTCAAAAGAGAGTTTTCATGCTTTTAATGCAGATTTAATCACAGCTAGGCAGGGTTTTCCTCAAACATAATCAATAGCAACCTCAATAATGCTCAAACACTCTGTAGAAGCAGGGAACAGGCCGGCTACTGTAACAAAGAGTCCAGGCTCATGGGTTGCAGTTGCTTTGTTATTTATTTGAAATATTGTCAGTATTGTGGCGTGCAGTAAAAAGGGCTGGTGTTGATCGAGCTGTGCACTCCCAGCCAGCCACGCCCCCTAAATCATTCCTCCCTAGTGTTGGTGGTTCCCATGCTACTATGCCAAACCAAATGAGGCAGTAGCCCTGAACCATAAACTTGAACCTAAACCTCTAATCCTAACGTGTTTTTTGATTTGTTTAAAGCTACAGTTGACTCCTCGCGTTATTCCGTGTGATTTTATGAGCTTCAAGTTACACAAGGATGGTTCGATCAGATACACTGTACTGTATTTGAACATGTGAGGTGGCCAATAATCTCAAAGGGGGGGCGCGGCTGGCATGGGAGTGCACAGCTCGATCAACACCAGCCCCTTTTACTGCACGCTGCAATCAGATACACTTCTTTGAGAGTCGACTTTCTAGTTTGGGTTAGAATTTGATTCAAAATGCAAGTGTATACATTTTTCAAACACCTTTTTAAATAAATTGTTCTAGAAATAAAGAAAAATCTTATCATTTTCGGATCCCATCTTGGATCTAGCCACAAGACCTCAACAGGCACAGACCGATTGGTGTTCTGTGCTTTCAGACGTCTGTATAAATGCCTAAATTTGTCAGATGACTTTTTATCTCAATGAAAACGGGTGATTCCGTTTTTGAACAAAGTAACATGTCTAATGTAACAATGTCCAATTGATGTGTTGGTGCGGTAAGAGTTTAGAAATAAAATGTATTGAAAAAATTTTATAGACATTGTAAATAGCAACTGTATTTGCATAGTGTTTAGCTTTCCAGCACAACGCTTTCTCTAATACATGTATTTAATAATAGCATGTATTTAATAATAGCATGTATTTTACAGTTGTCTAGTTGTTTGTGGTTTTCATTAGAGCTAAACCTTTTTCAACGAGCTGAGCTCTTCTATTCTTTCAATGACTGTTACAAAATCTCCAAGTATTTGCCCATGATTTTACTCCTAGCCAGAATCCGTCTTGTTTACGAGGTTTACACGTGGATTTAGAGAACTGAAACCTCTCCAGACCATTTTTATTTCAAGAAAAAAGTTCCTGACTAAGACATAAAGCAATAAGATCCATAGGCTACCTTTGCTAGCAGGGTAAACTTGCACAGTCAGGATTTGATGGACAATGGGGGCCTTGGAGGTCTTTAGCACTGGTCCCATATAAAAGCAGAGGTGACAAGGGTCAGCGAACTGCCAGGGTCAGCTTCAGTTTCTCTTTGTGCAACCACTGAGGATCAATCGGCGCAACCATGATGGGCAGGGTGAGCTTCATTTAAGTTTGGGCTAATTCAATGCAAAGATGAATAAAATCAGTAACTCCTTGTAATGTCTCAAATGTCAGGTCACCTTCTACGAGGAGAGGAACTTTGGAGGTCGCTCCTATAACTGCAGGGGCGATTGCGGAGACTTCTCATCCTACATGAGCCACTGTCACTCCTGCCGAGTGGAGAGCGGCTGCTGGATGATGTACGATCAGGCCAACTACATGGGTAGTGGGTATTTCTTCAGGAGGGGAGAATATGCTGATTACATGTCTATGTTTGGGATGGGCAGCTGCATCAGGTCCTGCCGAATGATCCCTTGGGTGAGCGCAGTTCTAGTTTTATTCAGATTCTGGTGTTTTTATTTGAGGGTCACATTTAAAAGTGAAAATATGTCATTGTGGATCTAAATTTAAATCTTAGTTACATCCACGAAATGTTCCGTGTTTCTGTCAGAAAAGTTTGAATGCAGAACAGTATCACAAAAAAAGGAAGGTTCTTTGCTAGGAGAGAGCCAAAGAGGCAACAATAAAAGACCTGTAACAGGGAAAACTAAATCTAGCTGAACACTCTCACAGAAACTCCGGTTCAGAACTCGGGCACAAAGAATAACAGGCAGGCAGGCTGGAAAAAAACATTGAATTAGCGAGGCAAGGAAACGTGTCAATGAATCAGATCAAAGACAAATAGCTGGAAAGAGCAGAGACCAAACATACATACGTGGCCCATGTGATCAAAACAGGGAGAAAAATAGTAAAAGATCAAAGGGCTCTCTGTGGTCAGTTTCCTGCGCTATACACTCCGTATTTAGAAGACGTTTTCAAGCGAAAATGATCACATTTACTGAGCGATACAGACATATTAAATAACGAAAACCCAAAGGCAGTGCTAGTGAGTCCAAGTATCTATGAGTCTAAATATTTTATGGCCTTGTTTTGACCAATATTCTTGTCACATGTCAAAATGGTACAAAAAAAAAAAAGAATTCCTTATCAATGTAAAATGTTGTGTTTCCTGTGGCCACTTGGTGGCGCTATAACCAAGGAGGCACGTTGTAGATGTGTTCAGACATGGCCTGTGTTAGATGTGTTCGATTGGGGACTGTGTTAACATAGTTGGCAAAAAGTCAAAATGTTTGGCAAATTTAACATCCCAGATACATTAAGACAAGGCTAATGCAGCTTTGAGGCGAACAGATGTAATCTTTAGGAAGAAAGTTTGTTTTGCTAGAAAATTCACTTCTTTTTGGTTTTGTAAACTCACTACGATAGACTTTTTTGTAGGTCTTGGTCCCTTACATAACCGTTCCAAATTTCAAACAATCACATGAATTCAATCACAGTTTGAAATGGCAATGAAGACCAGCAGAAAATGGTATATTCTATGTGGCCACTGTGTGGCGCTACAGCTCACAACATAGGCTGATATATATATTTATATGTGTGTGTGTGTGTGTGTGTGTGAGTGCTTCAGGGGGCTTAATCAATGCAACACTGATGACAAACAGTGCCCTCCTGAACAACTTTATAGAAATAGATGCTCAAGATCTTCCTCCTAAAGACTTGTGGATATCTTTGGTGGTTTTATTGGTTAGGTGTATGCTCACAGCAACCAAATCTACAAAAATGAATTTGGTCAAAGCCCGAGTTGCTGCAAGGGGTAGTCTACGTAGGTGGAGAGACAGAACTTGTCATTTATTTCTTTAGTTATTGAAAAGAAAACTTCCAATTCTAGGTGTATTAGTTATTAAGATATATTAGGAGTTACTCGTTTCCAACTGAGCTGCACAGGGGTCAGTTTGTCTTTTGTTGATCTCTGCGCTGTTTTTTTCCATCGCCTCCAGTACAGGGGATCCTACAGGATGAGGGTCTACGAGCGGGACAACTTCATGGGTCAGATGCACGAGATGATGGATGACTGCAACAACTGCATGGACCACTACCAAATGCCTCATTGCATGTCCTGCCATGTGATGGACGGCCACTGGCTCATGTACGAACATGCCAACTACACGGGCAGGATGTGGTACTTTGGACCTGGGCAGTACATGAACTTCAACAATTATGGAAACATGAACTTCATGAGCTGGAGGCGTGTCATGGGCTCCTGGTACTAGAGATCCAGGGGTGTGATAAATAAAAGAATTAACAAGAAAAACTGCATGATGCGTCTGTAATATTTGCTTGATGCTTTATGATCTGAAGTTAATCACATTTTCTAAAAGCCTTCCAGTTCCATCCCTACAGGGTCTTATAAAGTCTCATTTTAAAAATCCAAATTTTACAACTTAAAATAGTTTTTCACAGGTCGTAATTTTATGCCACACATCCCATCATGCACCTTGGGAGCCGGCACATTTGATTGTTTAACAAAGATGGCTGCCATTGCAATGAAGTCATTTTTGGCATTTAGTTTTAAAATTATGAAAACAATCCAATCATTGGTTTCGCGTTAAACATTTCAGAAAATGTGATGGAATCTCTATCAAAAATGCTAGTTTTACATGAAAAATGCACCATTATTAGCCACTTAACTGTATCATTTCAAAATGGCTCATGTCACTTGATTTTATGTCATAAGTGCATATGTAGGTTTGAATAATAGCATTGCTCGGTTTTGTTAGCCAGAAATGAAAACCCCAGACTTTTTTCCTGTGTACAGTGCCAAGACCACAACCATTTTTAAGAGGGTCCTGGGACATTCTCTCCTGAGAATTATTCAGAATTTTCAGCTTAAGTGTTTTAATTTGAACCATTTTATGGGTAGATGGTCTTGAAGATTCCTTGCAAATCTCAGGATAAAGTCTCCCGTTTTGTGCAGTTTAGGATAAACATGTTGGTTCAGTAAAATGGAGATGATAAAAAGATGTGCTCTTCCATACACAGGATCGCTCCCCATTTAAAAAGGAACTTTACCCACTCTTTTTTCATAATATGTTCTGCTGGTGGGTTACAAACAACAAGTTAAAGAAAAACTTGATTTCACATGCTAACACGCCTAGTTTCTTCATTGCTAATAATCTCTAGAGCTGTCGTCGTCTTCTCGTTAAGCAGACTGGAGATGGTCTTGTAGCCAGTTGTGCAGATCTACAGTCTGGTCCACAACATCCTTGAACAGCAGGTGGCTCTTGGACGTGGTGTTGGAATGTGATTGATTATACGTACAATCCCAATCTCAGTCAGTTAAAGTATCTGTTTAATAGTCACATGGAAGGCAGAAATCTTGCTCAGTGATTAATAGCAATTTATCAAATCTGGACAGATTATTTTTATCTGTGGGCAAACATTCAAAATAAGCAAAGAATGTGTGTGTGTGTGCGCGTTGTACCTGGTGCACACACACGTTGCACTTGTCACAGAACACCATCTCGTTGCCATCCTCCCCTTCAGGTGATCGACACACGTCACACACCACCTCTTCATCATATTCAATACCCAGCCCCTCCTGATCCTCGATGATCCGAGACAGAGCACAAACACTCTCAGTCTCCAGCTGCTGCAACACACACTCGAAGCTCTGCTCGTCCAGCTCAGGGAGTGCTAAACACACAAGAATTCACACAAACATCAAACCTCCAGTGACCAGTAGTTTACTCTCCAAATACATCCATCGAAGCTCCAGCACTATTCTTAACAGTGTTCCAGTTTCACTGTCCAAATACAGCTCCCAAACATATCCCTACAACTGTACTGAAAAGTGTGTTAGAGAAATTTTGAAATCATTATGATTAGTCTTAATCTCGTTTAATCTTAATGTTTAATTATTTAAAACTACTGCTAAATGAATTTGTTGTTTGAGCTTGTCCTGGAGGGAGAAAGGAGAACATCTAAAGCTCAAACTAATATGTAACATCCTGATCATGTGACGTATAGCTGAAATTCGATCTCTACCAGAGCAGTATAAAGCTCAGACGGCCTGTGTTTTCCTCCTTTTTCTATGCAGGTGCATGAGATACAGGCATGCATAAATAAATCCAAAGCATTGTTTGATTAGTAAATAAATGTTGCTTGTGCCAATACTAATTAAAGAAGTAAAAATGAGCTTCAGAAAAAAGTGTTTCAGTTTCACTGATCAAGTGTAGTCATTAAAACGTCCTGTGCTGTGTTTTAATTCCCTTTCAGTTGATACAAATGAAAAAGTAAAAGATGCCATGATTAAAAAAAAAAGCCATTTTGATCGTGTTGTGCCAGTCTTGAGGCGCTGTTTACTTCCATGTGCTCGTTCAATCTAGCCAATCGAAAAGCAGTCAAGGAAAACATACAATGACGTATGGGACCAATGAGTGGTCCATATGATGTCATTGTTTTCAGCTGGTGCAGGGTGTGGTGGGAATGAGAACGAAATCTGCAGAGGATTCAGTTCTACCGGCTCCTTTAGGGTCAGCATGTGCTTGCTTAGATGGACAGCATGGCGGTTGTAGAGACCCCTTGGAACTCTGCTGGCACAGGAAGAAAGGTGTTTCCCCCAGTGAGCCTTTTTAGTACAGGTTTTGTGCAAGGACAGGGAGGACGAGCACAAAGGGCTTTTTGTTGTACCTCCTGATCCAACAAATCATGGTTTGCGGAAATTTCGTCACTAGTGACACTCCCTCCCTGGTCTATCCGCCCGAGGTGAACCCTGGTTACTCTGGAGCTTCAGGTACACACCGATGGACTTAAGGAACCTACATGTATGTTACATCTAACCACAGTGTCCCTACCAGCCTCGGTAGTGCGAACCTTGAACCACTCATTATGCCACGCAGAGAATTGGGGTCGATTTGATTGCTGCGTCTCCCACCGAAAAAAAAGACTCTGTCTAGAACATGCCCCATAAGAGTCGTACTGACCATTCTCCAGGAGGGGTTCGATTGGGGACTGTCCCCTTCATCCTTTAGGGTCTACACTGCCAAGATTTTCCCCTTTCAGCTCCTAATTGAGGGAAAAACTGACAGTGAGATTCCTCAGAGGAGCTAGATGGCTGGGCACTTCTAGACCCTCCTTAGTGTCCTCTTGTGATCTATCTGTCACACTGCTTGGATTGCAGATGTCCCCCTTGAGCACCTTGAAGCAGTGGAGCTTTATGTTTGGGCTTTAAGACAGAGCTCCTGTTGGCTCGGGCTTCCTTAGAAGGTCGGAGATCTCCAGGGATTGTCTGTTGATGAGTCCCGCCTGGAATTCAGACTAGTGATTCCCTGTGATGGTCATCCCAGACCCAGATTTGTGCTCAAGATTCCATCCAGAACCAGGTGGTGATCTTGCAAGCTCAGGGTTTATGTTGCGTGGACTGAACCCAAGAGTTCACTCTCAGCAGTTTTTTGTATGTTTTGGGGGACAGCACAGGGAACATTAAATCCAAGCAAAAATGAGCTCACTGGATTGTTGAGGCTATTGTTGAGCTCGCTTGCCAGGCTTGTGAGACACCCTGACCCCTGACATATGTAAAACTGTGGGCTGTTGAACACCCAACGCCTTCATTAGGTATATTAAGCATGTTGGCTAAGTCTTCTCTGTGGTGCTGAGTGTTGGCAGCAACTAGGATGGAGAAAACGGGGTGTAGCTTGCAGCTCTTTTCTCTTGAAAGCATTGCATCCTAAGGGTTCCTGCTCCAGGTTCTGTCCGGGTCTTGCCTAAGGGCTTAACACTGCTAGGGTCCAAAGCAAGGGTCCCAGTTGACCACCTACTTTAATGAACCTCACACAACTCCTGGGTTGATATGACTCTCCCCTTCAGTTCCCTCTCTTATCAGGCAGGTAACGATGCTGGTTACCTGCAATGCCCTCCTTGGAAAATGACAGCATGAGTGTAGGCTCTGCTGGGGTTTAATACCCAGTTGTTAAATGATTTATCACTTACACCTGCACAATGATTAACACTCTCAAGGATCGTTCCCATAGTCGCACAGTCCGACATGCGTCTCTGTTCCCTCCTTCAGGGAGCGGGGGTTATGAGATAGATTAACCTTAGGTGTTTCAAATCATCAGACCATCAAACCTGACACTGGTTAGTGATTCTGTTTCATTGTCCAAAATGGAACATGGTTGGTAGATCTTACACATTTGTCTGAATTCAGCATTGACCAGTTCAAGCCAGGTCACATCCAGATCATCCAGATCATAGCGGCATATTGGTTCACTGGGACCATGTGTCCTCCCAAAACCAGACTCTGATTGGCTCCTGGTCTGAACTGGTGTAGACACTGGGATTTGATTGGCCTCTGGAAGCATTCTGCATAAAACAAAGCAATAATAAAGGGATCTATTAGAGCTAATGTACAAAGATTCCAGAAATCATTCACTGTGCTCCATATTTGTAACAAGACATCTACACACACGACGCCTTCATGGCAACATTAAAAAGGCTTTGCAAATCTTTGAAAAATAAACCACAAAAAAAGTAATTTAACGAAGCCAAGAAATTAAATACATTTAGCAGATTGTTTTGTCATTTGACAGCAAATCAAAACAGAGGACTATCTTGAGCAGATAGGAACCAGGAGGTTTTAGCTTCCAGTGATGCATCACCCATGAAAAATGTATTTGGAGCTAGGACTGGGTGGTTTTGCAAAAATTGTAAACCTGGGTTTTCCCATAAATTTTGACCAACTCACGAATTTAACCAACAAAAAAACTACTATTTAAGTAAAATTTTAATTCACGATTGATTTACGTAAAAAAAAACAAAAGGAGGCTTGTAAATGTTTTTTGGCTACTGTAAATGTTAGAAACTACTGGCTACTGCCAGAAAGAATAGTTTCTAATGTTTCAAGATATCCATCCATCTATTTTCTAACTCGCTTGTTCCCATTCTGGGTCACTGGGAGCAGCGCACATCGGGCGAGAGGCGGGAGTGCACCCTGGACAGGTCACCAGTCTATCACAGGACAAAGAGTCAAGATATTATGTGAACAAATTGTCCAAACAGTGGTGGAGGTATTGCCATGTAAAAGTCCTGGCTCTCGCAGAATGATATGCTTGTAAAAAGTGACCATAGAAACATTTAGTACTCTCTTGAGGATGTCTACTTGAGATACATGGCAATGGGTTCCACAACAGTTAAACCAGATGAGTACGCAGAATACCTCATGTTAGAGACAAAATTGATTCACCTTCCTGAATAACAAATGAAACAAGCAAAACGTCTGTGATTATATTCACCATACAGGGCACACATATACGGTTCAATTTAAAGTAGCAAAAACGGTTGCCTCTTGTGTGCACAGACAATGCATACAGTGAAATAAAACAAAACTTTAATCAGGTCTCCTTTAAGATAAGACTGAATTTTAATTTCGACAGACACCTTGCAGTTAGACGAGTAATACGCCAAGAATACTTGTATTATACGGATAAAATTTCATAAAAATGTGGAACCACTGCAGCCATGTGAATATTTTCTGGGAGCACTCTAAGCCAGCACCAGGATAATGGGCTGTATCTCACCTCACAACAGGTTCAGGAACAGTTGCCAGATTGGCCGGCACTTGAACGCCCTTCTCCCACTCCTGCCTCCAGGGATCGGAGAGGAAACAAAACTCATCTGCACTGAGTTGTGCTGAATCTGGCAACTTCATGGCTGTGATGAAATCTGTCCGGAAAACCTAAAGAAAACAATAAACCTGATTTTTCTGCACTTAGTAACTTATGATAAGGACCCACAGAATATTCAGCTGCAGATTTTCATGATAAACGGCAGATTTTGTCAGATTTTGCATCCGCGATAGCTTTTAACAGTATTAGAGCATATTTAAAGTAAACTCCATGAACACAACTCTAGTGTTTGACTCCAATGAGTATTTCAGGAGACTAGCATAGCAGAGGTTCCAAATAGCACAGTGTCCGTGAAATTCCAGAAACCAAGAATCCAGGTAGTGACCTTCTCGGGACATTCAGTAGGTTGTGAGCCAGAGATCTGATAATCCTTTGGGTGCTGGGATTGGTGAGTGATTTGGGTAAGCATTGTGATCAGCTTCAGCTGCGGAGAGGGTTGGAGATTGGCGATTATGCCTCGTTGGAATTAACTGAATCCCTGACAACGTAGAAAACGGCCATAGGCCACAGGTTTGGTCAATGTTTATGTTTTTTCTCTTGCTTTATTATTTAAAACTTTGGAATATTTCTGTATTTATTTTGGCTAATTGTTTTGTAACAAAAAATTAAAGGGACGAGTGAACTTTTAGTGCTGATACAGTAAAACAGATGTTTGTGAAGATAATTTTTTGCAAATGTTGCAGATTTCTGTGCAGCTTTTCAAAAATGCTTTAAAATACAAAACTCTCAAAAAAAGCAATTTTTTGCCTTTTCAAAACGGGACAGTCATGTGAAAAAATTAGGACACTCTAAGAAAATCTGGTTATTTTATAACATTTCTTAATATATGGCAATTTAATCTTAACATTAACAATAAACAGAGATTGAAGAAATACAACCAAACAATTAAAACTAAAGTAAAAACTGTTCAAGATCTTCTGAGGAAAAAGTTAGAACATCCTCAATTCCTATGGCTGAAATCCCACACAAGGTGCACATGATTAGTAGGGGTGTAACGGTTCACGGTATGTATTGAACCGTTTCGGTACGGCCTGTTCGGTTCGGGACACTTGCGTACCGTTTCGGTATTCGGTATTTGTATTAAATAATATAAATGTATTATTAGCGCGATATTAAGCGCAGCGGAACCATTTTTCCTAGTTTCCGCACGGACGCTATTGAGTGACGTGCAGCTCTACTGTGCGACACTCAATAGCGTCCGTGCGGAAACTCGCCTTTGGCTTCTCTGTAAAATACATAACGGGGATAGACGAGTGGATAAATTTAAAGTTGTATGGCGACATTGTTCCACGGAGATCGGGCAGGCAACACATCTAACATTTTCTACTGCTGGAGATATTGTCACTGCAACCAGATCTGTGCTCTCTTCAGAAAATGTGGATAGGTTAATCTTTTTAGCCTAAAACTTGAATAGTTAGTTTTGTTTATTTACAAGCTGAAGCTGTTGCTAGTGTTAAAAGTTTTCAGGTCCTAACTAGTTGCAGTATTTAATTTTTTATTTAAAAAAACGTGTTTTTCTTTATAAAGAGTGCAATTTATTTAAAATATCACCAAAATGTGTCACTTTTATTTATTTTATGCAAGAATTCTATTGGGTATTGGCAGCTTTTCAAAATAAAGATTATGTAAGTTGTTATTTTTTTGTACCGAACCGAACTCTCCAAGACACTGTACCGAACCGAATACGATTTTAGCGAACCGTTACACCCCTAATGATTAGAACTCAGTATTTACAATGAGGTTTGCCTAGAATTAAACCGCAGACATTTGGTGAGTGAGCACCAAGTCAAAGTGAGCATCATGCCGAGAGCAAGAGAGCTCCCTGAGACCGTCAGAAAAAGAATTTCAGCAGACTATGAGTCTGGAAAGGGATTAAAGATCTTCTTAGTTGTTCCACTGTCTGGAAAATAGTCTACAAATGCAAGGGTTTTAAAACAACTGCAAACATGCCCAGGTCTGGACATCCCAGCGAGTTCTAATCATGTGCACCTTGACACCCCAAGAGCAGGCTGCAAGATACTGCACGAGGTCATCAAAAATCCTAAAATATCATCAAGGGACCTACAGCAGGCTCTGGATCACCTTGACTCCTACTGTGTGTTGAACCAATCTGGGTTTTAAAAAAAAAAAAGAGGAAGCCGATTGGCCATTGGCGCTCATGTGACACCTCTGCTGTGACCAGGTGTCTCATTAAAGAGCATGAGGTTTTTGGTCTGTAAAAAGGAACCAAACAATCAAGAAGTCAAGCAGCAACTCCACGAGAGACCAATGTTCAGAGCACCACTGGTAGGAAAGAGACTTTTTAACTCTGTGGATGCTCTTTGTTTGTTAGTTTGTACATTTATTATCATGCTTGTTTGTTTGTATAACCTGAGCCCTGCATGTCCTGGGAACAGGCCCACAAATAAACCAAATATTGTGGAAATCAGAGCTTTGAGTTACCCTTTTTTCCTCAAGATGCTGGTTTATCAAGTTTGGTCAAAATCCTTGAAGAACTTGACACTGTGTATCAGAGGGAACTTGAGGATCATCTGAGAAGATGATCTGCCAGAAAGTTAAAGCTGAAGCTGACAGTGACCCAAAACATACCAATAAATCAACCAAGGATTGGCTTAAAATAAAGAAATGGGGAGTCCTGGAAAGTCCTGATCTTATGCTGTGCTGTTGAAACCCAGCAAACATCTCACAGCTGCGAGAATTCTATATAGAGAAGAACGTTCCTCAAATAGATGTCAAAAAATAGTAGATGGCTATAAGAAGAGTCTCACTGCAGTTATTTCAGCCAAAGGAGGTAACACTAGCTATTAGAGGGTTGGGCTTTGTCCTCAGTTAAAATATGTTTCCATTAATTTCTTTCTTTTGCTTTTTGAATCAAAAGATGATTCATATATATATATATATATATATATATATATAGTAGTTGCTCACCTCAGAGGGTTTCTTCTGTTCATGTTGAACCCTGGTGCCTTCGTTCTTTGAAGCACTAGTCCAGCTGGTCACATGACCTGCGAGAAAACAAAAACGTTATTGTGAAATCCCCCATGTGGCTGGCTCCAGAATGGTTTCCCACAAAACACAAGTCTATGGAATCTAGCTTTAAAAATATATAACTTTATATTTCCTCAGATTTACGTTACTTACGCAAACAGTTTTTGTATCCCTAATAAACTAGGAGGAACCATGTGATTGACAGTGTAGGATTCGATACTCAGATCAAAGAACATAACTTTCATAAAACTAATTGAATTAAGCTTTAATTCAATTGAAGATGTGAATGACATTGAGCCGAGTGGAATGTCACCCCTGTTTACAGCTGTGAAGAACCCTCCCAACATGCTCCCCATCCCCAAAACGGGACCCTGGAGATGATAAGTGTCTAATGTAATTAAAACTGAAGGTCCCAACTTGAGGTAGGAGGTACCGTATTTTTCGCCGTATTAAGACGCCGTATAAAAAGTTGGTGCGTCTTATACGGTGAATGCAGAGCGCCGTGGAGCGGAGGGCGGTCACGGCCGTAGGAGAGGTGTAAGAGAGGCCACGGCTTCGGCCTAGCTCCTGTTCTGGTAAAAATATACCTTCTCAATTGATAATAAACACCGTTTGAGAGAGAACACAGAAAATGAGACTATTTATTGTAAAGATTTAGCAGTCTCAACGCATTTCCTCCACACGTGTTATCCGCATTGGAGGAAGAACCTCGAGCCTCCTCAAGGGGCGGGACTGAAGTATGACGTGTGCTCTTAAAAGTTTCTCTAATTACATTTCTCTAAATGACCACTAGATGGTAGTATTATATAGGAAAATTCCCATCACACTCTGGAGCCGCTGCCATATTTGTACACCCGGTGGTGTCCGCTGACGTCATCGCCAATCTCTGCTCGTCGATCCTACCATAGCGCGTAGGACTCCGTGAAGGAGGACATTATTATAAAATCATTTAAGAAGTGTGGTATTAGTAATGCCTTGGATGGAACAGAAGACAACATCTTATTTGACACCAGTGAGGAAGAAAGTGAGGACAATGACTGCGTGGATCTGTCCTTCCTCATTTCTGATTGCAGTGACGAAGAGGAATTATTGGGGTTCGAATAAAAACATTACAGCCATTTTTTTGTTACTTTTTTTTACTGTTTACTGACTGTTCATGTTTCATGTTTGGCATATAATTGTTCTTTAACTGCTGTTACTTTTACACAGTTGATATAAAATATTTTACTACAGCATTTGGTTCAAATCAGTTTTTTCTAGATCTTCCTCATTTAAAATTGGATGCGTCTTATACAGTGAAAAATACAGTTGGTATCTTACTACAACAATTATGATTGACAGCGTTCTCAAATATGTTTATAATTAGAAATTGAGTTGGATATTTGTATTGTGTGATAGGGATGCACGAGCCAGACTGGAGGCAGAGCTCTGAAACCATGGCGGTAACACTCCTTCAGGCTTGTGATGGCCTCAAATGCCCAATGGCAGGAAGTGGCGTCATGTCGTCCATCTTTTTTACAGTCACTGCTCTGACATAGGAAAACTAGACATGAGCAATGGAGAACTTGTTAGGAGATTTTTTTATCTTTCAACTGACCCAGAACAGAAAAACTGTTTTGTGAACTGTTCACCAAAGACAGGCAACACCACAAACTTTCACAATTGTAAACAATACTATGCTTCCAAAAACTAAATTTACAGGAGTGTGCTTATACTTGACTCACTGTCAGGGGTGTCGGAGTCACTGCTACTGGAGGAGTATTTTCTCCTCTTCATCTCTCTCTCCATCTATTCCGAGAGAAAAACACACAGATTGACAAGAAAGACCTTTTCTGAATGAAAACCATCACAATAATGAACACTGCCATAAATGCGTCAAATATAATCACAGTTTAAATCCTTGTGATTCTGACAGTGAAATGATTGTTTTCATATGTCGTATCATTCTTCCGTAATCCTTAGTTGTAGTTGTCTTTGCTACATAATATTCTAAATATTACAAAATATATATATAGCAATATCAACCAGGCTTGCTATTGTAACAACCGATATGGCTTAGGAAATGCATAGAGACATGGGGATTCTGGTGTAACCTATGACGAGTGAACTTGGCCGTTGGATCGCTGTTGTACTGGAATGTTCAGTCACGTCCCATGCGCAGCTCTTCTTGATGATATGCTGCATTCATCTTCCATCCCATTCCAAATTTCCTGTGCTTTTGGAGCTCACAGATCCCCAAAGCCTCAGTGTTTCACAGTGTGGATGTTGTTCCATTTCTGTTGACTTCTCTCCAAATGTATAATTTATAGTTGGTGCCAAAAAGTTCAGTTTTGGTATTATCGCTCCAAAGAACTCTGTTCCAGAAGTTTGGAGGTTGTCTCTGAGCTGTTTGGCATATTTTAAGAGGCAACTTTTGCACAGTAATTGCTTTCTTCTGGCAACTCGACCATGCAACCCATTTTTTTTTTTTTTTTTTTGCTCCTTGAAACAGCCACACAACATTTTTTCAGGGAGCCCTATATTTCAGCTAAAGTTATTTGTGGGTTTTTCTTAGTATCCCTCACAATTTTTCTGGCAGTCGTAGGAGACATCTTTGTCGGCCTACCTGACCATGGTTTAGTTTCAACAGAATCCCTCACTTTTCACTCACAGAGTTTAAACACTGCTGGTGGCATTCCCAGTTCCTTGGGAAAATATATCCTTTTATATCCCTTTCCTGTGTTGTACAGTTCAACTACCTATTCCTGTAGATCCTTTGACGGCTCTTTTGCTTTCCCCATCGCTCAGAATTCAGAAATGTCAGTGCATCACTGGATGAAAGAGGCAAGGGTCTATCAGGAGCCAGAAACTCAAGAACCTTTTCTGCGCAAACACTGATTCCAGGACAACAGGTCAAGGTGAGGATGGGTACCTTTACCAGCTGCTCAAACCCTTTTTTGTCAATTTTTGTGTATGTTATCAGGCCAAAATCACCAGGGGATGTAAACTTTTGTTCAGGGTAATTTGGAGAGTCATTGGTCGTTGGTCATTGGTCGTTTCTGTTGTCATTATGAATTAAAAAGAATAAAGAACATTGTTTTTGACAGTAAATGGCTTCACCCAAACACTAAACCATGTGTTAAACCATGTAAAATGTTTTTTGCGTCACTCACATTCACATTCATATTTTCTGAAAAATGGCTAAGAAATAAAAGAAAAATGCTAGGGTATGTAAACTTGACAAACACAGAACAATTCTACAGATAATCATAAAACCAACAAAAAGACATTTGCCAAACACCATATAAAGATGCAAAGAGGCAAACAGCTTTTTACATTTTTTTCATACGTTTCAAGAGTTTTATGAAAACAAGGAAGAATTATATAGTTCTTTATATAATTATAGTATAAAGATTATATATAGTATTATATAATTATATAGTTTTATATTAAAATATAGTTCATTCGTTCATTTTCCAATCCATTTATTCCCTTTCAGGGTCAAGGGGGTCTGCCTGCGGACATTGGGCGAGAGGCGGGGTACACCCTGGACAGGTCACCAGTCCATCGCAGGGCAACATTCACTCACACATTCACATCTAAAGGGAATTCAGATTATTCAATTCACCTGACGCATGTTTTGGGATTGTGGGGGAAACCAGAGGAAAGCACGGGGTGAGCATGCAAACTCCTTCCAGGAAGGTCATCGGTGAGCCTCAAACTAGTAGCCTTCTAACTGGAAGGCCACAGTGCTACCCACTGCGCTTACCGTGCCAACCTCTGAAATATAGTGTAAGATTTAATTCTAAACATATTAGACATTACAATGCTACAATAAAATTGGTCATTTTCGTAGCATGAAAATTATTGTGAAAATATTAGCACAAAGATTACAATAAAATGTATCAATAATGAGAACCAACATAAAGTTTATGTGATCGAGGCTTCAAAAGAAGTTTCTGCATCTCTCTCTCTCTCAGAAGTCTCTCTCCTCTGTCCTATTATTCTATCAGTCCATCTCTGTGTTTACCTTGTCTCGCACGAACCGCACATGTCCTTTGTTTATGTTTGTTTCTCCACGTGCAGTTCTCCCACACTTAGAGTTACCTGATTGTTTTCACCTGGCTTCTATTGAGTAGCTGCTTAAAGCTTCTGTTCTATTCTCCCAGTGTCGGATCGTTGTGTGCGTTGCTCCTGTGCCTTGCATGCTTCATACCTTGTTTGAGAAGATACTTTGGACATGTTTAGCACCAAGTGTTTGTCTGCACTGAAAACAAGCAACCCTGTGAATCCAGCACTTGAGTTCTACCTCTTTTCACCTCTTATTTGGAGACTGCACCTAACAGTTTTCACCTTGTCTTTGGTTTTTTGGAGGGATTTATGAATTTTTATTTTGTCTCAACACTTGATTTTTATTATAAAACATAAGTGCAGTCAAAAAAATGACAAATTTTAATTGAACTTTTGAACAATTTAATTTTACTTTTGAACAATTTCATGATTTTTATGGAATGATTGTGTAATGTAATAAAAAATATAAAATAAAAAGCTAGCTGTTGTGCTTAAAATATGTCAAGCATTGCCACAAAAAAACTGTTTAAAAGATAATCTGTGACAACAAATTGTAAGGTGGTAAAAAAATGCTCAAAAACTTCCTGGACTTCTATGGGTTAAGTAGGGTGACCAAGCATCCTCTTTTACCAGGACGTCCACTTTTTACATCCAGTCCAGATTGTCCGGGCGGGTTCAATTCACCAAAATGGCCGGTGTTCACTCTTTTTCATAGGACCATGTTCGTAAACTGACCGGTGCTTGGTACAAAATACTACTTAACATAACATAACATAACTACAGAGAGGCAAATGAAAGCTGAAAAGTACAGAACAAAGATTTTTGTTAATGTTAGTATCTTTGTGAAACTCTTCTATTATTTATCTATTTACAGTCATTAAAAGATATATTGTTGAAGCTGGATTTTCTAACAGAAGAGTACACATTTAGAGCTTTTATTTTGTTACATGTGTTTTATTTTATTACAGAAGTTAATTACTGAAGCAAAATAATGCATCTATCTCCAAGAAGCCCGTCTGAATTATCCTCTTTTTAGAGAATCATCATCAGAGGTTAAGCAAAGTTAGTCTACAACTGATGCATAAAAAAACCCTAAATTTAATAAATAGTTTTAACTTAAACAATTCTTTAAAATGTAGACTGAACCCTGAGATGGACATACAAAAAATAACTATGACAATATATCGAGCGCGATTGTGTGTGATGTCACTCGAGAGGGGCGTGGTCGTTGTCATAGACGTCACAGTCTTTGCCCCACCGGGCTTGTTTACGAAACGCGAAACGTTAGGCCACTCGGAGTCAGAAGAACTTCAACCCAACGGAGATGTTTAACAGGCGTGGCGTCGTTTTATTAAAGGGATCGTTTTCAGAAAAGACTCCGGGGACACAGTGAGAGTCTAACGACAACACGAGACTGTTTATAGAGCTCATGCCAAATACAGAAAACCGGGAAAATAGCAAAAACCTCAACTAAGCGGGGCTGTCGTGTGGAGGAAGTACATTTCTAAATGTTTTACCTTGTCCGCGGCTCGCGCGTCCTATGTTCATCCGATTCTGTCAGCTCGAATAAAAGTTACGATTCTTCCTCTGATGGCTCGCTAAAAACCCTTCTTCTTTTCAACTGCAGTATCCACAAAACTCGGTTTCATCTCTTGAAGTGCAGCTAACGCGTTGAAAATAGCCCAATGTTGAGCGTCAGGTGAGGCGCTGGACATCCCTCTCGTTCTGCTGCTGCAGCGTAAACACCAGCGCTGCTTCTGTAACACTCTTCGAACTCTTTTGGCGCCATATTAATGACGTACCCAAAATTTTCCGTTACGCTCCACAGAACTGCGCGCTCCCGCTCGCCGATGCGTCTCGGCCAGCGGGGGAAACGGCGCTAGTTTTATCTGTCAAGTTTGGGAATGTCCATCAAGAAGAGGCTGCGGTGTTGGTGATGAGGATGGCAGTCAGCGGCTACCCTCCTGGAAGCAGTGAGTGGGGCGGTTCGCCAAAATCACCGGCCGTTTTCTGATGAGTCCGATGGGGGCAGCAGCGGTGCGGTCGCGGAGCGGAAATGTTGACACCTGACACAAAATGCACCTCTTCGTTTTCACAAGAACCCAGTTCCACACAAAGCATAGTTGACGCGCTTGAAACTGAAATTCATGTAAATGTTTGAGGTTGTTCAAAGTTAACCATGATTTACTCATTTCTCAGCTCACTCCTTATAATGTAATGTTATAACACACAAGATGACAATGACATTTCGAGTTTGTAGCTAAGCTTAGCTCAGTATGTTTTTGTCAGAAAGTGAAATCCGTATTATTTACATAAAGCTATCGATTTGAAGCCTCCTTTAACCCGTAGAAATCTGTGCCTTTCTGAAGTACTTTTACAACTTTATAATTTGCTCTAATAAATTATATTTAAAACAGTTTCGTGGCAATGCGTGCTATCATTTTTGTACAACCCCAGCTTGATTTTTTTATGTTTTGTCATTACATTACACAATATTTCCACAACATTTGATACGCAGCATCGACTGAGTATCAAATGTTATCATTTTTACTTCATGTTTATGTTTTATAACAAAAACGAAAGTGTTTATTCTACAAAAATAAAAAATCATAAATCCCCCCCAAAAGCAAAGACAGGTCAAAACATTGAGACAATTGTATAAAAAAACAGGTGAATCTCTCGTAAACCTAAACTGTTCCAAACACGTTTTGTTCCATTTCCTGTTTTCAATGCTTATACCTTATTTTTACCACTAGATGGCACAGATTTGGGCTCTGTAAAATGAAACTGAAAGATGATCATGAATTTTCTCACATTTTAAATTTAAATTACATGCAAATGATTTGTCATAATGCTTGTAATGTTTGTTTAAAACTAAAAACAAAGTTAAACAATAGATGGGTCACGTCATATTATCTACTTAATTCAAACAGCCACTTTCATTTTCATAGACTTCTCACGGTTAATAATGACTTACAGATAATAAAAAATTAACATTGTAAATGAGAATCTTGTAATATTCTTACGATTTCCATGCTGATAATTGATGTCTCTGATTTACTCCAGGTAAATGTTTATATTTTAGTTAAGGTATACTACATCCTTCGGTTTTGCCAGAGTTTACCTTCTCAAGAGTTTATTTTGTTTGCTTTTTGTGTTGAAATGGCCTGCTCCCTCTGAGTTGGTGTGGTGATCCTGCCCCAAGTGGAGGAGTTATATATATCTTGGAGTCTTGATCTCAAGTTAGGTGAATATGGAACGAGAGATTGACAGATGGATTGGTGCAGCCAAAGCAAAGCTCTAAATTTACCGGTCAATCCACCAACCCTACCCTTAGCTTTGGGTCATGAGTGAAAAGATGAGATCGCAGAAACAGGTATCGACTTGAGCTTCCTCCGCAGGTTGGCTCTGTGCTTTCTTAGAGATAGGGCGCTGCTGCTCCACAAGTAATTGAGTGATCCTTAAGTCTAAACTCAATGCTTTGTCACTTATTCCAGGGGCCTCACTTATAAAAGTTGTGCATGTACAGAACTGGTCAAACAAGTGTGTACTCCTTTTTTGGCGCAATCTTTCAGGTTTATAAAAACACAACATGACGTCAAAGTTTGCTTTATCCTTATGTAGAATATGAACTGTGCTTACGTAAACGTAAACTGTGCTTACTTGTAAACAGGAGTACTGTGAATGTTTGCGGTATTAGGTGCATCTAGAAGAAACTTGAAAAGCAGATTTTTTTTAAAAAAGATGTGTCTGGCATACTTTATAACTTATGAATCGCACCTTATATCAAACCAATACATGCAGAGCATGTTACAAGAAAGAATAAAGAACAAAACCTAAATGAGCAAAAAAATATAAGTAAATTAAAAAGTTCATGTTGGGTCTAGGAGTCCAAGAATATTTCAAGTTCTTCTGCAGTTTGTAAAATATTTACATTGTTTTTCTTTTTCATACATTTCTCAGAATCAAAAAAATATTAATATTCCTTCTTAAAGGTAAGTGCGTTACTTGAAGGCTTCCTCTTTTCCTTTCGGCTGTTCCCAGTTTAGGGGTCGCCACAGCGAATCATCCTTTTCCCCCTAACTCTGTCTTCAGTATCCTCTACTCTTGCACCAACTACCTTCATGTCCTCTTTCAGCACATCCATATATCTTGTCTTTGGTCTTCCTCTTGACCTCTTGCCTGGCATCTCCATCTCCAACATCCTTCTACCAATATAACCACTATCCCTCCTCTGCACATGTCCAAACCATCTCAACCTGGCCTCTCTGACTTTGTCTCCAAAACAACCAACCTGAGCTGTCCCTCTGATGTGCTCGTTCCTAATCTTGTCCATCCTCGTCACTCCTAAACTGAACCTCAACATCCTCATCTCTGCTACTTCCATCTCTCCTCTTGTCTCTTCCTCACTGCTACAGTCTCCAAACCCATACATCATAGCTGGTCTCACTACTGTTCTGTACACCTTTCCTTTGATTCTTGCTGACACTCTTCTGTCACACAACACCCCTGACACTTTTCTCCACCCCTCCAACCTGCCTGCACTCGTCTCTTCACCTCTTTTCCACACTCCCCGTCACACTTGACTGTTGACCCCAAATACCTAAACTCCTGCACCTTCTTGACCTCAGCCCCTGTAACCTCACTGTTCTATTTCCCTCCCTCGTTCAAACACATGTATTCTGTCTTGCTGCGACTGACTTTCATTCCTCTTCTTTCTAGAGCTGACCTCCAACTTTCCAGGTTTTCCTCCACCTGCTCTCTGCTCTCACTACAAATCACAATGTCATCTACAAACATCATTGTCCACGGAGATTCCTGCCTGACCTCATCTGTCAACCTGTCCATCACCATAGCAAATAAGAAGGGACTCAAAGCTGATCCTTGATATAGCCCTACCTCCACTTTAAACTCTTTTGTCTGACCTACAGCACATCTCACTGCTGTCTTACTTCTCTCATACATATCCTGAACTATTCTGACGTGCTTCTCTGCCACTCCTGACCTCCTCATACAGGACCATAGCTCCTCTCTCGGCACCCTGTCATACGCTTTTTCTAAATCCACAAAGGCGCAGTGCAGCTCCTTCTGACCATCTCTGTACTTCTCCATTAACAATCTCAGAGCAAAAATTGCATCAGTAGTGCTCTTCCTGGGCATGAAGCCATACTGCTGTTCACAAATATCACTTCTCTTCTTAACCTAGCTTCCACTACTCTTTCCCAAAGTTTCATTGTGTGGCTCATCAACTTTATGCCTCTGTAGTTGTTACAACTCTGCACATCACCCTTGTTCTTAAAGATTGGTACTAGGACACTTCTCCTCCATTTCTCAGGCATCTTCTCACTCTCTAAAATCCTGTTGAATAACCTAGACAGGAACTCCACTGCTGTCTCTCCTAGACACTTCCACACCTCCACTGGTATGTCATCTGGACCAACAGCCTTTTCACTCTTCATTCTCCCCAGGGCCTTCCTCACCTCATCCTTTCTAATCTTT
>SRMA01027226.1:407276-443703 GCA_007224835.1 Danionella cerebrum
CTCTAGAGAAACCCTTTAATATATTCGTCCAGTGCTTCCAGGCAGAGCAGGACCTCCAAAGAGACTCCTCTTTTCACAACCTTCAGTAATGGACCTTCGTTCATCAGTGAAGTGCACAGCCATGAACACCTCCACCAAACGGTTCCATGCTACAACAGCCCCAGTATCCGAGACAATCTTGGAATCTCAGGAAATACCAGCAATGAAGCTGCTGCTGCTGATGATGATGATGACCAGGTTGGAGTCTCCACCGTCAATCTCAAAGGAGAGAAGACAAACATTTAGTTGCAGAACTGATTGCAGATCCACGACAGTAAATGTGTTTGTACTACACTGGTGTCTTCAACATCATTACTGTTTAAACTTTCTAACTTTACCTGTATTTAGCATTTGCTCTGATTTACTTGTTTCACCATCAGTATTACATTCAATCCATTGTTTAACAAGTTTTATTATTCAAACTCTAGCAATAAAAAACCCTAACATTTACATATGCACTGTTTTAACTGTACTACAGTGAAGAAGGTTAACATTTCTTTGTAATTCTGATATTGCTGTGGAATATATATTCCCCACAAGTACAACTATAAGTTATATTTTACTTTAATATATGAGTATACTGTAATAAAAACTAAAGCAAACCACAGTTTAGTGCTTCACTAGAACCAAGTTAATCTATAGTTAATTTAAGATTACTTAGAAATACAACAGTATACTGTATAAATCTGAAATTTCTAAATTAAACAAATACAGTAATTACATATGATTACAGCATTTTTAACATGTTGCTTTAATTGTTAAAAACGAAAGTTATTTATCTTTTTATTAAAGTCCCGTCCGTTCGTTAGGTTAGGAGGTTCTTGGTCGTTATTTACACAGAATTTATCATGAATACTGACCAGAGACAGACGCGCGGGTTTCCTGCTGGAGCTGCCCGTGCAACAGGTCAGGGAGGTGGGGTTGGATCAGTCGAAGCTCCCGCTGAACGCGACTGGGGTTCAAACTGAAGCTCCTGTGGAAATGTAGGTGAACCACGCCGAGCAGGGTTCCTCTTTGTAGGATTCTAAGCTCCTAGCCACAGCCCTGAACACGTTTTTGATGTTGTGGAGCAATTTAAAGCTTGGTGGTGCAGATAGAAACTTAATAATCCCGTCCGCCATTTTCCAAACCAATGCTGCGCCTCTGTAGCTTCTCCCACAAATCCGCGCATTCCAGTCAACACCTGAATGTCTCGCGTGCATTCAGCGGCTCTGCCGATCAAACACAAAGTAAACACGCGTGCATTCACTCGCGAGTTGCGCTTTATTTCCGCGCGAACGGCGTTCGATGTGAACGTACCTTTAAGCCCGAGAATCCCAGGTACCGGGGACTTGCCCCCTTGTGCAATACATTTCCGCTCATAGTTCACTAACCCTGAGAATGACCCTACACATATCACATACCGTTGTGCTCAGCGAAAACTCCTCTAAAAATCTAATTCAATTTCATATCCGTTCACCACAGCTCTAACGCCATGCAAATAAACAACAACATGTCCGGAGTATAATTCATGACCAAGTTTTTGTTTTGTGCTCTCTTAAAGCCACAGTATTCCCTGGCCCCTGCGGGGTTTCCCCTTAAAGCAGGGTTGCCAGGTCCCAGAAATATTTCCAGCCCAATGACAACTCAAAATCCGCCCAAATGGAATGAAAACTAGCCCAATTTTTCAGTGTCCAATCAGATTAGACAACGGCTGGATTCCCACAAAGGGCCTTAAAAAATTTATATAAGTTTAAGTTTAAAGTATTGGCCTTTTGTCTAACCCAAATTCTTAATATCACACATTGTGCTTTTTTAATACACAATCTCATACAATAAAGGTCAAATAAGAACATGTGCTCTCTGAATTTTTTTTGACCCTAGTCAGAAGTGCCTACTTGTACTTGTTCATCCACAGACAACCGAACCGACGCTTCTGACTACAACGCTCTCAAGGAGTGACGTGATGATGATGATGCTTGATTGGTTATGTCAAAAGCACATGTGGCGCGCGCGCCTATTTGCGTCTCGCAAGAAGCAGCGTTTGTTGCCAAGTATTCATTCCCGGGATCAACACCCACTAATAAAAGGTTCCCTTTTATCTTTGTCCACAATTATTATTTATTATTATTATTTATTTTTTTGTGGCCGCGGTACATTATAAATGTATCCCAAAAAAAACGCAACCCGCAACTCCGTATTTTTTCCCGCAACTCCTTTTCTAAAATAGCCCAATTGTGCGGGAAAACCGCTACCCTGGCAACCATGCCTTAAAGCGACAGAACCCTACAGCCATTTTAAGGGTTTTTTGCAAAATAATTAACTTCTTTTTGATTTTGGAAAATCGCTGCAATTGACTTTTTTGTTTGTCTTGATCTGTAACATAAGTGTGGCAATTTTCAAGCATGTCCTTTAAACACAGTCTGAAATAGCAGTAAAAAACAGAAGAAAATGCTATATTGCATGCTGCCATTAGGTGGCGCTATAACTGACACTGTATTTCGCTCTATGAAATCCTTCAGACGTGGACTCTTAACACGCTTGACAAATTTTAACCCGATCAGAAATTGCATTGCTGAGTTATTAACCACTTCCTGTTCATATAAAAAGTTTGACTTTCGAGGACTGCCATTCGCGCATCGTAAAATGAAGTCAAAAAAGCTTCGCAATTTAACATCCCATATGCCTTGCAAAATACTGAACAACTTTGGAGATGAACAGATGAATTCTCTAGGAGGAGTTTGTTAAAGTATGAGACATGCAAAAGTGCGATTTTAAGGGTTTTTTTGCAAAATATTTAACTTCCTGTTGATTTTGGAAACTCGCTCCAATTGACTTTTTTGTTTGTCTTGATCTGCAACACAAGTGTGGCAATTTTCAAGCATGTCCTTTAAACACAGTCTGAAATAGCAGTAAAAAACAGAAGAAAATGCTATATTACATGCTGCCATTAGGTGGCGCTATAACTGACACTGTATTTCGCTCTATGAAATCCTTCAGACATGGACTCTTAACACGCATGACGAATTTTAACCCGACCAGACATTGCATTGCTGAGTTATTTACCACTTGCTGTTCGTAGAAAAAGGTCGACTTTCGAGGACTGCCATTCGCGCATCGTAAAATGAAGTCAAAAAAGCTTCGCAATTTAACATCCCATATGCCTTGAGAGAATACTGAACAACTTTGGAGATGAACAGATGAATTCTCTAGGAAGGAGTTCGTTAAAGTACAAAGCCTGAAACTATGCTCAATTTCATACAATAGTAAAAAATAACTGACTTCCTGTCGGTTTTGGAAACTGAATCCTATTGACTTTTTTGTTGGTCCTGATCCCTTACATAAGTGTACTGATTTTCAAACATGTACTCGCAATACAGCCTGAAATACAAGTATAAAACAACAGAAAATGGTCTATTACATGTTGCCACTAGGTGGCGCTATAACGGACACTGTATATTGCTATTTGCATTTGTTAAGATATTCACTCTTAACCTACATGGCGAATTTGAACTGGATCGGACATTGCTTGGCCGAGTTATAACAACTTCCTGTTTACGACAAAATTTCGACTTTGGATGACCGCTGTGCGCACATAGTTTATCGAAGTCAAAAAAGCTTCGTAATTTAACATCCCATATGCCTTAAGATAGTGCTGAACGAGTTTTGAGACGAACAGATGAAATCTCTAGGAGGAGTTCGTTAAAGTACGACGTGAGCAAAAATGGCCATTTTTAGAGGTTTTTGCAAAATAGCTGACTTCCTGTCGATTTTGGAAATGAGATCCCATTTACTTATATTTAAGTTTAGTACCCTACACATGCGTGGCGAATTTCATTCGCCTACGACAAACTCACAGCGCATCATAAGCTACAACGCGTTAGGTGGCGCTGTAGAGTCATTTTAACCACACCCGCTTTTCGAAACACAATTAGACGTAAATTTTCGCAGGTTCTGGTGTGTGTGCAAAATTTGGTGACTTTTTACGCATGTTTAGGCCCTCAAAAGTGCCCGCAAAAACACGTTACAAAAATAAGAATAATAATAATAATTAAAGCTGCAAGCAGCGATCAAGGGCTCGAGCACCTACGTCGCCATCGCCTCGGGTGGCCAATTGGTTACAATGCGCTCTACGACCGTTCCTTAGTTAGAATACGTATTCAAGCGAGAACTGTTCAAATTACCTAATGACACAGGCAACTCAAGTAAAAAAATCCCTTCTCAAAGCGTCATGACCCCCAGGTGGTGCTAACGAGTCTAAATATTTATGAGTTGAAATATTTTTTGGGACTGTTTTGGCCAATATTCTGGGAACCTGTCAAAATTGGTAAAAATGCTGTTCCACCTGTGATCACTTGGTGGCGCTATAACCGATGATTAATGTTGTAGATGTGTTAGACAGGGACTTTTAGTATACTTGGTACATTTGGGATCGATCAGACATTGTATGGCTGAGTTATAATAACTTCCTGTTTATGGCGAAACGTCAAATTTCGATGACTGGTGTACGTACATCGTTTATCAAAGTAATAAAAGCTTCGGAATTTAACATCCCACATACCTTAAGAGAAGATTTCTGGGGTTTGAAAGTGAGCAGATAAAATCTCTAGGAGGAGTTCGTTGATTTAATAATAAGACTAAATAAAACTATCTTGCTTGGAAGTAATTATAATATATATAATATAATATAATATGCTTGATTGGACTGGTGCTGTGTCATGAGAAAGAAGCTTCGTGACATGGATTTTATTTGAAGGGTGACTTCATTTTTTATTTGAAAACAAGAACATAACATGAATCATGGAAATCACGAGAGTTCGAAACAAGGCTTTAATGAAACCATCAGCTGGGCTCTAGAGAAACCCTTTAATATATTCATCCAGTGCTTCCAGGCAGAGCAGGACCTCCAAAGAGACTCCTATTCTCACAACCTTCAGTAATGGACCTTTGTTCATCAGTGAAGTGCACAGCCATGAACACCTCCACCAAACAGTTCCATGCTACAACAGTCCCAGTATCCGAGACAATCTTGGAATCTCGGGAAATACCAGCAATGAAGCTGCTGCTGCTGATGATGATGATGACCAGGTTGGAGTCTCCACCGTCAATCTCAAAGGAGAGAAGACAAACATCTAGTTGCAGAACTGATTGCAGATCCACGACAGCAAATGTGTTTGTACTACACTGGTGTCTTCAACATCATTACTGTTTAAACTTTCTAACTTTACCTGTGTTTAGCATTTGCTCTGATTTACTTGTTTCACCATCAGTATTACATTCAATCCACTGTTTAACAAGTTTTATTATTCAAACTCTAGCAATAAAAAACCCTAACATTTACATATGCACTGTTTTAGCTGTACTACAGTGAAGAAGGTTAACATTTCTTTGTAATTCTGATATTGCTGTGGAATATATATTCCCCACAAGTACAACTATAAGTTATATTTTACTTTAATATATGAGTATACTGTAATAAAAACTAAAGCAAACCACAGTTTATTGCTTCACTAGAACCAAGTTAATCTATAGTTAATTTAAGATTACTTAGCAATACAACAATATACTGTATAAATCTGAAATTTCTAAATTAAACAAATACAGTAATTACATTATATGATTACAGCATTTTTAACATGTTGCTTTAATTGTTAAAAACGAAAGTTATTTATCTTTTTATTAAAGTCCCGTCCGTTAGTTAGGTTAGGAGGTTCTTGGTCATTATTTACACAGAATTTATCATGAATACTGACCAGAGACAGACGCGTGGGTTTCCTGCTGGAGCTGCCCGTGCAACAGGTCAGGGAGGTGGGGTTGGATCAGTCGAGGCTCCCGCTGAACGCGACTGGGGTTCAAACTGAAGCTCCTGTGGAAATGTAGGTGAACCACGCCGAGCAGGGTGCCTCTTTGTAGGATTCTGAGCTCCTAGCCACAGCCCTGAACACGTTTTTGATGTTGTGGAGCAATTTAAAGCTTGGTGGTGCAGATAGAAACTTAACAATCCCGTCCGCCATTTTCCAAACCAATGCTGCGCCTCTGTAGCTTCTCCCACAAATCCGCGCATTCCAGTCAACACCTGAATGTCTTGCGTGCATTCAGCGGCTCTGCCGATCAAACACAAAGTAAACACGCGTGCATTCACTCGCGAGTTGCGCTTTATTTCCGCGCGAACCGCGTTCGATGTGAACGTACCTTTAATCCCGAGAGTCCCAGGTACCGGGGACTTGCCCCCTTGTGCAATACATTTCCGCTCATAGTTCACTAACCCTGAGAATGACCCTACACATATCACATACCGTTGTGCTCAGCGAAAACTCCTCTAAAAATCTAATTCAATTTCATATCCGTTCACCACAGCTCTAACGCCATGCAAATAAACAACAACATGTCCGGAGTATAATTCATGACCAAGTTTTTTGTTTTGTGCTCTCTTAAAGCCACAGTATTCCCTGGCCCCTGCGGGGTTTCCCCTTAAAGCAGGGTTGCCAGGTCCCAGAAATATTTCCAGCCCAATCAGGGTTGCCAGGTCCCAGAAATATTTCCAGCCCAATGACAACTCAAAATCCGCCCAAATGGAATGAAAACTAGCCCAATTTTTCAGTGTCCAATCCGATTAGACAACGGCTGGATTCCCACAAAGGGCCTTAAAAAATTTATATAAGTTTAAGTTTAAAGTATTGGCCTTTTGTCTTACCCAAATTCTTAATATCACACATTGTGCTTTTTTAATACACAATCTCATACAATAAAGGTCAAATAAGAACATGTGCTCTCTGAATTTTTTTTGACCCTAGTCAGAAGTGCCTACTTGTACTTGTTCATCCACAGACAACCGAACCGACGCTTCTGACTACAACGCTCTCAAGGAGTGGCGTGATGATGATGATGCTTGATTGGTTATGTCAAAAGCACATGTGGCGCGCGCGCCTATTTGCGTCTCGCAAGAAGCAGCGTTTGTTGCCAAGTATTCATTCCCGGGGATCAACACCCACTAATAATATGTTTCCTTTTATCTTTGTCCACAATTATTATTTATTATTATTATTTATTTTTTTGCGGCCGCGGTACATTATAAATGTATCCCAAAAAAAACGCAACCCGCAACTCCGTATTTTTTCCCGCAACTCCTTTTCTAAAATAGCCCAATTGTGCGGGAAAACCGCTACCCTGGCAACCATGCCTTAAAGCGACAGAACCCTACAGCCATTTTAAGGGTTTTTTGCAAAATAATTAACTTCCTTTAGATTTTGGAAAATCGCTGCAATTGACTTTTTTGTTTGTCTTGATCTGCAACATAAGTGTGGCAATTTTCAAGGATGTCCTTTAAACACAGTCTGAAATAGCAGTAAAAAACAGCAGAAATTGCTATATTGCATGCTGCCATTAGGTAGCGCTATAACTGACACTGTATTGCGCTCTATGAAATCCTTCAGACATGGACTCTTAACACGCATGACGAATTTTAACCTGATCAGACATTGCATTGCTGAGTTATTAACCACTTCCTGTTCAAAGAAAAAGTTCGACTTTCGAGGACTGCCATTCGCGCATCGTAAAATGAAGTCAAAAAATCTTCGCAATTTAACATCCCATATGCCTTGCGAAAATACTGAACAACTTTGGAGATGAACAGATGAATTCTCTAGGAGGAGTTTGTTAAAGTATGAGACATGCAAAAGTGCGATTTTAAGGGTTTTTTGCAAAATATTTAACTTCCTGTTGATTTTGGAAACTCGCTCCAATTGACTTTTTTGTTTGTCTTGATCTGCAACACAAGTGTGGCAATTTTCAAGCATGTCCTTTAAACACAGTCTGAAATAGCAGTAAAAAAACAGAAGAAAATGCTATATTACATGCTGCCATTAGGTGGCGCTATAACTGACACTGTATTTCGCTCTATGAAATCCTTCAAACCTGGACTCTTAACACGCATGACGAATTTTAACCTGATCAGACATTGCATTGCTGAGTTATTAACCACTTCCTGTTCATGGAAAAAGTTCAACTTTCGAGGACTGCCATTCGCGCATCGTAAAATGAAGTCAAAAAAGCTTCGCAATTTAACATCCCATATGCCTTGAGAGAATACTGAACAACTTTGGAGATGAAGAGATGAATTCTCTAGAAGGAGTTCGTTAAAGTACAAAGCCTGAAACTATGCTCAATTTCATACAATAGTAAAAAATAACTGACTTCCTGTCGGTTTTGGAAACTGAATCCTATTGACTTTTTTGTTGGTCCTGATCCCTTACATAAGTGTACTGATTTTCAAACATGTTCTCGCAATACAGCCTGAAATACAGGTATAAAACAACAGAAAATGGTCTATTACATGTTGCCACTAGGTGGCGCTATAACTGACACTGTATATTGCTATTTGCATTTGTTAAGATATTCACTCTTAACCTACATGGCGAATTTGAACTGGATCGGACATTGCTTGGCCGAGTTATAACAACTTCCTGTTTACGACAAAATTTTGACTTTGGATGACCGCTGTGCGCACATAGTTTATCGAAGTCAAAAAAGCTTCGCAATTTAACATCCCATATGCCTTAAGATAGTGCTGAACGAGTTTTGCGACGAACAGATGAAATCTCTAGGAGGAGTTCGTTAAAGTACGACGTGAGCAAAAATGGCCATTTTTAGAGGTTTTTGCAAAATAGCTGACTTCCTGTCGATTTTGGAAATGAGATCCCATTTACTTATATTTAAGTTTTAGTACCCTACACATGCGTGGCGAATTTCATTCACCTACGACAAACTCATAGCGCATCATAAGCTACAACGCGTTAGGTGGCGCTGTAGAGTCATTTTACCACAGCCGCTTTTCGAAACACAATTAGACGTAAATTTTCGCAGGTTCTGATGTGTGTGCAAAATTCGGTGACTTTTCACGCATGTTTAGGCCCTCAAAAGTGCCCGCAAAAACACGTTAGAAGAAAAAAAATAATAATAATAATAAGAATAATAATAAGAATAATAATCCTAACAGAAACAATAGGGTTCTTGCACCTACGGTGCTCGAGCCCGTTGGGCCCGAGCTCCTTCGGTGCTCGAGCCCTAATAATCCTAACAGAAACAATAGGGTTCTTGCACCTCCGGTGCTCGAGCCCGTTGGGCCCGAGCTCCTTCGGTGCTCGAGCCCTAATAATAATAATAATTAAAGCTGCAAGCAGCGATCAAGGGCTCGAGCACCTACGTCGCCATCGCCTCTCAGTGGCCAAATGGTTACAATGCGCTCTACGACTGATCCTTAGTTTTAAATGCTGTTCCACCTGTGATCACTTGGTGGCGCAATAACTGATGATTGGGTAAAGTTCATTTTTACAGCTTTAAGAGTCAAAAATAGAATTAAAATAAAAACATACACCAAAGTGTTTCTTTCTCACTGCATTCATTATCTTATGCTGATACTAAAATTATCTTTATTTGTTTCTTACATTTTGAAATGTTGCCAGATTATCCAAGAATTGTTAGATTATCACCCTTCAAATATCTAGTTTCATAACTGTGTATTTCCCTGGGATATTATTTTTGATGAACTAAAACGAGTGGTAAACCAACAATTATTACCCATAAATAATAGTAAAGCACACCTGATATTAACTGTTAACCAGATGATCATCGTAAGAGCTAGTTTGATATAAGCATTGCAGCATCAATCTGTAGCTCTGTTCTGAACCATCTGCAGCTTTCTAAGCTGTGTTTTATTTGTCGCAGTCCAAACAACTGAACAATACTCCATGCATACATTTTTTTAAAGTAAGAGGTAAAAAAAAGAACATTTTCTGGATACTGCAGTACCATTTGGCATGTCCTTGGTAATGCAGTCGATATGTTGTTACCATCCCTGCACATTATAGTGTTTAGAAACACACTGATAAAAACCTTGTATGGAACTGCTGGTGTATACTTTGAAACAGGGTTGGAACCAGTACATTACACTGCCACTATATAAACAGGGACAGAAACATTATTCCATTGTGGAAATTATAGAACAATGATGGAACTGAGTCACTCTGAATAAAACTAAATGTTTACCTGCTTTTCCTTTGCATTATTGGCACCTTGTTATACTGATATATTGTTATGCTGAAATAATGGACTTTATGTTATTGTTATCACTGGTTGATCATGATCAGAATGTGCACATCTAACATGAATTTAGGTTCAATGGACATTTTAAACATGACAAAATTGTATTATGTTGTCAAATTCTGATCACGTGGAACTGATATTCACAATAAAAATCACATAGATTCATAAATAGATTTACAGGGCAAAACAAGCTGTTTCAGTTTCATTGTCTATTAGGCCCTTTATGCTTCATCACAATTATTGTGTGGTATTTATCCTATAAGTTACACACAAACCCTCAAAATAGGCATTGTGATTTCATTACAGTCTTTCTGCTTTGCTTTTTTTGCACATGGACTAAAAGCAGCACCAGGGAGTTTATTACAAATGAATGCAAACATTTCACAAACAAATATCTTTTAAGTAGTAAGTCTAATGCAAATAAAATATAAACATCTAAAGCTTTTTACATTATATCACATCAACACATTTTTACTTTGTTTTATCCTTCTTTTTACGTTAAATGTTAATTATTCTAATGATTATGCAAATAAAATATGAACATCTGAAGTTTGTATAATGCTGTACATTTGCTGTAATGCTGTACAATATTCACTGCTGTAAGCAACTTGCATTGGACGATTGCATTCTTTTAAACTTATATTTATAATTAAACAATGTGTTACAAGTATATTTGACATCTACGCGGCATATAAGCAAAATAAAAATGAAAGCGTCTTCACGAGTAAACATTTTATATGAACTCCATTGGCTTAGTCTGTGCAATCACGTGATTGAATGCGCGTTCACGTAGAGGGGAGCCAAAACTGCAGTCATAGAGGCAGTGGGTCTCAGCGAAGCACGGGAGATCAACTACTTTCAAACTCTCAGAGAGAGAGAGCGAGAGAGATGACAGCACCGAACTGGACGATCGCGAACGAGACACAGTCACTGTGCGCTAGTAGCAGTTGGCCACAAACTCGGAGAGAGAGTGAAACCGGAGCAGACGCGCATGTTAAATAGTCCGTCCCCGGACTCTGGCGGGGAGTCAAATCACTCTCAACACGCGAAACGTCAATCACTCTCAACATGCACGCACATAAAAATAGTATAAACATAAATACAATATAAGCTCTTAAGCCCGAGAGTCCCAGGTACCGGGGACTTGCCCCCCTGTGCATTACATTTTCGCTCATAGCTCATTAACCCTGAGAATGACCCCACACATATCACATACCGTGGTGCTCAGCGGAAACTCCTCTAAAAATCTAATTCAATTTCATATCCGTTAACCACAGCTATAAGGCCATGCAAATAAACAACAACATGTCCGGAGTATAATTCATGACCAAGTTTTTGCTCTGCCAGACTGCCACTGTTTCCCATTTTACAGCCATTCTCTTAAAGCCACAGTGACAGAACCCTACAGCCGTTTTGAGGGTTTTTTGCAAAATAATTAACTTCCTTTTGATTTTGGAAAATCGCTGCAATTGACTTTTTTGTTTGTCTTGATCTGCAACATATGTGTGGCAATTTTCAAGCATGTCCTTTAAACACAGTTCGAAATAGCAGTAAAAAACAGAAGAAAATGCTATATTGCATGCTACCATTAGGTGGCGCTATAACTGACACTGTATTTCGCTCTATGAAATCCTTCAGACGTGAACTCTTAACACGCCTGACAAATTTTAACCCGATCAGAAATTGCATTGCTGAGTTATTAACCACTTCCTGTTCATATAAAAAGTTTGACTTTCGAGGACTGCCATTCGCGCATCGTAAAATGAAGTCAAAAAAGCTTCGCAATTTAACATCCCATATGCCTTGCAAAAATACTGAACAACTTTGGAGATGAACAGATGAATTCTCTAGGAGGAGTTTGTTAAAGTATGAGACATGCAAAAGTGCGATTTTAAGGGTTTTTTGCAAAATATTTAACTTCCTGTTGATGTTGGAAACTCGCTCCAATTGACTTTTTTGTTTGTCTTGATCTGCAACATAAGTGTGGCAATTTTCAAGCATGTCCCTTAAACACAGTCTGAAATAGCAGTAAAAAACAGCAGAAAATGCTATATTGCATGCTGCCATTAGGTGGCGCTATAACTGACACTGTATATCGCTCAATGAAATCCTTCAGACATGGACTCTTAACACGCATGACGAATTTTAACCCGATCAGACATTGCATCGCTGAGTTATTAACCACTTCCTGTTCATGGAAAAAGTTCAACTTTCGAGGACTGCCATTCGCGCATCGTAAAATGAAATCAAAAAAGCTTCGCAATTTAACATCCCATATGCCTTGAGAGAATACTGAACAACTTTGGAGATGAACAGATGAATTCTCTAGGAGGAGTTAGTTAAAGTACAAACCCTGAAACTATGCTCAATTACATAAAATAATAAAAAATAACCGACTTCCTGTCGGTTTTGGAAACTGATTCCTATTGACTTTTTTGTTGGTCCTGATGCCCTACATAAGTGTAGTGATTTTCAAACATGTACTCGCAATACAGCCTGAAATACAAGTATAAAACAACAGAAAATGGTCTATTACATGTTGCCACTAGGTGGCGCTATAACTGACACTGTATATCGCTATTTGCATTTGTTAAGATATTCACTCTTAACCTACATGGCGAATTTGAACTGGATCGGACATTGCTTGGCCGAGTTATAACAACTTCCTGTTTACGACAAAATTTCGACTTTGGATGACCGCTGTGCGCACATAGTTTATCGAAGTCCAAAAAGCTTCGCAATTTAACATCCCATATGCCTTAAGATAGTGCTGAATGAGTTTTGAGACGAACAGATGAAATCTCTAGGAGGAGTTCGTTAAAGTACGACGTGAGCAAAAATGGCCATTTTTAGAGGTTTTTGGGAAATAGCTGACTTCCTGTCGATTTTGGAAATGAGATCCCATTTACTTATATTTAAGTTTTAGTACCCTACACATGCGTGGCGAATTTCATTCACCTACGACAAACTCATAGCGCATCATAAGCTACAACGCGTTAGGTGGCGCTGTAGAGTCATTTTACCACACCCGCTTTTCGAAACACAATTAGACATAAATTTTAGCAGGTTCTGATGTGTGTGCAAAATTCGGTGACTTTTCACGCATGTTTAGGCCCTCAAAAGTGCCCGCAAAAACACGTTAGAAGAAAAAAAAAAATAATTAAAGCTGCAAGCAGCGATCAAGGGCTCGAGCACCTACGTCGCCATCGCCTCTCGGTGGCCAAGTAGTTACAATGCTCTCTACGACCGATCCTTAGTTAGAAGACGTATTCAAGCGAGATCTGTTCAACTAACCTAATGATACAGGCAACTCAAATAAAAAAAATCCCATCTCAAAGCATCATGACCCCCAGGTGGCGCTAACGAGTCTAAATATTTATGAGTTGAAATATTTTTTGAGACTGTTTTGGCCATTATTCTGGTAACCTGTCAAAATTGGTAAAAATGCAGTTTTAAATGCTGTTCCACCTGTGATCACTTGGTGGCGCTATAACCGATGAATAATGTTGTAGATGTATTCAGACAGGGACTTTTAGTATAGTTGGTACATTTGGGATCCATCAGACATTGTATGGCTGAGTTATAATAACTTCCTGTTTATGGCGAAATGTCAAATTTCAATGGCTGGTGTACGTACACCGTTTATCAAAGTTATAAAAGCTTCGCAATTTAACATCCAACGTACCTTAAGAGAAGATTTCTGGAGTTTGAAGGTGAGCAGATAAAATCTCTAGGAGGAGTTCGTTGAAGTATGAGACATGGAAAAGTGCCTATTTAAGGGTTTTTTGCTAAATAATTAACTTCCTGTTGATTTTGGAAACTCGCTCCAATTGAATTTTTTGTTTGTCTTGTTCTTTAACATGAGTGTGGCAATTTTTAAGCATGTCCTTTAAACACAGTCTGAAATAGCAGTAAAAAACAGCAGAAATTGCTATATTGCATGCTGCCATTAGGTAGCGCTATAACTGACACTGTATTGCGCTCTATGAAATCCTTCGGACATGGACTCTTAACACGCATGACGAATTTTAACCTGATCAGACATTGCATTGCTGAGTTATTAACCACTTCCTGTTCATAGAAAAAGTTCGACTTTCGAGGACTGCCATTCGCGCATCGTAAAATGAAGTCAAAAAAGCTTCGCAATTTAACATCCCATATGCCTTGAGAGAATACTGAACAACTTTGAAGATGAACGGATGAATTCTCTAAGAGGAGTTCGTTAAAGTACAAAGCCTGAAACTGTGCTCAATTTCATACAATAGTAAAATAACCGACTTCCTGTCGGTTTTGGAAACTGAATCCTATTGACTTTTTTGTTGGTCCTGATCCCTTACATAAGTGTACTGATTTTCCAACATGTACTCGCAATACAGCCTGAAATACAAGTATAAAACAACAGAAAAGGGTCTATTACATGTTGCCACTAGGTGGCGCTATAACTGACACTGTATAGTGCTATTTGCATTTGTTAAGATATTCACTCTTAACCTACATAGCGAATTTGAACTGGATCGGACATTGCTTGGCCGAGTTATAACAACTTCCTGTTTAAGACAAAATTTCGAATTTGGATGACCACTGTGCGCACATAGTTTATCGAAGTCAAAAAAGCTTCGCAATTTAACATCCCATATGCCTTAAGATAGTGCTGAACGAGTTTTGAGACGAACAGATGAAATCTCTGGGAGGAGTTCGTTAAAGTACGACGTGAGCAAAAATGGCCATTTTTAGAGGTTTTTGGGAAATAGCTGACTTGCTGTCGATTTTGGAAATGAGATCCCATTTACTTATATTTAAGTTTTAGTACCCCTACACATGCGTGGCGAATTTCATTCACCTACGACAAACTCATAGCGCATCATAAGCTACAACGCGTTAGGTGGCGCTGTAGAGTCATTTTACCACACCCGCTTTTCGAACCACAAATAGACGTAAATTTACGCAGGTTCTGATGTGTGTGCAAAATTTGGTGACTTTTACGCATGTTTAGGCCCTCAAAAGTGCCCGCAAAAACACGTTAGAAGAAAAAGAATAATAATTAAAGCTGCAAGCAGCGATCAAGGGCTCGAGCACCTACGTCGCCATCGCCTCCTGGTGGCCAATTCGTTACAATGCACTCTACGACCGATCCTTAGTTAGAAGACGTATTCAAGCGAGATCTGTTCCAATTACCAAACGATACAGGCAACTAAAAAACACAAAAAATCTCATCTCAAAGCGTCATGACTCCCAGGCGGCGCTAATGAGTCTAAAAATTTACAAGTTCAAATATTTTTTGTGACTGTTTTGGCCAATATTCTGGTTACCTGTCAAAATTGGTAAAAATGCAGTTTTAAATGCTGTTCCACCTGTGATCACTTGGTGG
The DNA here is from genome assembly GCA_007224835.1 of Danionella cerebrum. Classification (NCBI taxonomy): domain Eukaryota; kingdom Metazoa; phylum Chordata; class Actinopteri; order Cypriniformes; family Danionidae; genus Danionella; species Danionella cerebrum. The sequence goes on from SRMA01027226.1 coordinate 422,764, forward strand.
CGCTATAACCGATGACTAATGTTGTAGATGTGTTCAGACAGGGACTTTTAATATAGTTTGTACATTTGGGATCGATCAGTTATTGTATGGCTGAGTTATAATAACTTCCTGTTTATGGCGAAACGTCAAATTTCGATGACTGGTGTACATACATGTTTATCAAAGTAATAAAAGCTTCGCAATTTAACATCCAACATACCTTATGAGAAGATTTCTGGAGTTGGAAGGTAAGCAGATAAAATCTCTAGGAGGAGTTTGTTGAAGTATGAGACATGAAAAGTGCTATTTTAAGGTTTTTTTGCTAAATAATTAACTTCCTGTTGATTTTGGAAACTCGCTACAATTGACTTTTTTGTTTGTCTTGATCTGCAACATAAGTGTGGCAATTTTCAAGGATGTCCTTTAAACACAGTATGAAATAGCAGTAAAAAACAGCTGAAATTGCTATATTGCATGCTGCCATTAGGTGGCGCTATAACTGGCACTGTATTTCCCTCTATGAAATCCTTCAGACATGGACTCTTAACACGCGTGACGAATTTTAACCTGATGGGACATTGCATTGCTGAGTTATTAACCACTTCCTGTTCATAGAAAAAGTTCGACTTTCGAGGACTGCCATTCGCGCATCGTAACATGAAGTCAAAAAAGCTTCGCAATTTAACATCCCATATGCCTTGATAGCATCCCGAACAACTTTGAAGATGAACAGATGAATTCTCTAGGAGGAGTTCGTTAAAGTACAAAGCCTGAAACTATGTTCAATTTCATACAATAGTAAAAAATAGCCGACTTCCTGTCGGTTTTGGAAACTGAATCCTATTGACTTTTTTGTTGGTCCTGATCCCTTACATAAGTGTACTGATTTTCAAACATTTACTCGCAATGCAGCCTGAAATACAAGTATAAAACAACAGAAAAGGGTCTATTACATGTTGCCACTAGGTGGCGCTATAACTGACACTGTATATCGCTATTTGCATTTGTTATGATATTCACTCTTAACCTACATGGCGAATTTGAACTGGATCGGACATTGCTTGGCCGAGTTATAACAACTTCCTGTTTACGACAAAATTTCGACTTTGGATGACCGCTGTGCGCACATAGTTTATCGAAGTCAAAAAAGCTTCGCAATTTAACATCCCATATGCCTTAAGATAGTGCTGAACGAGTTTTGAGACGAACAGATGAAATCTCTAGGAGGAGTTCGTTAAAGTACGACGTGAGCAAAAATGGCTATTTTTAGAGGTTTTTGGGAAATAGCTGACTTCCTGTCGATTTTGGAAATGAGATCCCATTTACTTATATTTAAGTTTTAGTACCCTACACATGCGTGGCGAATTTCATTCGCCTACGACAAACTCATAGCGCATCATAAGCTACAACGCGTTAGGTGGCGCTGTAGAGTCATTTTACCACACCCGCTTTTCGAACCACAAATAGACGTAAATTTACGCAGGTTCTGATGTGTGTGCAAAATTTGGTGACTTTTTACGCATGTTTAGGCCCTCAAAAGTGCCCGCAAAAACACGTTAGAAGAAAAAAAATAATAATAATAATAATAATAATAATAATAATAATAATAATAATAATAATCCTAACAGAAACAATAGGGTTCTTGCACCTACGGTGCTCGAGCCCTAATAATAATAATCCTAACAGAAACAATAGGGTTCTTGCACCTACGGTGCTCGAGCCCGTTGGGCCCGAGCTCCTTCGGTGCTCGAGCCCTAATAATAATAATAAGTAAAGCTGCAAGCAGCGATCAAGGGCTCGAGCACCTACGTCGCCATCGCCTCGGGTGGCCAATTGGTTACAATGCGCTCTACGACCGTTCCTTAGTTAGAATACGTATTCAAGCGAGAACTGTTCAAATTACCTAATGACACAGGCAACTCAAGTAAAAAAATCCCTTCTCAAAGCGTCATGACCCCCAGGTGGTGCTAACGAGTCTAAATATTTATGAGTTGAAATATTTTTTGGGACTGTTTTGGCCAATATTCTGGGAACCTGTCAAAATTGGTAAAAATGCTGTTCCACCTGTGATCACTTGGTGGCGCTATAACCGATGATTAATGTTGTAGATGTGTTAGACAGGGACTTTTAGTATACTTGGTACATTTGGGATCGATCAGACATTGTATGGCTGAGTTATAATACCTTCCTGTTTATGGCGAAACGTCAAATTTCGATGACTGGTGTACGTACATCGTTTATCAAAGTAATAAAAGCTTACCTTAAGAGAAGATTTCTGGAGTTTGAAAGTGAGCAGATAAAATCTCTAGGAGGAGTTCGTTGATTTAATAATAAGACTAAATAAAACTATCTTGCTTGGAAGTAATTATAATATATATAATATAATATAATATGCGTGATTGGACTGGTGCTGTGTCATGAGAAAGAAGCTTCGTGACATGGATTTTATTTGAAGGTTGACTCCATTTTTTATTTGAAAACAAGAACATAACATGAATCATGGAAATCACGAGAGTTCGAAACAAGGCTTTAATGAAACCATCAGCTGGGCTCTAGAGAAACCCTTTAATATATTCGTCCAGTGCTTCCAGGCAGAGCAGGACCTCCAAAGAGACTCCTATTCTCACAACCTTCAGTAATGGACCTTCGTTCATCAGTGAAGTGCACAGCCATGAACACCTCCACCAAACAGTTCCATGCTACAACAGTCCCAGTATCCGAGACAATCTTGGAATCTCAGGAAATACCAGCAATGAAGCTGCTGCTGCTGCTGATGATGATGATGATGATGATGATGACCAGGTTGGAGTCTCCACCGTCAATCTCAAAGGAGAGAAGACAAACATTTAGTTGCAGAACTGATTGCAGATCCACGACAGCAAATGTGTTTGTACTACACTGGTGTCTTCAACATCATTATGTTGGCTTGCTTGCAAAGCCAACATATTGATATTGCACTTAAACTTATTATGTTGGCTTGCAAAGCCAACATATTGATATTGCACCTAAACTTATTATGTTGGCTTGCAAAGCCAACATATTGTTATCTCTCTTAAACTTATTATGTTGGCTTGCTTGCAAAGCCAACATATTGTTATTGTGTTTAAACTTATTATTATTCTTTTTCTTCTTCTTCTTCTTCTTCTTCTTCTGAGCCAAATTTCAAATTGTATCTCCTCCTAGGCCGTTCGAGCTACAGCCACGAAACTTTCCACGGTCGTCCAAACTGTTCCCACTCGAGTTGCTATGTCTTTTCGAACCGATTGCACTTGCGGTTTCCCCAAAAATCATAAAATTCGGCCCAAAAATCGGCCAAGTCATTCCCTATGGGGGCCCTAGAGTGGTGATGTCATCGCTCACTCTAACTTTGAGTAAGCTCAGTCTTGTTGATACTTGCACTGTTTTCTTAACCAAAAATTAACCTTTACACACACATTTTATATCTAAATGGTAGAGATTTTTGTCCTCTTTCAGTTGGTGCTGTTTTCATTTTTAAAAAACACACGGTTTTTACTCCAGGTGGCCTAAACCACAAGGAGTGCACTTAATTGCTCCATTCACCTCCATTCAAAAATTCTGCCAGAGGATGTTTAAAATCTCAATCGCAGGCTATTTCTAACTCGCCATAAATCATTCAAACTTTATCACAGCTTCACAAAATTTACACCATTCTCTTCCTTAAAGTCTTGTGATTCTAACAGTATAGGAAATATTTTAATATGTCTTGTCCTTCTTTCGTAATCCTTATTTGTTTGGAGGTATCGAAATCTCAGAAATGAGCAGTTGCACAGAATCAAATGAAGGCTATTTATAGCTCGCCATAATTTTTTTATTTCTAATCACACCTTCACAAAATTTACAGCATTCTCTTCGTTAGGGTCTTCTGCTTCTGACAAAGAAAGAATCATTTCGATATATCTTACGGTTCTTCTATAATCTTTATTTGTTTGAGGCATGGTAATTGGATTTTCTCCAGCAGATTTGCCATCGTTTGAAAATCCGACAGTTGAAACCTGGCAGATTTCAACAGCTGGCCCTTTGCAGCAGGTGCATTTGATTAATAACAAGTAGGTCAAAGGTGTCTCATTGACTTTCAATGGCCCATTGAAATAAATGGAGCATGTAACCCATGGATCTTGTTGTGAAAGAGCTTCTGTAATTGGTTGACACTGGAAAGTCATACTACATGGTGTTTATGACCAGTCGCTAATAGTCAGACTGTTTCTCCTAGGAACCATTCGGATAGGCATTACGACCACTATACTGTTATTTAAAAAATTATATGTGCATTATGCATATTAATTAAAAATCTCAATTAATTGAGATTTTTATTCATTGATGATTGTGAAGAAAATAATAAGCATTTCGTTACATTCTCAGTCAATAAAAAATGCAAGCAACTCAAGACATAAAGTTTTTGTAACAAAAACTTTTTTTACAAAACAAACTTTTTTTGTTACTTTTTACATAAAACTTTCATAACTTTGCAAGCCAACATAATAATTAAACACAATTATACAATTGTGACAGCACATTTCACCGTTGTATTTGATTCTAAACAAGCTTAACGAACATCTTTATTACTATTGGCCGAGGAGCTGAATTATGGTGATTATTGGATAGAGGACATGAATTCGAACGCTGATTGGCTGATGAGTTTCACAGAAGTTCAAATTGACGCCATCAGTTACTTCTAGACGATTCTGCCTTCGCCTGAGGTAAGTTGCACTGTGCTTATTCATGATTATCGATAACTGCTTAATAATACAAATATAATCATATGTAGATTGATGGTAACGTGTCAGGCTTTAAGTATCGTTTTTAAAATGAGCTGCTTTTTGAGTGGTGTTTGACGTCTGACAAAACCCCAAAAAACTTTTACGTGTGTGTTACATGGCAAGTTAATACGTGGTTATCGCCTGAGACTTTGGATATAGCTTGGATTTAACAAAAGCGTTTAGTTTACTATAGATGAAACTCGGTGTATTAGCATTTTATTTTTTATTTAGTTCGGTTATTCCTCGTTTGTCCGCGATGTGACCGTTGTTTGCCTCATCAATGCTAATTTGCCTTTATATCAAATAGATGTTATTCGATTTATTTCTTACATTTATTGGCCATCTATTATCTAAATCAATCGCAGTTGTGATCGGGTAGGCGGGAATTCATTGCGTTGCCACTGTGTTCGCAAGTCTTTAAGTCGAGAAGCGTCGTAATGGCGAGCTAACCTCATCGATAGAGTGCTTTTATGTCAATGGAGCCATGAATCATAAACCTGTTTAAGACGCCTATAAAACGTTTTGGTGACGATTCTGCCTGTTTTTTGAGAGGAACATCTGTCAAAAGTACGATAAATGCTCTTATTCTCTCACAAACCTCATAAAACACGTGTTCTCTTTTTGCACATTAGCAAATGGGATACTATAAGCTTTTATTATCATGAATGATTTATTTAGTATAAGTTAAATTTGTTTAAATAAAGTGCACGCTAGCTTTAGCTTCAGAGTTCACATGAAACATACTTAGCTATGGCTGAACAATACATATAAAAGTAAACGAAATCGAATTTTACCAGGTCCATTTTTCAATTACTTTCCATAAAACACTGTCGCGTGATCCGTGGACATTTTCGTTCTATATTTTTTTAAATGTGTGTATGTATGTTTGAACTATATTTCTCTCATGCTTTTTTGCAGACAACTCAACTGACGACTTACACAGTTCTGTTGCCCTGTGCTTGAGACTTGCTCATCTTTTTGCTCTTAGCTTTTTTTTTGAGGTACAATTTCTTCAAATAACTCACTTATTCCGTAATTAATTATTTTACTTTACTGTATTTTTACATATTTATTACAAGTTACACAAAATGTGTTACTTTCAGTGCTTTACCAGCATTTGGTTACATTTAATTTTGTGTTATCTGTTAAAGCAATCATACTGACATTTTAAATCAGTTCTAAAATGTCCATTTAGAGATTTTGTTCTCAGTATTTATCAAGTTTTCTAACAGTTAATTTTTCTGTGCTTGCAGACTGTTCAGAAGACAACTACTGTGCAGATCATTTTCAAGTTCAAGACGTTTTATTTATTAAGAATTAATTAAGAATAGTTATTTTACTTTTATTTAAGAACTATATTAATAATAGTTATTTTTAGTTTGCAGCTATTTAAGTGTGTTCACAAAGTTCTTGAAAAAAGTTCTTTTATCACATCATCAGTAGTTTGTTTCATCAGTTGTCTGTTTTTTTAGATTGAAACTATTTAAGAGTGTTTAATTCAGTTCTTGAAAAAAAAACGTTCAGGTGTTTTAAGCACATCATCAGTATATTGCTGTTGCATTACTTACAAAAAGGACTACATTTGTCTTTAAATTACCTAAATTTAGTTGAGTCAAATTGTTTTCCTCGTCATTTCTTTCTGCTTTGAGTTTTTTGCAGGTTTAACCTCTTCAGCAACAGCTTTTCAAAGGAAAAGTAAGGCAACTTTTTATGTATTTATTAATATGATTCAGTGTATTTGGTTTATATTATGGAAATGACAAAAGAATCTCAACCATCATCTTGGTAATCAGCCACTTTAATAGGTACCCCCTTTTTTTGCCTTTATGCTTCATGGTATGATTAAACAAGGTACTTGAAACCTTTATATCTATATTTACATGATGGCATCACAGAAGTAACTATATTTACATGATGGCATCACAGAATTGCTGCCATGGTCACTTGCCAACATATACATAATAAAGTTATCAGTAATATCTGGGCTGAATGCATGGATGAAATGATGATCATGCAGCATCATGCATTGCTGCTTTCAGAGATCACATTTTTTTTCACATGTGTTATGCATTCTCCACAAGTCTGGCCATTCCCCTCTTTACATTTTTGTGTAATAGATACAAAATGTTATTTTGCGGGACAATGTCTATGCTCATTGATGGTATTTTGGAAATTCATTGAGGTATTTATTTATGTGTATTTCTGATATACAATTCAGTGTCATGTTGACGATTTATTCAAATTAACTTAAAGAGTCTTTTTTCTTTTCATACCAGACCATGCCAAGAAAAGGTAGGAGAAGTGAAGCCCAGAAGCAGCGCAGAAAAGTGGAGGCTTCATTAAACTCTGCTAGAGCCAACAATTATGAGTCAGGTAAGACTGTTATGAGCCCTTCTATCCTAACTGTTGCAGCGTCTCACTGTCAGAGCGATATCCGGTACAAGGAATTTAGAGGTCGTCAGTGCACTTGCAACTCACTAACATTTCTTGCAATGCTTAATGAATACAATGAGCTTCGGTCATCACATTTGGATCAGGTTTTATATGAAGGCAATGTTTTGTACTCTAACATTATAGAAAATCTGCACAAAAGCCACCGGTTTGTCAACGATTTTCTGACTTTTGAGGAGCTCCCTGACACAATCAATGTAGGCAAGCATTGCTTTAAAATCCGTAGACATTCACAAAAGTTTGGATTTCTCAAAGCCACCCCAGCACTGGGTGGGTATGACAATCTTGAATGCACGCTTCAGTGTCTTAAAGCGGATGTGAGTGATGCACTGATGCTGTGCGGACAGATGTGCATTGCTGTTTTCAGAGATCAAACAGGGAGATTTGGCTTCTTTGACCCGCATTGCCGTTCAGCTGATGGGATGATAGCTGAGGAGGGAAAAGGCACCGCTGTAATGATGACATTTTCCCATATACAGGATTTGATTGAGCGATTATTTGCATTGTTTCAAGGGGGGTTGGGATTGAGTGACTACGAACAGTTTGAGGTTTTACCTTTATCATTTATAAACACAACAATCAAAAAATCTAAATGCACCAATGCCGTGTTGCAGTCTAATCAGTACATGAACATTGAGCCTTATGTTTCACCTGTGTCCTCTGAAAATGGTTCAATCGCCACAATCTCTGCTTTTGTCCTAACTGTTACAGCATCTCACTGTCAAAGTGATGTGAGGTATAAGGAATTTAGAGGCCGTCAGTGCACTTGCAACTCTCTAACATTTCTTGCAGTGCATAATGAATGCAATGAACTCCAGCGTTCAAACTTAGATCAAGTTTTATTTGAAGGCAACACTCTGTACTCTAATGTTATAGAGGAACTACACAGAAGTAGGCGGTTTGTGAATGATTTTTTGAATTTTGAGGAGATGCCACACTCAATCAATGTAGGCAAACGCTGCTTCAATATCCTTAAACACACCCAAAAGTTTGGATTCCTCAGAGCCACCCCGGCACTTGATGGGTATGAAAATCTTAAAGGCACTCTTCAATGTCTTAGATCAGATGTGAGCGATGCTCTGATGGTGTGCGGACAGATGTGCATTGCTGTTTTTAGAGATCGTACAGGGAGATTTGGTTTCTTTGACCCGCATAGTCGTTCAGCTGATGGGATGATAGCTGAGGAGGGAAAAGGTACTGCTGTAATGATGACATTTGCTCATTTAGAGGATTTAATTGAGCGATTACTGCTACTGTTCCAGCAATGTTTGGGACTGAGCGACTACGAACAATTCGAATTCCTTCCTTTATCATTCATACAAACAAATGTTGACTCTAAATGCACTGAAGCCGTGTTGCAGTCTACAAATTATATGATCATTGATTCATATGTTGCAGCAACGTCTTCAAATAACTTCCCCTATCCTAAAGAGAAAAGCAACTCAAATCTGAAAATGTCCACTTCTTCCACACCTATAAGTCCCCTGACACAACAAAATAATTTCAATGTTCAATCAAAGAAACTAAATAAAGCTCAGAAACAAAAAGTTTACCAAAAACAAATGCAACCCAAAAATCTTTCTGAAAAAACGAATTACAAAAAAAGCCAACAATACAGGGAAAAACATAAACAAGCTATGAAAACCAAATATGATAATTGTGAAACATACAGAAACGCAAAAAAAACTAGTGCACTTGTCAATTATAGAGAGAATGCACAGTACAGGGAGAGAAAAACATGCAGTGCAATAAATCACTACAAAACTAATGAACAATATAGAGAAAAAAAGAAGTGTAGTGCAATGCATAGCTACAACACAAATGAACAAATCAGAGAGAAAAAGAAGAGTAGGGCGATGCATAACTACAAAACTAATGAACAAATCAGAGAGAAAAAGAAGAGTAGGGCGATGCATAACTACAAAACTAATGAACAAATCAGAGAGAAAAAGAAGAGTAGGGCGATGCATAACTACAAAACTAATGAACAAATTCAGAGAGAAAAAGAAGAGTAGGGCGATGCATAACTACAAAACTAATGAACAAATTCAGAGAGAAAAAGAAGAGTAGGGCGATGCATAACTACAAAACTAATAAAGAATTCAGAGAGAAAAAGAAGAGTAGGGCGATGCATAACTACAAAACTAATAAAGAATTCAGAGAGAAAAAGAAGAGTAGGGCGATGCATAACTACAAAACTAATAAAGAATTCAGAGAGAAAATTAAGCGTCGCTCAATGCAGAGCTACAAAACTAATGCAAAATATAGAGAGAAAAAGAAAATGAATGTAATGTATCAATACATGCATAACAAGCAGTACAGGGAAAGACAAAAAAACCATGTAACTAAAAATTACAGAACTAATATTAAGTATAGGCAGCAACATATGCAATATGTAGTTAATAGATATTTAAATGATCCAATTTTTAGAGAAAAGCAAAAAAAATATTATTTAGACAGGTGCAAGAATGATGTGAATTTCAAACAAAAGCGTAAAATGCAGTTTAAACAACTTTATTATGGTAATGCACAATTTAGATCCCAACATAAAAGTTACAGATTATTTAAAGCTCACAATAAAATCTCACATCTCAAATTTCTTCATAAACTACGTTGTGCAGAACACATACAACTCAAGTACAGGTTAATTAGGTCAACAGAAAGGACTACAAATAATCAAACTGTTGAAATGCACAATGCTACAGAATTAAGAGCAATTGGTATTTTTAGAAATGTTGTAAAACGGGGCCCAACTTACATCTGCACATGCTGTGGACGAACACTTTTTCCAAACCAAGTAAAAATATGCGTTCGTGAAATTTATCAGAACAATTCAAAAATTAATTGTCTAACAGGCAACTATGTTCACATCTGCCATAATTGTCCAGACCTGTGTTCCCATGCGACAGAATGGATCTGTCACTGCTGCCATGCAACCATAAAGAGAGGTGGAATGCCAGATATTTCTCTTGTGAATATGCTTCAGTTCACAGATATTCCTCCAGAACTCATGGATTTAAATATTCTAGAGCGTCACATGATTGCCAGGTACATCCCCTTTGCCAAGATAATAGCTCTTCCCAGAGGTCAGCAAAAAGCAATAAAAGGGGCAGTTATCTCTGTTGCCTCAGATGTTGAAACAGCTGTAAATTCTCTGCCTAGACCAAGAAGTGAATCACAACTGCTGACAGTAAAACTAAAAAGACGGATGTGTTATCAAGGACATTATCAGTTTCAGACTCTGAATATCCACAAGGTTTTGTCTGCTCTTCATAAATTGAGAGAAATTCATTCAGAATACACAAATATTGTTGTTGATGAAATTGCAGCTGATGAAATTGCAGCTGATGAAATTCTTCATGATCAAGAACTCTCTCTAAGTCCACCTAGTCCACATGAAGAACAAATCGACACTGATGCCAGTTGCATAGGAGAGAACAATGAAGATGCAAAAGACAATGAGCAAAACGATTGTGGTAATGAATCTGAAATGCCAGCAGAGCAGCCACCTGGTCTTGTCTTAGACACATGTCTTCAGCCCCCAGATATTGGTCAGCAGCTTTTGTCGTATGACGATGGAATATTTTGTGTTGCCCCAGCAGAGGGAAACAAGCCTGTTAGCATTTTTAAAATTCCTAAACTTGAGTCTATGGCATTTCCAGTGCTGTTTCCAGATGGCAAAAACACTCTTGATGAACCCAGCAGAACAAAGTCAATTTCACCCAGCAGGTACTTTAATTCCAGGCTATTTTCAATTGACAATCGGTGTGCAAAAGACACAAATTACATCTTTTTTGCACAATTTGTGACTGAAATGCACATGGCTAAATCAAGTATGTCCATTCAACTCAGGAAAATAAAACCCATGACTCGTGATGGACGCAAAATAAACTCTTCACTGCTTCAGGACAAACGCGAATTAGAAAAGCTCGTAAATAATAAAGAAGCAACACGCTTCATGCAGCCACTAAGAGGTACACCAGCATACTGGGAGAAAACTATGCGTGATTTGTTTGCTATGCTACGACAGCTGGGCACTCCCACATTTTTTTGTACGTTCAGTGCTGCAGAAATGAGATGGCCTGAAGTGATAACTGCTATTAAAAAGCAACAAGGTGAAGCTGTAACCTTCTCAGAGTTAGATTGGTCTGAAAAATGTGAAATCCTGAGAAGTAACCCAGTCACAGCAATGCGCATGTTTGAAAAACGAGTTGAGGCTTTAATGAGGGATCTAGTCATGTCAGCTGCTCAACCAATTGGTGAGGTAATTGACTTTTTCTACAGAGTCGAGTTTCAGCAGCGTGGCTCACCACATATTCATTGTTTATTTTGGGTAAAAGATGCTCCGGTATTTGAGGATGATGAAGATCAGGTTGTTTGCGATTTCATTGATAAATTCATCTCATGTAAATTACCAGATGCAAACAGAGATCCAGAACTGCACAGAATTGTAACAGAAGTTCAGATGCACAGTAGAAATCATTCGAAATCATGCAAAAAAAACAACAAACACTGCAGATTTGGGTTTCCCAAACCACCCATTAATAAAACCTTCATCACACGCCCAGGACCTCCCCCGGAAGATCCGTCTAATCAGGATTATGATTCAGTGGAAAGGGATTATGCAGCCACTTCAAAACTACAGCTTCAAAAGATCTGGAATCTTCTTAATGACTCAACTCGATGTTATCAAACAATCACAGAGTTGCTTTTAGAAGCAAATATGTCGTATGAGGAGTATGAAGGATATGTTGAGTGTATGTCATCGTCAAATGTAATTGTCATGGAGAGACAACCAAAGGACTGCTGGGTGAACTGCTATAATCCGCTACTTTTACGCGCATATGAGGCTAATATGGATATCCAATTTATCCTAACACCGCACGCATGCATAATGTACATTGTCTCGTATATCTCCAAAGCAGAGCATGAGATGAGCGATTATCTCAAGAGAGTGGTAAAAGACTCCAGCCATGATGACTTGTCTGAAAGTGAGAGTATGAAGCAGGTTATGCAGGCCTATTCAAAGAATAGAGAAGTGAGTGCACAAGAGGCAGTCGCTCGCACATGCAGTCTGAAATTAAAATCATCGTCAAGAGCTGTCATATTCATTCCTACTGATGATAATGCTGTAAAAATGAGTTTACCTATGAAGTACTTGCAGACGATGGATGATGACGTAGAGAATGTATGGATGACTGGATTGCCAGAAAAGTATAAGGCTAGACCAAGTCAACCTGAATTCGAGAACATGTGCATGGCTGAATTTGCAAGCGAATATCGCATCGTTTATGGAGGACAGAAAAGGGGTAAAAATATTTTACCACTTCAAAACAACTTGGGACAAATACAGAAAAGAACAAAGGGAAAACCTGCCGTTATCAGATTTGCACGTTTCTCGCAGCAAAAATTCCCTGAAAAATTCTATGGAACCCTGCTGAAACTCTACTTGCCTTATCGAAGAGATGGGCAACTGAAGTCAAGTAGATTCCAGACTTATGAAGCATTTTACAATTTTGCTTCAGTAAAACTACCGGATTCTGATGAAATACAGTGTGTATGTGAGATTGTACAACAAAATCGGGAAAAATATGAGAAGCACAGTGAGGAAATAGAACAAGCAATACAAGACTTTGAAAAGATGGGTCCTGTTGAGGATGCATGGGCTACATTGGCGCCAGCAAATGAACTAATCAGATTAGAGACCATTATGGAGGTTGAACCCGCTGATCCAAGTGAAACAAATGAACAAGAAGATATTGCTGAATTTGCACCTGCTGCTTCTGTCAGTAGCACAGCCATGCCAGTCATGGAAACTCCCCCAATAAATCAAGCACAAATTCGTAAAATGAATCAGAGTTTAAATCAAACACAGGCTTCTGTGTATTACGCTGTGAGGGACTGGTGCAAAAGGTGTGTTTCGGGAGACAAACCAGAGCCATTTTTTTATTTCTTAAATGGAGGAGCAGGAGTTGGTAAGTCGCACTTAATTAAAACTATTCATGCAGAAGCAACTAAGATCTTGCGTCGGCTTCCATGCATACGAGAACAAAGTGACATTTCAAAGCCTGCTGTTCTTTTAAGTGCATTCACTGGAACTGCAGCCTTTAACATTTCCGGCAAGACATTACACTGTCTACTCAAACTCCCAAGAAGCTTGAAGCCTCCATATCAAGGTTTGGGAAACAGCTTGGATGAAATCAGGGCAGATTTCTCCAAGGTATACATCTTAATTATTGACGAAATCTCTATGGTTTCAAAAAATTTGTTTGCCTATGTGAATTGGAGATTGCAACAGATTAAAGGAAGGAATAAACCTTTTGGAGGAATTTCCGTTCTTTGCGTGGGTGACTTCCAGCAGCTACCTCCACTGGGAAGAGCAAAACCACTTTGTGTGTATGAGGATCATGTCCCGGACTTCTGGAAAGATCACTTTCAAATGATAACTTTGACGCAGATAATGAGGCAGAAAGATGATCTTGCATATGCCCAACTGCTGAACCGACTGAGGCTGAAGAAGAAGGACGAGACTCTGTCTGATGCAGACAGGTGCATGCTAGAGGGTGTAATGCGCTCAACTTCTGAAGAGTGTCCTTCTGATGTGTTGTACATATATGCAACCAATAAAGAGGTAGATAACCACAATGCTCAGGCCATATCCTCTTGCTTTTCGGACATTGTTACCATCAATGCCAATGATTACAAAAAAGATCCCCGAACAGGAGAAATGAAGAGGAAAGCTACACCACTCAAGGGAGATAAAGGTGATCTTATTGATAGACTACAGATTGCCATTGGTGCAAGAGTGATGTTGACAAGAAACATTGATGTCGATGATGGCCTTGTAAATGGGACATTTGGTAAGGTAGTAAAAATAACAACAGAAGACCGAGAGGGTGTTCCATTTGTGAAGCTAATTGGTTTGCATCTTGATGATACAAATGCTGGAAAGAAACACCGTGGTAAAGCAGCCAATGAAGATGAGCATGTTGTCTACATCGAGAGATCAGAAGAACCTCTTAAAAGAAAAGGAATAACTCGAAGGCAATTTCCCATGAAGCTTGCTTTTGCATGCACTGCACACAAAGTACAAGGAATGACAACTGATTGTGCTGTTGTGTCTCTGAAGCACATATTTGAACCAGGCATGGCATATGTTGCTCTCAGCAGAACCAGAACGCTTGCTGGATTGCACATTATTGACTTTGATGAAAGGAAAATTTACTGTGATCCAGAAATTTGTACCTCCTTGGAGAACATGCCAAAAGCTGATTTTCACAGTGTAATGCCCATTCTACAAATTGCACAGGACTCAGACCTGAATTCGGCTCTCAAAATCATTCATCACAACACAGAGGGTCTGATGTGTCATATAGAAGATTTAAAATGTCACCACGAGCTTCTATTGGCTGATGTGTTGTGTCTTACTGAAACACACCTTATTGGGTCAGACATTCCAGAGTGTCTTAATTTGGAGGGATACATCATGTACAAGCGCAATAGACATGTTTCCTACACAAACAGACATGATTTGGCTAAACGGAATGGTGGCGGGGTGGCCATTTATGTAAAAGAAAACTTAAAAGCACGCCCCCTCATGTACATGCAGAATGTTACAGACCTGGAATACTTGGTTGTTAAGTTAGACAAGGCACTTCTTGCAGTCATCTATCGACCACCAAACTACAGTCTGTCAGATTTTTTGCCAAATTTGCGTGCCCTCTTGACGGCTCTCGAAATATTGGATTTTACACCTATTGTAGTGTGTGGAGATTTTAATGAGGATCAGCTTGCCCCAAAAAATAAACCAATTCTTAATTTGTTTCTGGCTAAAGGTTACACACAACTGATCCGCTCTGGCACTACAGAGAACAATACTCTTTTAGATCCTATTTTCATTAGCAAATCACACTCTCAAGTAAGATCAGGTGTTTTTCAGACTTATTACAGCTATCACGATCCTGTCTACTGTGTGATGGAGTAATTGTTTTAAATTGACACAGAACAGTTTCTGTCTTGGGTGAACGGTAGCAGTCTATGAGAAGAATGGCTTAAGTGGGCCTAAAGTTTATACACGTGTCTGTCTGTCTGTCTGTCTGCATATTTACATGTATTTATGTGTGTGTGTGTCTGTATGCATATTTACATGTTGTGTGTGTGCGTGTGTAAGCAAGCGACCCAACTTTGATCGTGAAATGAATAAAAAAAAAATCATAGCCTAACAACCAATTTCCATTTCAGTAACTTCTAATAGTGCATTCTGGCTTTCATTCTAAATATGGCAGTTCATCCTCCATATATCTCTCTCTTAATTTGACTTGATATTAATAAATGGTTATTCTCACAAATGAAATAACTTTTTCAAGTTGCAACAACACAAAACAGGAGACATGCTGAGTGTACATAAACGGCACCAGCAGGGCTTGTAGCGCCTGGTCAACTGATTTGTGTTGTAGCACCTTGTTAGATTATTGTAGCCTTCTGAACAATGTCCGCGTTAAGGTTAAAAGCTGGTCTCCAGCAGTATCTGGCAGTTTGTGGCATTTTTGTGTTTGTATGTGATCCTATATATGTTTGTGAGTCTGTATATGCATGTATTTATATTTTTGTATTTGAGAATTTGCATGTATTTTGGGTACAAGTGTTTGTGTCTTTTTCAGTGGACATTGGTACATTCTGGGTTTCATTTCGAAGCTGGTATTGCAATCCTCCATGTGCATCTCTCTCTTTTTATCACATACCTGTGTGAAAACAAATGGCATCAGTAGATCAATTCGCTTGCAGATGGCATCAATATACAACCGAAACATCAGTGCTGGAAACCACCGTTTTAATAATAATCAGTTGCTGTTATTTACTCGCCGTCCTAAATGTAACACTTTCAAGTTGCAACAACACAAAACAGGAGACATGCTGAGTGTACATAAACGGCACCAGCAGGGCTTGTAGCGCCTGGTCAACTGATTTGTGTTGTAGCACCTTGTGAGATTATAGTGGCCTTCCGAACAATCTACGCGTTAATGTTAAAAGCTAGGCTCCAGCAGTATCTGGCAGTTTGTGGCATTTTTGTGTTTGTATGTGATCCTATATATGTTTGTGAGTCTGTATATGCATGTATTTATATTTTTGTATTTGAGAATTTGCATGTATTTTGGCGTACAAGTGTTTGTGTCTTTTCAGTGGACATTGGTACATTCTGGGTTTCATTTCGAAGCTGGTAGTAACATCCTCCATGTGCATCTCTCTCTTTATATCACATACCTGTGTGAAAACAAATGGCATCAGTAGATCAATTCGCTTGCAGATGGCATCAATATACAACCGAAACATCAGTGCTGGAAACCACGGTTTTAATTTTAATCAGTTGCTGTTATTTACTCGCCGTCCTAAATGTAACACTTTCAAGTTGCAACAACACAAAACAGGAGACATGCTGAGTGTACATAAGCGGCACCAGCAGGGCTTGTAGCGCCTGGTCAACTGATTTGTGTTGTAGCACCTTGTGAGATTATAGTGGCCTTCCGAACAATGTCCACGTTAAGGTAATGTTAAAAACTGGTCTCCAGCAGTATCTGGCAGTTTGTGGCATCAGTGCATCGCTTTTAATGTTTTCATTGGGACCCGCAATTTTAATAATCGGTTGCTGTAAATTATTCGCCGTCCTGATTGTAACACTTTCAAGTTGCAACAACACAAAACAGGAGACATGCTGAGTGTACATAAACGGCACCAGCAGGGCTTGTAACGCCTGGTCAACTGATTTGTGTTGTAGCACCTTGTGAGATTATAGTGGCCTTCCGAACAATCTACGCGTTAATGTTAAAAGCTGGTCTCCAGCAGTATCTGGCAGTTTGTGGCATCAGTGCATCCCTTAAGGGTTTTTTCATTACGAACCGCAGTTTTCATAATCAGTTTGTTTTGTAGCACCCTGTGAGTTTGTATGCAAGAGTCCTCTAAAATCGTCTCGGTTTATAAAATTATGATCATATAAAAATATAAGCAGAGCATGAACTTCATGATTGGGAACCGCTGATTTACTTAACTATTCATATATTACCGGTAATTAAAATACATTTATGAGGATAGATGGGCTCTAGCAGTGTTAGTTTGTATGTATGTTTTTTTTTTATGGTTTGGTCACTTTGGAAAGCAGCTTTCGTGAAAAGATGAGACTGGCAGTAAAGCTAGATCAAGGTAATGTAAGAAGCATTTTACACTTTCACTGTGTACAATTACTATGTATGATTAATAAGGTTTTGCCATTACAGAAATATTGCATGGTTGTTCAAGATTGTATCTGAAGCACTACAGGAGACCAGGTCATCAACACTGAAGAACGCTGGAAGGAAGACCCCCAAACACACACACACGCGCACACACACACCAAAAAAAAGGACGATAAGTATATCAATAATGTTCAGGTATGTATTCTTCTCACTTCTGATTCAGGAGTGAGAAGAATACCTACATGAACATTATTGATGTACCATCCAGAGGAGGAAACAACACATATGTTCACTTCCCTGGAAATAACAAAACTGTCCAGCTATTACGAAGCACTTACCCTTTCATGTGGTGTCTTTAATTAGCAGGACAGGACAAGGTTAAATAACAGATGAGTATATCAATGATACTAGGAATGATTTGTTGCATAAGTTACAGAAATAGCATCCTTCTAAACTTCTTCACGTCACTTAAAGAGGTGAACAAGTCATCAGTTCTGAAGTCTGAAGAACGATGGAAGGAGTGCCTCCTCAAACAAAAGATAAGTATATCAATAATATTTGGAGCACTTTATATTAGAGTACAGTACTTCCTTCTAATCTTCCTGTAATTACAGTAGAGGACCAGGCCATCGGCTATAAAGAGCGAAGAAGGAGCGATCCACACTCCAACCCCCCCAAAGGGTTGAAAAAGATTTACACTTGAATGATCAGAGCTGCCTCTTAGAATACCAAACTGGACATAAAATGGATTCTTTTGTTAATAAATGTGTTGCATGTAAAACTGGGGTGATTTTATTACTTTCATGTTTTAATATAATATATTAATACAAATGCTTCTTCCACGTGTGTGATGCAAACTTTATATGGCATAAAAACAAATCACAATTTGTAATTTTTATATGGGATAATACTGTATTGCCAAAGCAACTCTTAACACTTGGGGGTTGTCTCTTGATAATGTTTTTGCAAAATTTACCAACATTTAAAAAAATAGGTATTTACGGCTACAACACAAGCCAACATCAAAGTTTACATCCGAAAAGACAGCACCTCTATTTTGTTATTTAACATATGTGAAAAATGTTTTATACCATAGAATTGACACAGACTTTTACATACTCAATACATTTTATTTGCAACACAAAGAACAAAGTCTAAACAATACAAAAATGAAAGAAAAAATCTATAACATAAAGTTAATACGTATAACAATATAAAACTCATTGATTTTTTTTTTTATATGAAAAGAAATCTTACATGTTTATTATAAAAATTGGGAAGCAGGGGAAAAAGAAAATATCAAGGAAGAGCTGTGCCAGAAAACACTGTGCTGGCCTCTTTTGTGTGAAAATTAAAGA
Source organism: Danionella cerebrum (assembly GCA_007224835.1). Classification (NCBI taxonomy): domain Eukaryota; kingdom Metazoa; phylum Chordata; class Actinopteri; order Cypriniformes; family Danionidae; genus Danionella; species Danionella cerebrum. Next base: position 441,556 of record SRMA01027226.1, read on the forward strand.
GAAGAAAACACATCCAAATCCTTTAAAAAAATGGCGTTGAAATTTAAATCCAGCATCACCCTACTGGATTTGGGATTTCAAGCACTGGGCAAAATTGTTTAAAAAAATATCATTTGCCAAAGGGGCTAAATGAACTTTATCTTTCAAAAAATGATCAGGATTTGAATATGCTATCTCAGTATGGTGGACCATACTGCCTTCAATCTTGTGCACAAAAGAAGCCATCACATTGTTTATAAATCGCCGGGACCCCTCTATTTTGGGCCCAGGCACATGCCTCCACAGGCGTCTCTGGGTGATGGCAGAGAATATAATTTTCATCTGAGGAAACTGCCTGTGGAGGTCATCCAGGTCCTGCTGCATCACTGTGACGAGGTTGATGCTTTTAGTGATACCCAGGTCATTCCCGCCACAGTGAATGAGCAGGACATCTGGCACAGCTCTTCCCCAAAAACAGTTTTTAAGGAAGGGGAATAAAGATCTCCAGCGGAGGCCTCCTCTCCCGAACCACAACACCTGGGCTTCCAGGCCTAGGTCCACCCCAATGGTTTCTTGTGCGTGTCTCCTTCCACGCCAGATATAACTGTCCCCCACAATGTACACTTCTGTGATAAAATATACATAACATATGTTACACTACTGCCACAGATTTTTCTAGCATTTGACAACTTCTGTTAAAGGTATCTGAAGTATTTATTTAAGTTGTGTTTTACGTTAAAACAACCTAAGCCGTCAAAAAGAGAGTGGTTTGTCAAAATTATTAATAATTTTTTTTAATAATACACAAAAAGTTTACACTATAAATTATAATTAAAAAAATTTTATCAAAATTATGTTCAATTAAAATATTCATAAAGTAAATGTTTTGTTTAAAAAAACTAATATATTTTATTTGTTGATTTCAGCTTTTAAGAGACTTTAATTATGATGTATTTTTTTGTATTTTGTATCACGGGGGTGTTCAAAACTAAAGCGTTCAGGTGCAGCTTGTCAATGCAGAGGTTAAAATAGGTATTCTCTGCAGCATCAACAATGTGTATACAACGCAGTTGCTACAGCGCCACTACATGGAGCGGAGACGGCGCTGTTACTTACAAACCCAAAGGAAAAAGACGTGTAAGCTTTAATAAAATTAATTTCGACCACAAAATATAAACGTGTTGTCTGGCGGCCTCAATTACTTTTTTGTTTCCGCCTTTACGTAGGCATATATGAATAATTAATCCTATATCAAAGTGCGCGCTCTTTTTCCATTAGTGTAATAACGTAACTGAATTAACGTTAGAAAAACATTACATTGCAAGTCTAAATGGGAAATTGTTATAGCTTACACATTTTATGTACTTATAATAGTAATAGGGAAACGTTACTTACTTTTAACAAGTGTAGGGGACAAAACTGGCGCTCTTTTTCTCTTGCTTGGCATTTCCTAAAATGAAATAGGAATAACGTTATATAATTTTGAGAATATAGACCCTGTAAATAATACTGGACAGAGCTTGGCTAGTAAAAACTAATAAGAACTGTTCATTTAATTTATTTAAATTATTATTATTATTTCTGATACGTTCGCGATCACATGCAAACGATATGATAATGGAATAAATAGCTATTTATGTACTTACCAATTGTTTACAGTGGTCCAGAACAATCGTGCCTTTTATTTCGCTTCAGTTCTGTTGGTGTGATAGTGAAGGTTGTAATTTGGCGGGCAATCGTGGCTCTGTATATTCTGCCCCTGTTGTTACGTCACTCCACGGTCTCCATTGCCATTCGTTTGAATATATAGACAACACATACAAAATAAAAGTAGAATCTATGTTGAGGCCGTTGGTGGCCACCCCACTTTCTTAATCTGACAAACTTCCAGTCTAGTATTAAAGGCATAACTGGTTAAAACAAATCTAATAAATATCTATTTTTTATTTGAATAGACCAATTTAAAATAGTACATTTTCTATCAAAGTTAAAATTAACAATCAATAATCAAATTCCTTACTAATGAAATTATACTGTTTCCAGGTTTTACCAGTTTTCATTATAACTATTTTTATTATCTTCAAAAGGGGGCCCACACAGCTCAAGTATTTTTTCACAATGTACAAAAAAAACGTTGCAGCTGTAAATATTTGTTATGAATATATATAT
>SRMA01027227.1:0-10466 GCA_007224835.1 Danionella cerebrum
TAACGAAGAGAATGCTGTAAATTTTGTGAAGCTGTGATAAAGTTTGAATGATTTATGGCGAGTTAGAAATAGCCTGCGATTGAGATTTTAAACATCCTCTGGCAGAATTTTTGAATGGAGGTGAATGGAGCAATTATGTGCACTCCTTGTGGTTTAGGCCACCTGGAGTAAAAACGGTGTGTTTTTAAAAAACGTAAACAACACCAACTGAAAGAGGACAAAAATCTCTACCATTTACATACAAAATGTGTGTGTAAAGGTTAATTTTTATTTAAGAAAACTAAAGTATTTTAGCAAGTATCAACAAGACTGAGCTTATTCGAAGCTAGAGTGGGCGATGACATCACCACTCTAGGGGCCCCCATCGAGAAAAAATTTTAAGCTTTTTTGGGAGATTTACACGATTTTTAGGAAAACCGCTGGTCAAATCGGTCCGAAAAGACATAGCAACAAACTACATAACAGCTTTGAGGTGTGTGGAAAGTTTCGTGACAGTAGCTCGAACGGGCTAGGAGGAGATGACGGTAGTTTTTTTTTTAAGAAACGGAAGAAGAAGAAGAATAACTAGATTTTAAAGTTTGCACGCAAACTTCGATGTTGGCTTGCGTTGGTGCCGTTAATACCTATTTTTTTTAAATGTGGGCAATTCTGCAACAATAACATAATCCAACCCCCATGTCTCTATGATTCTCATAAGCTGAGATAGGTACATGCAATATTGGTTGCTATGGTAAGCAGTCTGGTTGCTATGGAGGTGTCAGTGACCTAACATATTGTTCCCCATGTCAACACGAGTAAAATACACCAACCCCCATGTCTCTATGACTTTCGTAAGCTGAGATAGAGATACGCCATATTGGTTGCTATGGTAACAGTGTGGTTGCTATGGAGGGTTCGCTGACCTATTATATTGTTCCCTATATGAATACGAGTAAATTACAGCAACCCCCATGTCTCTATGATTTTCCTGAGCTGAGATAGGTGCATGCAAAATTGGTTGCTATGGTAACCAGTCTGGTTGCTATGGAGGGGTCAATGACCTAACACATTGTTCCCCATGTCAATACATCAACCCCCATGTCTCTATGACTTTCCAAAGCTGAGATAGAGCTGCGCCATAATGGTTGCTATAGTAACCAGTTTGGTTGCTATGGAGGGGTCGCTGACCTAATATATTGCTCCCCATATCTATACGGGTAAAATACAGCAACCCCATCTCTCTATGATTTTCCTAAGCTGAGATAGAGACATGCCATATTGGTTGCTATGGTAACCAGTCTGGTTGCTATGGAGGTGTCATTAACATATTATGTTTCAGCTGTCAGTATGGGTGAAGCTTACCAGCCCCCAAGTCTCTAGCATTTTCCTAAGCTAAGATAGGGATGTGGCTATATGGTTGCTATGGTAAACAATTGGGTTGCTATGGAGGAGTTAGTGACATCATGTTGTAATCTACTTTTCATTTAGAATAATATAAAGCAAACCCCATGTCTCTACTGTGTTCCATTTAGAAGATATTTGACATTGAAAGTTATGTCAAAAAGTGGGTGTGGCTTAATTAATTTATGTTAATTCACAAGCAATGATAGGCTGGATAAGTAATTTGCTTCCTTAATGCTTGTATGACTTTCCAGTGTCAATCAATTACAGAAGCTCTCTTACAATAGGATCTATGGGGTTCATGCTCCATTCATTTCAATGGGCCATTGAAAGTCAATGCGACACCTTTGACCTACTTATTTGAAATCAGCTTGCACCTGGAGTTATCAACTGCCAGATTTTCCAACGAGTCAGCTGACTCAACTGTCAGATTTTCAAACGATGGCAAATCTGCTGGAGAAAATCCGATTTCCATGCCTCAAACAAATAAAGATTATAGAAGAACCGTAAGACATATCGAAATGATTCTTTCTTTGTAAGAAGCAGAAGACCCTAACGAAGAGAATGCTGTAATTTTTGTGAAGGTGTGATTAGAAATAAAAAAAATTATGGCGAGCTACAAATAGCCTTCATTTGATTCTGTGCAACTGCTCATTTTAGAGAAATCCATACCCTCAAACAAATAAACATTACGAAAGAATGAACAGAGGTATTGAAATATTTCTTTTACTGTTAGAATCCCAAGATTTTAAGGAAGAGAATGGTGTAAATTTTGTGAAGCTGTGATAAAGTTTGAATGATTTATGGCGAGTTAAAAATAGCCTGCGATTGAGATTTTAAAGAGAATCCACCAGAATTTTTGAATGGAGGTGAATGGAGCAATTATGTGCACTCGTTGTGGTTTAGGCCACCTGGAGTAAAAACCGTGTGTTTTTTAAAAATAAAAACAGCACCAACTGAAAGAGGACAAAAATCTCTACCATTTAGATATAAAATGTGTGTGTAAAGGTTAATTTTTAGTTGAGAAAACAGTGCAAGTAGCAACAAGACTGAGCTTGCTCAAAGTTAGAGTGAGCGATGACATCACCACTCTAGGGCTCCCATAGGGAATGACTTGGGCGATTTTTGGGCCGAAATTCGCGATTTTTACGGAAACCGCTGGTCAAATCGGTCCGAAAAGACATAGCAACTCGAGTGGGAACAGCTTGGACGACCGTGGAAAGTTTCGTGGCTGTAGCTCGAACGGGCTAGGAGGAGAAGCGTCGTAAAATTTTGACGTAGGAAAAGAGAAGAAGAAGAAGAAGAAGAAGAATAATAACTAGATTTTAAAGTTTGCATGCAAACTTCGATGTTGGCTTGCGTTGGTGCCGTTAATACCTATTTTTTTTAAATGTTGGCAATTCTGCAACAATAACATAATCCAACCCCATGTCTCTATGATTCTCATAAGCTGAGATAGGTATTTGCAAAATTGGTTGCTGTGGTAACCAGTCTGGTTGCTATGGAGGGGTCAGTGACCTAACACATTATTCCCCATGTCAATACATCAACCCCATGTCTCTATGACTTTCCAAAGCTGAGATAGAGCTGCGCCATATTGGTTGCTATGATAACCAGTTTGGTTGCTATGGAGGGGTCGCTGACCTAATATATTGCTCCCCATATCTATACGGGTAAAATACATCAACCCCCATGTCTCTATGACTTTCCAAAGCTGAGATACAGATTCGCTATATTGGTTGCTATGGTAACTAGTTTGGTTGCTATGGAGGGGTCACTGACCTAATATATTGCTCCTCATATCTATACGGGTAAAATCCATCAACCCCCATCTCTCAATGATTTTCCTAAGCTGAGATAGAGACATGCCATATTGGTTGCTATGGTAACCAGTCTGGTTGCTATGGAGGGGTCAGTGACCTAACACATTGTTCCCCATGTCAATACATCAACCCCCATGTCTCTATGACTTTCCAAAGCTGAGATAGAGCTGCGCCATATTGGTTGCTATGGTAACCAGTTTGGTTGCTATGGAGGGGTCGCTGACCTAATATATTGCTCCCCATATCTATACGGGTAAAATACAGCAACCCCCATCTCTTTATGATTTTCCTAAGCTGAGATAGAGACATGCCATATTGGTTGCTATGGTAACCAGTCTGATTGCTATAGAGGGGTCAGTGACCTAACACATTGTTCCCCATGTCAATACATCAACCCCCATGTCTCTATGACTTTCCTAAGCTGAGATAGAGCTGCGCCATATTGGTTGCTATGGTAACCAGTCTGGTTCCTATGGAGAGGTCGCTGACCTAACATATTGTTTCCCATATCAATACGGGTAAAATACGGCAACCTCCATGTCTCTATGATTTTCCTAAGCTGAGATAGAGTCATGCCATATTGGTTGCTATGGTAACCAGTCTGGTTGCTATGGAGGTGTCATTAAAATAATATAATGTTTCAGCTGTCAGTATGGGTGCAGCTTACCAGCCCCCAAGTCTCTAGCATTTTCCTAATCTAAGATAGAGAGGTGGCTATATAGTTGCTATGGTAAACAATTTGGTTGCTATGGAGGAGTTAGTGACATCATGTTGTAATCTACTTTCCATTTAGACTAATATAAAGCAACCCCCATGTCTCTACTGTGTTCCGTTTAGAAGATATTTGACATTGAAAGTTATGTCAAAAAGTGGGTGTGGCTTAATTAATTTATGTTAATTCACAAGCAATGATGGGCTGGATAAGTGATTTGCTTCCTTAATGCTGGTATGACTTTCCAGTGTCAATCAATTACAGAAGTTCTTTCACAATAGGATCTATGGGATTCATGCTCCATTTATTTCAATGGGCCATTGAAAGTCAATGAGACACATTTGACCTACTTATTTGAAATCAGCTTGCACCTGGAGTTATCAACTGCCAGATTTTCAAACGAGTCAGCTGACTCAACTGCCAGATTTTCAAACGAGTCAGCTGCAGTTGGAAATTCAACTGTCAGATTTTCAAACGATGGCAAATCTGCTGGAGAAAGTCCGATTACCATGCCTCAAACAAATAAGGATTATGAAAGAAGGACCAGACATATTGAAATACTTTCTTGACTGTTAGAATCAGAAGATTTTAAGGAAGAGAATGGTATAAAATTTGTGAAGCTGTGATAAGGTTTTGAATGATTTATGGCGAGTTAGAAATAGCCTTCGATTGAGATTTGAAACATTTGCTTGCAGAATTTTTGAATGGAGGTGAATGGAGCAATTATGTGCACTCCTTGTGGTTTAGGCCACCTGGAGTAAAAACGGTGTGTTATTAAAAAACTTAAACAACACCAACTGAAAGAGGACAAAAATCTCTACCATTTACATATAAAATGTGTGTGTAAAGGTTAATTTTTATTTAAGAAAACTAAAGTATTTTAGCAAGTATCAACAAGACTGAGCTTATTCGAAGTTAGAGTGGGCGATGACATCACCACTCTAGGGGCCCCCATCGAGAAAAAATTTTAAGCTTTTTTGGGAGATTTACATGATTTTTAGGGAAACCGCTGGTCAAATCGGTCCGAAAAGACATAGCAACAAACTACATAACAGCTTTGAGGTGTGTGGAAAGTTTCGTGACTGTAGCTCGAACGGGCTAGGAGGAGTTGACGGTAATTTTTTTGTTCTAAGAAGAAGAAGAAGAAGAAGAATAATAAGTTTAAGAGCGATAACAATATGTTGGCTTTGCAAGCCAACATAATAAGTTTAAGTGCAATATCAATATGTTGGCTTTGCAAGCAAGCCAACATAATAAGTTTAAGTGCAATATCAATATGTTGGCTTTGCAAGCAAGCCAACATAATAAGTTTAAGAGAGATAACAATATGTTGGCTCTGCAAGCCAACATAATAAGTTTAGGTGCAATAACAATATGTTGGCTTTGCAAGCAAGCCAACATAATAAGTTTAGGTGCAATAACAATATGTTGGCTTTGCAAGCAAGCCAACATAATTAATAGTGATGTGTTAGCCTCGAGTTCTAACCGTGTACTGTCTAGGTCACCCAACAAGCACAGTGCTGGAGTTGGTGAAATGAGGTGGCTAACCCATGATGTTAGCTGACAGCAGACTTCTTGCCAGAATTTATGCACTGGTGTACAAGACCAAAGAGCATGTAGATAGTGGTCAACTGTATTGTTATTGCAGTGTTGGCAAATGTTAGTGTCCGAGAGACCCATCTGGAACAATCTTTGACCTGTGTAGTGAGTTCGGTGAAGTATTTTATACTGTATTAGTTGTAAATTTGGGTTTGTAGATGCTTTAAACGTGTTTAAGCATATCCGGTTCCAGAATGGTTGATTTCCATTTACAGATAACTCTTCGTTCCATTTAGTAGTGGGGAGACATACAATGTTGTCTGTTTTTAACAGTAATTTATAGATTTTGGATATTAACCTCGGGGTTGTCAACCCAATAAATTGTTCAATTACTGTGGGTAGCTGCAGAGTCATGTGCTTTTTGCATGTTGAAAGAATGATAGATTTGAGCTGTTGATATTCTAAAAATTTGTTAGTTGGTAATCCGTATTTAAGAACCAAATCTTCAAATGAAATTATTTTGTTGTTGACAATTATATGTCTAAAATGTGTTATTCCATTATTTTGCCAATTTGGAAAATATACTGCCCTTTTGTTTAGTAAGAAGTCTGGGTTGTTCCAAATTGGTGTGTGCTGGCAAGGAGCAAGCGGTGAGCCCGTTATCTTAAGAAATTCCCACCAGGCTGTCAGTGAAGTACGTATGCTGATATTCTGAAAGCAGTTGTGATGTTTAATCTTAGAGTTTATAAACGGTAAATCTGCTATCTTAATTTCTTTGCAAAATGTCTGTTCAATGTCGAGCCAGGTGAGTTCTGTCGAATTAGAATTAATCCATTGGTACAAGTGCAGCACTCTATAGCATAGGAAATAATGGTATACGTTTGGCAGCTCCAGGCCACCGCAGTCTTTGGATTTCCTAAGCTTGTGCAAGCTAATGCGTGGAGGTTTGCCTTTCCATAGAAATCTGGAGAAATGAGAGTCCAATGATTTGAACCAATCCCGGGACGGCTGGTTAGGAATAATTAATTCTGGGCATGACCATCATTTTAATGCTGGCAACCCTTCCCATAAGTGAAATTGATAAGTGTTGCCATCTTTTGAGGTCATCCTCTATTCTTTTAAGTAGAGGTGAGTAATTTAATTGTACCAGATCCGACAGCCTCGGTGAGAATTCAGTACCAAGATATTTAATATTCCCCGAATTAAAAGTGGTGGAGAAGGAAGGGTTCTGAAGAACCGTGTTGAGTGGCATAACTGTTGATTTCCCCCAGTTTACAGAGTATTCAGAGACAGCTGAAAATGATTCAATAACATTAATAGCTGCTGGAAGAGAGAGGTGTGGATAAAGGAGAAATAATAACACATCATCTGCATACAGACTTATTTTGTGATGCATATTTTTTGTACTTATTCCAGTAATTTTAATGTTTTGCCTAATTGCTTGCGCCAGTGGTTCAATGAAAATAGCAAATAGTGAGGGAGAGAGTGGGCAGCCTTGTCTGGTTCCTCTTTGAAGGTTAAATCTAGATGAAGTTTGTTCATTTGTTGTAACTGACGCATTCGCAAAGCTATATAGAATTTGGATCCATTCTATAAAAGAGTTACCGAATCCAAATTTACGAAGTGTTGCCATTAGAAATTTCCAGTTAACTCTATCAAAAGCTTTTTCTGCATCTAGAGAGATAATGGCAGACTCTAGACTTGTGTTGTTTGCTAGATCAATCAGGTTAATAAGTCTGTACATATTATTTGTTGAGTGTCTACCCTTGATAAAACCTGTTTGGTCTGCATGAATAATATGAGGGGTAATTTTTTCCAGCTTTTTAGCGATAGCTTTGCAAATTATTTTTAAGTCTACATTTATAAGAGAAATTGGTCTATAGCTTGATGGCAGTGTGGGGTCCTTCCCTGGTTTTAGGAGTAAACTTATGAAAGCTGAGATCATGTTTGATGGTATTTTTCCTTCAGACTTAATTTCAACTACCATTCTGCTAAAGGTAGGTTCCAGCACTTGCCAAAACTCTCTGTAGAACTCTGCTGGATAACCATCTGGCCCTGGTTTTTTATTTGGCATTTGTTGTAGAGCCTCGTGGAGCTCTGTAGAAGATATTGGTGATTCTAAATTTCCTATCTGTTCGTTTGATAGTTTTGGTAATTCCAGATTCTTTAAGAATAATTCAATTTCAGTTGGCGATGGGTTAATTTGAGATGTATATACATTTTTATAAAATTCCCTGAAAGTATCATTAATGTCTCGGGGGTCGTGAACAAGTTTTCCATTTTTGTCAATTACTGATGAGATTTTTTAGTAGACCTGCCAAAAATTTGCCACACCTGTTAGCATGTTTGAGGTTATCCAGCCGTAGTCTTTCGATTTGAAATTGAGTTTTTTTATTGACTAAGATATTCAGTTCTAATTTAGTTTGCCTTAAATCTTTCAGGATGTTTTCTTGGGGGTTATCTGTGTAAGCAGTTTCGAGGGATTTAATTTTTAATTCTAATTCCTGCTCTTTCCTAGTTTCTTGTTTTTTCTTGAATGATGAGATCTCACATTACTACTTTTGCAGTCTCCTGGGGTGTCGTTGATTTCCATAAAGGTTTCCTATTCTTTTTTAAAATAATTTATAAATTCCTGGTCTTTAAGTAATGATGTGTTAAGTCTCCTTTTTCTCCTAGGTTGTGAAACATTTGTGGTTATAGAGAAAGAGACTGGTGCATGATCGCTAATTAATATAGAATGAATGCTCGTAAGAGTAATATCTGACAGAACTGAGTTATTTACTAAGAAGTAATCTAGACGTGACTGTGAGTGAGGAACTGATGAGAAATATGTGTACTCCCTTGAAGTTGGATAAAAAGATCTCCAGGCATCACAAAGACCAAAATCAATCATATATTGTTTGAGAATTCTTGCTGATTGAGAGTCTTAACAATTAGCAGCTGTACTCAGCCTGTCTAGTTCTGGGTTAAGTACCAGGTTAAAATCCCCACCTATTATGAGCTTGGAATCCGAGTGCGTAGATAGAGCTGTGAAAAGGTTGTGAAAGAAAGAGGGGTCATCAACATTGGGTCCATAAATACTAGCGATGCAGTATTCTATGTTTGATATGGTTATGTTAACTATAATAAATCTCCCTTCAGGATCTGCAATAGTATTATTATGAATAAAGGTTATATTTTTACTTATGATTATGGCGACCCCTCTTTGCTTGGAATTGTAACAGGCTGAGTACGCGTAGGGAAACTGGTGAATACACTGTGTTATCTATTGATTTGGGGAAGTGAGTTTCCTGTAGTAATACTATGTCTGCCTTTAACTTATGTAAATGGTTTAAAACTTTAATTCTCTTATCTTTCTTATTAATGCCACGCACATTCCCGGTGATAAACCTCAGTGATGTCATAGTTAGTTGATTGGCTGGTTTGTGTTAGCAGAGCTTGTGTACATGTTAATCTGGGCATTCATGCAAGTACACAGGGCTAGTGCGGGCATGAACCGAAATACATGCGTGTGTGTTAGCTGCTTTTCATGAAGTGAGTCTATGTTAGTAACTAGGTGAGTTATGGAGTATCTGTTTATCAGTGCTCGAGGATAGTATAGATTAATAAATTGTGTATTTATCAGGCAGAGAAAAAACGAAATAAGTGTAAGGAAGTGTGTGATGGAAGGGAAAGAGTTTCTGAGAGTGCAAAAGATGAAGAAAAGAGTGAAAGAGAAAACAAAAGCACAAAAGGAGTGACGAACATCCTGTATACTCATTATTAATAGTAAGGACATAAACAGCTCTTACCTGTGAGACGGTGCATTGTCGTGTTGATACAGAGGTGAAAATGACATTATTATTAATAAATCTGACCACCTGAAATTAGTAGAGCCACGGGGTAGCTTCTTTGTCGCGGTATAGCTGGTTGTTGACGTATAAACGGTCCACGCTTATCACAGCTTTACATCCCTGGTCCAGGAACCTTCTTCTCAATGGAAAGAGACGCTTCCTCCTGTCCAGGATCTCCCGGGGGTATTGGTCGTTAACGCTGAAGTTCGTGCCTTTTATTTCACGACCGTGTGACTTTAAAAGCACTTTCTGTTTGAAATCAGCGAACTTTGCCACGATGGGTCGTGGTCGCTGATCATCCGCTTTTTTTCCCCCCCAGGCGCTGAGCGTCCAACAACTTCTTTTATCTTCAGCTTGTCTTTTATGAATTGTTGGATTGTTTCTTCCACGTTATCCTCCGGTTTCTCCGCGATCCCCATGAAGACGAGATTGTCGCGCATACTGCGCGCTTGCAGGTCCAGAATGGTCTCTTTAATGCGTTTGTTCTCGCCATTTAACCGAGCGACATCTTCAGAGAGTGTATTCACGTGGGTCTTCAGGGCTTTGTTCGCTTTTGAGAGTTCTACAACCTGTTGCTGACTGAATTCCAGCGATTCGCGGATCGCTGTGAACTCCCGGTGCAGAACTTCCACTAAGGCCAACCGGGCGTCAAAGCTAGCCAGACGCAGCTCAATTGACTCCAGGATTTCCCTCAGTCCTCCATCAGGTTGGGAGTCTCCAGGTGAATCCGAGGGACGCTGTCACTTGCTTGAAGGTGTCGTGTTTGTAGCAGAAGCTGCCGGGCTAGCTTTCTTCTTTGATCTGCCCATCGCGTATTGATCAAAACAATCGTCTATGTATTCCTCCAAGTTATCCAAAGTGGCGCGGTAAGTGTTTTAAATTTTACAAGTTGTTTAAATTAAATATTTACGCAACCCCGTATAAATTTTGGGGGCGGAAAACTGTGTTAATCTGTTTTGTTGGATTTTTTTAACGTGCCACCATGAGACTCTGCACCTATTCCGCTTCGTACGTCACAGGAAGTTCATCCCCCGTCTTTCTTATACAAGACCATTTCTTATACAAGACATGCCATGCCATACCAGTGTTTCCCTTACCATTATATTAGGGGGGCGCCCCGCCCCCCTTGAAGGTCAAGTTAATTTTATTTTATTTTCGTCGAAAAACGACAGAAGTAAT